>VMDO01000727.1:148019-181084 GCA_007922755.1 Pedetes capensis
GTTCTCTCCTGACTACATGTCTGAAATATGTAAGACGCAGTTTGGCCATTTTTGCTTCCAAGGAGCACTCTGGTTGTACCTCTTCTAGGACAGATCTGTTGGTTCTTTTGGCAGTCCATGGTATATTCAATAGACGTCTCCAGCACCACAATTCAAAAGCATCAATTCTTTTTCTGTCTCTCTTGTTCAATGTCCAGCCAACCAAAAGTAGGAGACAGGAAACAGCTGGTACACAAATGTCCACCGGGTATAGCAGGTGAGTAGCACAGCTGGATTCAAACCAGGTCAGTGACCCAAAGTTCACATGGGTTGCCCCTCATGCCTACATATGACCCTCCGCCTCCAGGAGCCCTGACTTCTCTGTCCAGACTCACGGCTTCCTCTTTAGTGACCCCGTGATGCTGGCACTGCTTGGGAAGGGTTCCTGCCCTGCTGGGGAGGAAACCTCTGAAGAGGGCAGAGGAAGAGGAAGCGAAAGAGATACAGTGACAATTTAAGAGCAAGAGAGTGGCAGGGAGAAGTGGGACGGGCCTGTGGCTTTCTGAACGTGGGAAAATGGCAAATCACTAGGAAGTTTTGTGGGGGAAGGGGAACAGGCAGGGACGAAATGTAGGAAAGAACGAGAGATGTGGGAACTGTTGGAATGATCTTCATAAAAAGAAGCCAAGTGGAGTGTAGCTCAGTGGTAGTGTTTGCCTAGCATGTTCAAGGGCCCTGGGTTTGATCACTGTCAGGGAAAAAGAAGAAGAAAAAAAAGAGGAGGAGAAGGAGAAGGTACAGTTTATCTACTACTCAGAAGCTTTTTAAGATGTCATAGATTATAAAACATTTAATCGATGAGAGGGTTAAACTAGAAATTGTAGATTTAAAGAAATGTAGAAGGGGATAGCATATAATTAATAACCTGTATTTGAGAAGTTTGAATTTAGTTTAGAGCTTCCTGGCAGCTAAGGCAAACAGGAAATATAGGCTATATAATATTGATTGTCTCCTAAAAGGAAGTGAAGCTGCAAGTCAGAAAACAACTTTTCTCCTAAATTATGCAAAGAAAAAAAAATCCCATGGGGCAATAAATAGGCAATGGAAAGGTTTTCCTCTACAATTTTACGGAGCATGAGAAACACTATTTCAAAGGCCACTGTCGTGTGAGCTGGTGTGGAAAGCGGAGAGCTTCTGATCAAGTGCCCCTGTCAGGGAGGGAAAGATTCTCAAAGATCAAGTTCACAGGCCCCTGTACTTTGCATTGCTTCTACAGCCCTGCTGTTATGCAGGGGGGGCCAGTTTGCCCTGAGATCTTCTCAACTCAGGTCCCAGTCTCCTTTGTGGACTGGCTCCCAGTGGGAATGGGCCTGTGTATGGCACTGGGAACGGTGTGAAGAAGGGGTTCATGGCATTGCTCATCCCATTGTGCCTTGACTGGCAGCTTGAGCAGCTTCCTGTCCCCCCCGCCCCCCGGCTCCCATTGTTTTGGACAGACCCTTGCTGTCTGGGGACCAGCTTTGCCAGAGTCCCTGGCTCACATGGATGACCCCACCTCTTCCCTTTGTCCCTCTAGTTGAGGATGCTGGTGGTTTTCTATGTTGTTCATCATTAGCCTGACTCAGTGTCCCCATTTGCCTTTTTTTTTTTTTTTTTTGCAGTCCTGGGGGTTGAACCCAGGGCCTCGCACTGCATGCTTTGCAAGTGCTGGACCATTGAGCTGTGCCCCCAGATCATTTTTTCACTTTTTGAGACAGGGTCTCGCTAAGTTATGCAGACTGCCTCTGGTTTCGAACTTGCGATCCTCCCGCCTCCACCTCCAGAGCCGCTGGGATTACAGGCAGGTGCCACCATGCCCGGCGCTCCCCTTTGCCTTTTCAGCTCTTCCACCTCCTGCAAAACCAATCCCTGCACTGAAATCCCTGTTTTCAGTGCTTGGGTGGCGTCTGTCCCTGGCATGGATGCCGCCTACCACACTCCCTGTTTGCCACATAGCCTTCACCATCACAGCACTGGGGGTGGCTGTCCTCATTTTCCAGTTGCAGCACCTACTTTATCACCAAGGTGAGGCCCCCTGCAGGCCACACTGCAGCCGGGGTATCAGGGCAGGACCTGGATTGGAGAGTGGCTAGGAAGAACTTTCCAGGCAGGGAAGAAAGGTCCAAGGGTTTGCCATTTGCCACGAGTATGGCAGAGTTGAGGAATCATGGTGATGTTTTCTGGTTGAAAGAGAGGCTGTGTTTACGCCATGGACACCTCTTTAGTACTGCCCACAACTGGGTGTCCACTGCAAAAATGGGAGAAGGACATGGCAATCCACTCCCGAGGCAATCCCAAAAGAATCAGCCATTGAAAACCCTATGAGGGTCTCTATGAGTCGCACACGACTTGATGGCACCTAACATGTAACATTGATTGGGTATCACGGGGGACCTAGAGAAGTGTGTGTGGCCCAGGCTTTCAAGGAGCACACTGACATGGTTCTGTCACATTCTCTGGGGCTTCTAGGATCTGTCCACAGCCTCCCCAAAGGGCCACTTCAGTGGGAATCCCTGAATAAACAATGGATTATTTTGTCGACTCATTTCTGTTTGCAATGCAGTCATTCATCTTAAAGCCATCGGCCTGTTGAAAGCAGAGGCCAAGGGAAGCCTGGTCGTGTCTGCGAGGAGCCTTCCATGAGCCAGGCTTCAAGCTCTGCTAGTCTGACTCACCAGGCTGCAAGGACATTCTCAGGCCAGGCGGAAGTTTATTTGAATTTTTGGTATCTCTTTGGAAACCTGGGGAAAGGGGCAGATCTCGGGTTCCTAGGATGTGAAACTAGAATCGACTTTGTAGGCGTGTGTGCTGAGCAGTTGCACAGGGCCTGGCTCTGAAAAGAGCCCTGAGCTTTGATTAAGGCTTTACCCACCAT
This sequence comes from Pedetes capensis, assembly GCA_007922755.1. NCBI lineage: Eukaryota > Metazoa > Chordata > Mammalia > Rodentia > Pedetidae > Pedetes > Pedetes capensis. The sequence goes on from VMDO01000727.1 coordinate 150,913, forward strand.
TGCCATCTTGAAATGCTTTTTTTTTTTTTTTTTTTTGCAGTACTGGGAGTTGAACCCAGGGCCTCGTGCTTGCATGCTTTGCAAGTGCTGAACCACTGAGCTGCACACCCAGCCAATTTTTTTAACTTTTTAAGAGACAGGCTCTCACTAAATTATGCAGACTACCTCTGGTCTCGAACTTGCGATCCTCCTGCCTCCACCTCTCAAGCTGCTGGGATTACAGGCGTAATGCTTAATCATTTTTGAACAAAGGGTTCCAAGTTTTTATTGTGTACTTGGCTACACAGAGTATGCAGCTGATCTTGAATGAAATGTTTATCATTTGGGGATCCTTCATTATAAAACATTGTTTATTAAAAAAAAAACACTAAACGATACAAATAAAACTAGGTTCCAAGCCTTGAAAGTGGTACCTAGGAATGTAAAGGGTCCTATAGGAACCATAGTTTCATTAGCTTCACAGAAAATCTGCCTCTAGGTCAGGGTGGGGTCCAGCTGACCTCTGTAGTGGTCTTCAAACTGTGGTCTGGGAAGTCCCAGGGGTTCAGTGAAAGGGGGTGCAGAATGGACCCATCTTTATTTCCCCTGTCACCCCTGACCTTTGCTTTAACCAGCATGGCTTCACTTTGCTCTGAATTAGGAATTGAGCTTCAGGCTTTTTTTTTTTTTTTTTTTTTTTTAAAGGGTCCCATGACTCACATAGTTTGAAAACCACTAGTTAGACAAACCACATCACACCAGGCTTTTTGTTGTAGGGAACTGTCTTATTTCAGAGAGCCCCAGGTGACCTGCTGACCTGGGGTGTCTCCCAAAGCCAGGTAATAATAGGCCATGCTCTAATCTAAGGAAACTCTACTGTATTTGCAGAGAGCTTTGAAATGTTCTGGGAAAAAACTGATCAGATGTGCAAGGTATTATGTTCACGGAGAGAAAAACCCTCCCAACTCTTTATAAAATGGATTAAGCTAGTTTCTGAGGGCTGCAGGTCTGTGTGATCTTAATCCCGCTCTTACTCCTGACCCACCAGCTTCTCTTTGTTTCCAGGATGTGTACCTTCCTGGGTCGGGGCCAGGGCTGGGGCTAGAGTCAGGGCCAGGGCTGGGTGGCCTTTTTGGGGGCAGTTCTGGCCCTTTCTGCTCCCCCACTGGGAAGCACAGAGGGGCACCCTCGCCTTTGCACCACCTTGCCAAGGCTTCCTTTTTCTGGGGTCACATTCACATTTCCAGGCTTGGATCTGATGGAGGGAAATCTGAACAAAATATGGTAATAATGCCATTGTGAATTCAGCAACTCGGACTGCAGCAGCAGATGGAAAACTTGTGGATCACAACCCCATGCAGTATTTGACAGAACATCAGTCAAATATAGTTCACCCGATCCATGTTTCTGCCAGTCCCTCTTAGCTGCAATTAATTTAAAGTGACAGGAATGACCTCAGTTCTTGGCAAAGGGGTGAAGACTACCTCATGGCTGCCCCCTCCAATGAATACCCAGACAGAGCCCACCATTGCCAGCAGGTGGGTTTAAGGGAGGGCCTGCCCCGGGTGCAGTGGTCACCAGTTGGGACTTGTACCGGCCAGTGCACTGGAGGTTCTGTCAACCTCCCTCTGCTGAGGAAGGAAAGGGGTGGCCATAGGCCCCAGCTCCAATGAGGTCTCAGGTCTGGTGGCCCAGCCTCAGGGCTCAGACATATCATGTTGGAAGTGTAGAAGCTTCTCCAGCAGGTAAAGGGCTCTGAGGCAGCTCTGATACCTCCTGGCAATTGCTGTTGAGCAGCATCAGAAGGGCTGCCTTCTATTTGTTCTTCCTTGGTTCTTCTAACTGGCAATGCCGTGCACACAGACTCATGGAAAACCACAACCTTTGTGACTGGTCCATTCCAGAGGCACTTGTGACTTCTAGGGTTGCTTCACGCCAGGCCTCAGGGCACATTATCATCACCAAACATGGCCATGATTCCAGGAGCTCACTTCCATTCCCCATCAAGCAACATGGTGCCAACGGGGATGGCATGTGGGAAGCTGATTTTGTTCAGCTATCTTTAAACATTTAAACAGCCCACAAACCATGGGCTGGCGACCATTAAAGATGAGACTTGACTTTGAGGTGGCTAGTAAACTCCTGTAAAATCACATGCAAGTAAAATTTTCCTAAAGATCATTCAAAAGTGACTGCAGCAGTATATTGACAGATAATTGCTGGAAAATCGAGCTGGATTCAGAAGAGGGCATGGAATCAGAGAGTTTGTTGCTGATGTCAGGTAGATTTTGGCCAAAAGCAGAGAATATCAGAAAAATGTCTATGTTTTATTGACTATGCAAAGGTATTGGACTGTGTGAATTGTAATAAATTATGGATAATATTGTGAAGAATGGGAATACCAGAGCACTTAATTGTACTCATGAGGAGTCTGTACATGGACCAGGAGGCAGTTGTTTGAACAGAACAAGGAAACACTGCCTGGTTTAAAGTCTGGAAAGGTGTGTGTCAGGGCTGTATCCTTTCACCACAACTCTTCACTCTCTTTGCTAAGCAAATAATTTGAAAAGCTGTACTTTATGAAGAAGAATGTGGCATCATGACTTGAGGAAGACTCATTAACAACCTGAGTTATGCAGATGACACAACTCTGCTTGCTGAAAATGAAGAGGATTTGAAACACTTACTGGTGAAGATCAAAGAACACAGCCTTCAGTATAGATTGTGCCTCAAAATCAACAAAACAAAAATTCTTGCAAGTGGGTCAGTAACTTCATGATAAACGGAGAAAAGATTGAGGTTGTCCAAGATTTTGCTTTACTTGGTTCTATAATCAACACCCACGGAAGCAGCAGTCAAGAACTCAAAAGACACATTGCCTTGGGAAAAGCTGTTGCAAAAGACCTCTTTAAAGTATTGAGAAGTAAAGATGTCACATTGAAGACGAAGGTGCTCCTGACTCATGCCATGGTATTTTCAGTTGCATCATATGCTTGTGAAAGCTGGACAGTGAATAATGAAGACGGGAGAAAAATTGATGCTTTTGAATGATGGTGCTGGGAACCATATTGAATATACCATGGATTGCCAAAAGAACCAACAGGTTCTTCCTAGAAGAAGTACAAGCACAGTGCTCATAGGAAGCAGGGATAGACTGCATCTTACATATTTTTGAACATGTTGTCAGGAAAGACCAATCCCTGGAGAAGGACATCATGTTTGGGAGAGTGACGAATCAGTGAAAAAAAGGAAGAACCTCATGTAGATTGATAAACACAATGGCCACAACAATGGGCTTAAACATAACCAAGATCGTGTGCATGGCACAGAATTGGAGAGTGTTTCATTCTGTTGTACATTGGTTGCTATTAGTCGGACCTGACTTGATGGTACCTAACAACAACAGTGAACTCCTATTTACCCTTCAAAACTCATCTCATTGCACCCTTCTTTTGGGAAACCTTTCTGAACGCCCCTAAAAATTGTGATTCCCTTCCTCTCCATGGAAATCCCTGGGCTCTCTGTATGTACTTCTGTTTCTGCTCTTATCACAGGGCCTCATCATATATATATATATATTATAGATAATATATATACATAATATATAATATATATACTATATATAATATATACATAATATATATTATTTGCCTGCAGTCATAGCCCTGTGGCATCCGATCCCGTCAGATCTCGGAATCTAAGCAGGGTCGGGCCTGGTTAGTACCTGGATGGGAGACCGCCTGGGAACACCAGAAGCTGTAGGCTTGGGAGAAGGACCTGGCAACCCCCTCCCAAAAGTGAATCTGCCATTGAAAACCCTATGAACAGCAGAGAAGCACTGACAATAGTGTTTCCCCTGTTGTACAGAGGGTCGCTATGAGTCGGATACCGACTTGACGGCACCTAACAACAACAACAACAACAATATATTATATATAATATATATTATATAGTATATATACAAAATATAATATTATATATATATATATATATATATATATGTTGCCTGCAGCAGTAGCCCTGTGGCATCCGATCCTGTCAGATGTTGGAAGCTAAGCAGGGTTGGGCCTGGTTAGTACCTGGATGGGAGACCGCCTGGGAACACCAGAAGCTGTAGGCTTGGGAGAAGAACCTGGCAACCCCCTCCCAAAAATCAATCTGCCATTGAAAACTCTATGAACAGAAGAGAAGCACTGACAATCGTGTTTCCCCTGTTGTACAGAGGGTCGCTATGAGTCGGATACCAACTCGACAGCACCTAACAACAACAATATATATATATTGTTGTTATATATATATGACATATATATATATAACATATATATATATATATATATATATATACACACACACACATATATATATATATATATATATATATATATATATATTGCTTCTGTGCTTTCTCTTTCTGGCTATGGTTATTAAATCTTAGCAAAAGTCTACTGAATTGAATAACTGAATTGTTTATTGAATAAGGTAGTGGCTTGTATGAACTTATCTACTAAAAATGTATTCTTTCCTATAACTGACATATTTCTACAGCTTATGGTATTAAAAATGATCACATCTTGTTTTCCCTTTTAAAAAATTTATTTGTTTATCTATTTTGAGATAGGGTCTTGCTATGTAAGCTAGGCTGGCCTCAAACTCACAATCCTCTACCTCAGCCTCCTGAGTGCTAGGCTGACAGAGGTGCACCATCTTGTTTCTCCCTTATTTCTCATGAGACTCTCCTAATGTTGGAGATCTCCCTTGAGGCTTCCCTTTTCCTCAGGGTCTGGCCAGGTCATTTGTGCAGCCTCTTTGCCCTTCACTTTGACCTCTCCAGGGCCCATGTTTTTTTCTGTCTCTCTTGCCCACTGATTTACTTGGAACCCTCGCTATATATACATCAGACAGGTGGATGAAATTGTGGTCTTTGAAAGGGAAATGGTTAGAGTCTTTGTCTGTTTCCTCTCAGGAAGTTCCTTGATTCCTGTGCAAATTTGCGTACTTCACCCCAGCCATCATCCCTGAGTGCCAAGAGGAGAGGGAGAGGAAGCTCTGAGGGGCCATATAATGTCTGTCCCATCCCCCATGCTACCAGAAGACAGCAAGGGCTTGATTCACTTACCTATGCCCCTCAGATCATTTTCTCCTGCATAGTATGTCCTGCCCTGTGAGGGCTCACTGTGTCCATCCACAGGCTCCTGAGTGGCTGGTGAAATTTGTAACTCCCTCCATGAAATCATCTGAGATGAATGAGTCTGGTCTCTGCCCTCAGAGAGCTGCTCGTCTTCTGTGGGAGAAATCTGGTCAGATGGGAGCACCCTTCTTCCTGCCTGCGCCTCCACCCCTCTCACTCTTTGCAAAGTTGAGGCCCCTGCATAAGGGGTATGAAGATCGCTTGGCCTGTGTGTTTTTTGGATGAGAAGCTCTGTTGTCATGGCAACTGTACTATCAGGGCATCTCCTGTAAGTGGCAGGGATTGCTCTTGTTATCCTTGCTCACCCCTAAATGCTCCAGCTCTAAAGGTTCTGAGGGAAGGAGGAGACAGAAGATCAGTGCCCCCCCCAGTCTGTGGCACACAAATGGCTAATTACACCTGGGCACACAAAGAACTGGTCAGACAGGTACTCCCAGTGCTCTTGCCAGTTAGGGAGCTACAGCTGGAATTGGAGGGCTGGGCAGCAAAGCCAGGAAGAGTCTGCAGGAAGGAAAGACAAGCCTCCATTCTCAGGTGGGGACTGGGCACAGGTACGCCTCAATTATCTACTGTTGTGCAAAACACAACCGTGCGGACTGTAGTCATCCACAACAACAATGGTTTGCTTTTTCTCATGACTCAGCCATCTTGGCTAGGCTAAGCTGGAAGTTCTTTCATTCCCCCTGGTGTCTGCTGGAACATCAAGGTGGTCACTTCACTCCCACATCTGGTACCTCAACTGGGAGATATGTGTTTCTGGTAACTAAACTTAGCGTCTAGCACCCCGGAGACTCCAGGGAAATCTTCAATGGTAGAATGAATAACTGGGCATCCACAGAAGCCTGGGGTTTGTAAGAGAGACCACCTAAGTTATTGTATTAGTGATTTTTTTCATCACCGTGACCAAGATACCCAAGAGAACAACTTAAGGGAGGAAAGATTTATTTTGGCTCACGGTTTCAGAGGATTCAGTCTATGATTGTTTGGCCCCATGCACTTGGGCAGAATGTCATGGCAGTGGGAGTGTGTGGTGGAGGAGCTTCTTCACCACATGACAGACAGGAAGCAGAGAGAAGAGGAGGAATGCTGGGACCAGGTATAACGTTTAAAGGCCTGCCCCTATAACCTACTTCCTATAAATACACCCCACCTCCTAAAATTCTCACGACCTCCCAAAATAGCACCACCAACTGGAGACCTATCAGTTAACACATGAGCCCATGAGGGAGATTTCATATTCAAACCATTAACAGTCAGCCATTGAAGGGCTGGGTCCCTGGCTTGGTGAACAGTGAGCATTGCGCTGGAGAGAAGATTCTCAAGAAAATTAGGCAACCATGTTCCCTGAAGACATCTAGCTGAGGGCTGGGGCCTGGGCCTCTCTCTTGGCAGCAAGTGAGGGCTGTCTGCAGAATGCAGCCTCTGGGGCATGCTCAGACTGTAAGGACAGGGACATGGAACGTGATCCAGTGGCTCTTTTCATCCCAGGAATCAGAGGGAGACCCTGCTGGGTCCTCCTTCCTGATTGGAAGCAGGGATTGGATTCTCATTCTTGCTGCCTCTCTGGTTTGATTGTTGGAATTTTGAGGGGGGGGGGAGGGAAGAGGTGACAAGGAAACGAATCAGAAAGTTAGGTGTTAAGGGGGAAACCCTGAAGGAGGAAGACAAGTCCTAGGAGACCTGGTCTGAATGAGGAGCCTGAGGCCACGTCAGGCAAGGCAAAGGGAGGCAGGGGAGAAGTCAGGGGCAATGATGGACACTCAACTACCCACAGGGATTCTCCCCAGCAATCAAAGCCTGCGGAGGAAGACAGACCCCTCAGGTGCACAACCCAAGAAAATGGAAAGAGCAAGTCAATCTGGAGGAAATAAGGTGCCATCATCCATCACTAATTCTGTGGAGCCCAGTGGCAGCAGGAGCGTCCCCCACCCCTGGTAGCTGCATTAGTCACCCATTGCTGCTGCTAGAAACTACTGTGAACTAAGTGGCTTAATGCAACCCAGTTCTGCAGTCAGGACAGGTGAGACAGGTTGATTTGCTAGGCACAAACTGCCCTCTCTGTGCCTATGCTGACTGGACGGACCCATAGGAGAAGGCACCATCCCTAGGCTTCAGCCAATCAGTAGGCAAGGGCTGTGAACTCTCTGTCCCAGCCTGGTGGAGGCCTTTCTGTGCAGAGTGTCATTCATGGTTCATACTTCAGGCTGATCTTTTTTTTTTTTTTTTGGTACTGGGGGTTGAACCCAGGGCCTTGTGCCTGCATGCTTTGTAAGTGCTGGACCCACTGAGTTGCGCCCCCAGACCCCCCCTTTTTTTTTTTTACTTTTTGAGGCAGGGTCTCGCCAAGTTATGCAGACTGCCTCTGGTCTTGAACTTGCAATCCTCCTGCCTCCACCTCCCAAGCCACCTGGATTACAGGTGTGTGCCACTGCACCCGGCGCAGCTTTGTTGTTGTTGTTGTTAGGTGCCGTTGAGTCGGTATCCGACTCATAGCGACCCTCTGTACAACAGGGGAAACACTATTGTCAGTGCTTCTCTGCTGTTCATAGGGTTTTCAATGGCAGATTGATTCCAGGGCTACAGCTGCAGGCGGCGCAACTTTAGGCTGATCTTAACCTCGCTAGTGCTCTGGGTTGCAGCAAGCCAGGGCCCCCCGCGGGTAGGCTGCATTCCAGCCACTTCTTCCTCAAGCCGAGCCCTTAGGATACAGGCGAAGAGTGGTGAGCTCTGGCCTCCATTCTTCAAACAGGCCCTCCAGGGCTCATGACAACTCTGTCCCTTTCCCTCCAGCAAGGAAGAATGAAGATGAACTTGTCATTTTCCTGAATGGACATATTTTAGGGCTGACTCAGAGTCTTCTCGAGCTAGTATTAATGGGAACCAAGTGGAACGGGAGCAGGAAGGGGAGCAGAAGCCTTCCGATTTCCCAAGACGGAACTCCAAAGTACATTTCGAGCAGAAAAAACCTAGTGGAAAGCTTCCTCCTGCCTGTAAAAGAGCAGCAATAAGACCACAGTCACTGCGACGCCATTAAAAACAACAACAAGGACAACTCAAAGCAGCCTCTTCCCATTTTGCAAAACGTGCTGCCCAGTTATGGTGAAGACAAAGTGTGAATGCCTCTTAACTCCAGGATAACATATTCTAGGTTTTCTATGGGTCAATGTGTTTTTTAGTTATAAAGTAAATAACATGAGTTTTTTGGAAAACAGGGAGGTTGACATATTAACTTAATTTTCCCCCTATACCTTTACGTGATTAAACAGCGTCTCATAATGACAAAACCAGTCTTCAAGTTCAGTGTCCAAGTTCAATCCGAATTTAAAAGTTAAGATGGAGAATTCACAACTCATTGCCTTGGAGAAGAGGATGCAGAAAGGAGGAAAGGAAGTGGAGAGAAGAAGGCCCAGTGTTTTCAGAAGGGGGAAAATCAAGCAGTACCAGGAATGTCAGATATGGAAGTGACTGCAGGGGACCTTTACCCTCTTCCCCTCCCTCCATCCCTTCCTTCCTTTTCTCTTTTCTTTCTTTTTTTTTTTTTTTAATGGTGCTGGACATAGAACACAAGGTCCCACTGAACTATATTCCTTGCAAGGTCCTAAGGACCTTTACTTTATCCAGAGGTTCTCAGCCTTTTATTTATTTATTTAAAGACGCTCCTTTACGTATGGTGGTGTTACACTGGATAAACGCATCGTTAACTTGAAAACATCTTAACTTGAAAATGCCTTTGACACACCTACCAAATATCACAGCTTAGCAGTAAATCATACTGTAGGGTGTCAGTTTATCTTCGTGATTGTGTGGCTGACTGGGGCCTGCCTAGCATTGTATCATGCTGCATATTTTGTTATTGTTGTTGTTTTGAGATGGGGTTTTGCTATGATATCCAGGCTGGCCTCAAACATCTGGGTTCAGGTGATCCTTCTGCCCCAGGCTCTTGAGTAGCTGGAAAGACAGGTACTTGCCTCTGTGCCTAGCTTTTGAACTACATATCGCTATCCCAGGAAAAGATCAAAACTCAAAATTCAAAGCCTGATTTCTATTAAATGTGTATCATTTTCACACTATTAGAAAATGAAAAATGGTAAGTTGAATCTCTCATATTTATTGTGTTTATTTTTTTCTATATTTATTTTTAAAGAAGCAGAACCCATCCCTCCCTTTTTTCCAATGACATCTTGAAAGCACAATGCTCTTATCTAGAAATGCTAAAAGTATTGCCTGCCAGAGCCCCATGCCTTGGCATTCCTTCTCCTGAACAGCCCAGGACTCCTCGGGTCATAGGCTGCAAACCACAGGTCTAACCAAAGTCCTCAGTATGCCAATGAGGAAACCAAGGGCCAGAAAGAGGAAGCAATTCACTGGAGAAGGGGTGGAAGGTTTCTCCCAGATCATGTGGTGTGGCCTGGCAGAAACACTAACAAGTGAAATGAGGTGGGAGGCAGGAGGTGATGGAGGTGGTTGTGAAAGGGCTGACTGGGAGATGACCTATGTGGATTGTGAAGATCATGACTCCAGGAGGTTGGAGACCCCACAGGTCCCCAATGTCCTTTCTCTGTTCCATACCAGCTGCTCCAATTCTGGGGTCCCTCCTTAGCGCAAGGCTTATGGGAATAACTTCACATGAATGGTTACAACTTACACATTTGGCTGGAGGCGAAGGGAACGAATGTAAATATCGGTTACTTTGGAAAGCCTTCTTATCATTAGCTCATTTGTTGCCGACCGTTCCCCACTTTCATTCCATACCCATGAAAGACATTGCTAATCAATTGCGGCACTTTTTTTTTTGCTGAGCCTAGATATAGCTTCAAAATTATTTTCAACACAGTGCTCCGGGTGGCCATTATCAGCTAATCAAGAGCTGGCCTTTGAGATGGAATCTCTTTGCTCTTCTTGGTTTGTGACTGTGCGGACTGTCTATTGTCTCTTGGCACCCAGGCCACAGGCTTCTACAGCCTGTGCCTGAGAGGAGAAGCCTGGAACTGCATTTCCCAGAATCTCTCCCTGTGTAACTCCAAGCAAGAGGCCACCATGAGAGGCAGGAGGCCACCATGAGAACTGGGAGAAACACTGTCCTTCTCTGCTGGCAGCTGCCGCTCAGAGCATTGGCAAAACCCAAACCCTTGAGAACTGCATGCTCTACTGCTTCTGGCTACAGGGACCATGACATTGCCGGTCCTTTGCAACTTCTGCTCCAGCTCCTAGAATCCACCCACCTCTGGCCGCTGCTGGCCTGCCCTGTGTTTCCTCAGCCCTTCCAGCAATCATGTGCTTGTCCAGTTCCCTGTATTGGAATCCTTCCTATTTGGTATACCTAGAATGGCTTCATGACCAATTCCACTGATGGCTACAGTAGTGTTAACTACTCAAGGGCAGGGAATAAACCTGGTTGCAACACGGATATTTCCCACCTTACTAAACATGAAAGGTGGATTCTCGTTGCCTTTGTTCTTCCTGTTTTTCATGTTACTTCTGTGGTCCACCTACACAGAGTTCACACAGGGAAGCAATGGGGGCGTGTAGAGGGGAGATTTCTAAAGAATCAGAAGAATGGCATCATAGAATTTGGAGCTGGGGGGGACCTTTGTACAGAAACAAAGTGGTTCCTTTTCTTGATGGGACAAAACTGAGGCCCAGAGAGAAGAGTTAGGCCAGTTAGTCCCAAAGCTGGGATGAGAAGCCAGGCCTTCTGACCTGGGCCAGGTCTCCCTGAACCCCCACGTCTCAGGGAGATTCTAGTGAGCTGGTAGGCGAGGCACAGCCCAGCTGAAATGTAGCCCACAGCAGGCTGATGGTTTTGATGTTAGGTGGTGAACACCTGGCTGCAGAGGGCTGCCAAGGTCAGCGGAGTATGGGATGAGAGTTCCTTAGCTTGCCTTGGGCTGGCGGCGCAGGGTGGGGCAGGTCTCATGACTGAATGTGAATATGAAAACCACATTGCCCTAATCCTAACCCCACAAAGGAAACCCCAGCACTTCTCCATCTGAAACAGGCCACTCATCTTAAATCCTTATTTCTGTATCCAATTGTTGGAAAACATGTCATGGAATTAAAATCAACTGTCGCTTTCTGATTGTAATCATCCTTGATTTCATGGGCCTTGGGGTTGTAGGCTGCATCGGAGTGGATTCCTGGTGGTGAGCCGCTGGTATGGAAGAGAAGGGACTCTACTGGGGATGACAATTACCAGGAAGAGCTCTGTTCTGGACAGCAATGCTGTCATGGAACCTGCCAACCCAGAGCTGGCTCTCACTGCCCACTGCTACCCGCCAGATGCCCTTCTGGGGCTGCTGCCTCTGCAAGTGGCCGTGGCTGTCGTGGGCACCACCAGAGCGAGTACCTTGCTATGTGGATTCATCATCCACTTGCGGCATTTGGAGAGGCCCAATGCTCACTTGTTCCCTGGCAGCTAAGGAGCTTCTAGTGGGCTCTGATGCTGGGCAGCCCCTGACCAATGCCCACTACAAGTACCATCCTGGCAGTGTGACCTCTTCCGTGTCAAACGTAGCTTCCTTTTCCTCAAAGGCCCGAAAGTCCACATTAATGGGGTCTCTCTGGGCTTAGGGCTTTGCCGACAGTAGTTGGGTTCTTTTCCAGCCTAGTCCAGCATAGCCCTCCACCCCGGCCTGGTACACCGACATTTTGTGAGCCACACCTTCCGATAGAATGTCAGCCATCTAGCCTGGAGGGGACAGTGTCACAGTCATAGGTCCCAGGCATCCCACAGTTTGTCTTTCCTGCTCCTCAGAGAGCCCCGGGGTGAAGACCATCCCGCCAAGAAGCTGTGGCTCAGCAGAAGGGCCTGCCTGTGTCTTCCTGAGCCATTTTCTGAGCATTTGGCAACTCAGTTTGGGGCTGCCAAAGACGGGCCCACATTCCTGTTGTCACCACCAGCACTGGCTGCCCATTTTTGGGCAAGGAACGCTTCCTAGGTACCACACTTTGCGATAAGCATCTAACCCAAATTAGCTCATTTAACCGTCTCCACTTAACTAATAAGGCAACTGTTGTCCAAGGCCACACGGCCAGCAAATGGTTGGGATTTGAACCTAGGCAGACCCCATTGTCTTCCCACTATACTTGGCTCCACCCCTGCAAACATGGCCTCCTTCCATCCGTGCCCTACACAAGGCAATATGTGGTGTCTGGCTCACTTTGCCCCCAGGTCCCAATGCTCGGAGATCCGGCTGATTCTCAGAGCATCAGTTCCTGACTGACGCTGGGGGTCAGACCCTCCTGGGCCAGCAGGCTGAGGGCAGCTGCCCAGGGGGTCTCTGTGAACAGTGAAGGAGGGATACAGCCTAAGGACAGATTCATGCTTGGGAGGCTGCAGGAGCTTGTTGCACCTGGGCACTGGGGAGGCAACCAAAGCCTGACCAACGAACCCCAGCAAGGGCTATTCACTCCGTGCTCGCTGAGGCGGGGAGTTGGCCACCATGGTTTGTGCTTGGCAGAGACTTGAAGGCAGGTGGTGGAGTGGGGAAGCTTTATGGTGGGACAGGACCTTCAGGTGCACCTGAGGTGGAGGCTGATGGCCTGGGGATCTGCGGGTGGGCAGGTCAGTGCCAGGGATCCATGAAGTTGGTTGTGGACCCTTATTTGGCTTTCCCTGGTTGTCCTAAATTGGAAGTAGTGGTTATTGATCAAGTCCTGGGTGTTGTTACTATAGAAATTATCATTTAGCTTCTTGTTGCTCAAGATAGCAAACTGGTCTCCTATGAGTCTGACAGCAGCCTGGCTTCCTGCACTGCTTTTGTAGATGAGAGGTGGCTGCAGGTTGTGCAGCAAAGTCTTATTTTTCCATCTGGTTGAGCCATTGTTGGTATATTTAGCCTCCTCGCACTTAATCTCCATGTTGTTGTTAGGTGATGTCAAGTTTGGTCTGACTCATAGTGACCCTATGTACAACAGAACAAAACATTCCCCCATTCTGTGCCAGGCACAAGACCTTTTTTATGTTTAAGCTTATTGTTGCAGCCACTGTGTCAATCCATCTAGTTGAGGGTCTTCATTTTTTGTGTTGACCTGCCACTGTACAAAACATGATGTCCTTCTCCAGGGACTGGTCCCTCCTGACAACATGTCCAAAATATATAAGATAAAGTCTAGCCATCTTTGCTTCCAAGGAACACTCTGGTTGCACTTCTTCTAGGACAGATCTGGAATTGGTGGATGACCAACCATTTCAAGAGGTTGCATATGAACAGGAACCAATGATACTGAAGGAGGAAGTGGAAGCTGCCTTGAAGGAATTGGTGAAACATAAGGCTCCAGGAATTGAAGGAATGCCGATAGAGATGTTTTAACAAACAGATGCAGCACTGGAGGTGCAACTTGTTTATGCCTATCTCCATGGCAGCCCATTTTACAGGCAAAGCGCCTGAGGCCCAAAGAAGTTAAGTTACATACAGGAAGCTCCTCAGTAGACTGGGTGTGAGGAGCCAGGCCTGTCTCATCCCACCCAGGCTTCATCTCTTCCCCATGCCCCATCCCCTGTACCTTCTCCTTGTCCCCCACCCATGAGGATAATGACACAGTCCCCATCCACAATCTCCCACAGCTCCATGGAAGGTTTTGCGAGAGACTCTCCTCGGCCGCCCCATCCGCGGCTGGGCCTTGACCTCTGAGACCTCTGTGGGGTATGGAGAGCATTTGGTATCATCCCCAAGAGGCCCCGCGTGTCTCTGATTCACCCCCCTTGCACCCTTCCGCTCACGGCAGCCAGTGATCCTTACAGATCTAAGCCAGAGGCGGCTGCTGCCGGGCTTTGCTTCCTCCTGCCTCGGGCCTTTGCCGGTGTCTCTCTCAAAACTGCTTTCCGGGCCCTCAGGTGACCCCCACCCTGGGGTCAGGCAGGGCCCCACCCACTTTCTCACCTCCATGGTCTTACAGTGGAAACAAGGGTGATCTCCTGCCTCCGCTACAAGACTCCTGCTCTGAGAACGAGGATTTGCTTCCCAGCCCGTGATCTGGCCCCTGGCCCCACTCAGGAAATACCTTGTAATGAATGAGGGGGGCTGGACTTCCTGTTCCTGGGGTGGTATCCAGCTCCCTCTCTAAGTCCTGGGAGAGGGACAAGGTAACGGCGGCACAGCCAGCCTCAGGTGGCCGCCTGCAGCCCCCTCCTTGGGGTGAGCTGGCCAGTGACGCCCCCAGCAGCCCTCGGAGGCATTTCCAACAGTAGGTGATGAAGTCACTGGGGGTCAGACTCAAAAGGGTCAGGTTGGCTGGCTGACGGCACCTGGGCAGGTGCCGGTGGCAGCTGTCCAAGTCAGACTCCTATTGCCCCTGTGTCAGAGACGCCCAAGGGAGCCTCAGGGGCTGCGGGGCGTGCTTGATGCCCCCAGGCAGGATCGCAAGCAGCTCTCGCTGCCTCTAGCATAACGTGCATCCATGGCCCCTGATGCCCATTTGCCCAGTAAGTGCGCTCCCCTGCCCCCAGCCTCTCCTGGACCCTCATCCTGCCTCTTTTAAGGTCTCCTTTAACCCGATGTCACCTGATACCCATGGATGAGTAGCAATAACAAAGGTCTCTGGGTGCCTCCCTTCCCATCCACCTCCACTCTCTGCCCTGCTTTGGGGTGGGGAGGTTCCAGGTGGTTTCAACCTAATACTGGATACACTAAACACAAATTAGTCAAGGAAGACAAATCTGGATACAGGGTCATTCCCAATGGTAATCTCCATAACACGTAGGACCTTACATTGTGCTGGGCTTTGCTGTTGAGACAGGGTCTCACTCTGTAGCCCAGGCTGGCTTCGAATTTGCGATTCTCCTGCCTCAGCCTCCCAAGTGCTGGGATCGAGTGTGTGCCATGGCGCCTGGCACCTTGGGCTATTTGTACGCAGTTTTCAAGTTTTTCAATAGCTCTGACTTGCTTCCTAAGAAGCAGCATGTCCTGGTGTCCACTCAGCCTGTCTGTGCAGAGGGCTCTGCTCCAGGTCCCCAAGCCTCCCTGGGGTCAGTTTCCCCGGCCTGGTCTGGTCTGGGAGGAGAATAGGGAGGCAAGGAGGGGCTGTGGTCTTGGAGGGCTTGGCCCTGGACCTCTTGGGGTTGGTCCCTACCCCAGGCAGGGGCCAGTCCAGTCCCCAGAGGACCGGGGCCGTAGCCTGTGCAGCACGCTGGCCTGTCACTGCCTCCCCCTACCAGGCTCCTGGCCCGCGGACCTGGGCAGTATGGGCTGCACCTGGAGGATTAATAGGCTGCTGCAGGTGGGACCTTTGGCCCAGGCCTACATGGGCTG
The DNA here is from genome assembly GCA_007922755.1 of Pedetes capensis. Taxonomy (NCBI): domain Eukaryota; kingdom Metazoa; phylum Chordata; class Mammalia; order Rodentia; family Pedetidae; genus Pedetes; species Pedetes capensis. Next base: position 166,330 of record VMDO01000727.1, read on the forward strand.
CCCGACCCCACAATCCCCCGGGGCTCCGGCCCTTCCTGGCTCTACTGCCACCCTCAGCTGGCTTCGATTCATGATGTTGTCAAGGCAAACCAAGTGCAGATGGTTGAGCTGCTCCTACTGCTTGAAAGACGAAACCCCCGAGGGAAGGAGCTTGAGCTCAAGTTCAAGGCCAGCCTGGGCTACAAAGCGAGAACCTGCCTCCAAAAAAGAAAAAGACAAAACTCAAACTCTGTAAGTCCCTGCAAAGCCTCCAACCTCCCAAATGTGACTTCAGCAGTACGTGTGGCTGGGAGTCGTCTCTACATCTCTAGGGACAAAGCTAAGCCAAGACTGCTAGCTGGTGCCCCCAGGACTCAGCAAGTGCCGTCCTGTGTACAGCCCAGGCCAAGCGCCGGGAAAGTGACTTGCTCAGTGTCACGAGGCTGACTTAGAACCAGCGGCAGAACCCCAGATTGCTGAGGCCAGTGGCAGCTCTGGAACAGAGGTGGACAGTCTCACCCAGCGCTACCTGGGAAGCCAGTCGCTGAGGAGCAACAGGGCCGGGAGAGGGAAATGGAGGGGTATCTGTGTGGCCATACCAGTCGCCCTTGTCCGGGGACCTTTCTTCCCTTCTTCCCCCTCCCGGGTTCTTGGTCCCCTTCTGACCTGTAGCGACTTTTCTGGGAGGGTATTCCCCTGGCGGCAGCAACAACAGAAAACAGCTTGGAGTGTGGTTTCTGCTTTACCTCTCGGGATAAGTTGTCATGGTGGGGTCCCCACGTCAGCCTGAAACCACGGGTCCCCCTCCGCCTTTGATGTCCCTTCTATCCATAGTCAACTGCATTTCATTTGGCAGCTGAAATCTGACTCCCATTTTCAGTCAACCAGATGAAGAGACAGATTCAAGTCCGACTACCCGTGGCTTGATTCCAGCCTTGAAGTCGCCTCAGTTTGTGCGGATGCCACCAACTGAGACATGGAGCCGTAACAGCTGCACAGGGCCTGCCGTGAGGGTGGAGGGGAGCAGGGCTGCACTTCTGCCCTGGGAGATTGGGGAGGGAGCACATGAGGCACGAGACCAAGAGTCAGGAGGCCCCATGCCCTCCTATTCTTGGCTCTGTGATTAGCTTGCTGTGTGCCGTTGGGCAGGTCACTTCCCCTCTCTGAACCTCAGTTTCCTCATTTTCGGTAAGCAAATTCGGACTCAAGGCTTTTCCTTTCAGTTCTAAAGGACTACAACACGAGCTGGGACGTGGGCCATGGGTGAAGAAATCTCACACTTACTGTAGTTTCATTTCATAACTTGGGCCCCTCAGCACTTCCCGGTTGGGGGCTAGGAACAAAACCAGCATTCATTGAGGAAGCTAATGTTGAGTCTCAGGGAGGTGGCCAGCCTGGGCTGTCAGAAACCTCACTGAGAGAGGCACAGGGGGAAAGAAAGCTCAGTTCCCCGCACGAGGGCTGGGATTGGGGCGTTTGTGGCCCCTAACGTCATTAGCTGCTGTTTTTGATCAATGGACAATAGTGAAAGCAACAAATAAGGAGTCCATTTGCTGGCAATTTAGTCGTTTGTGGCATTTAATTAGCATAATTGACCTGAACTGGAACTTTTTCTCCACCTGAATTTAAAAATACATCACAGCTCCCCTTCCCCAACACATCTGAGAAACTTTCTTTTTTTTTAATGAGGTTTTAACTAAAGCCCAATATCAAAACACCATATAATACTTTTATCTCATTGAAGACATTTGATGCTTATTAAAATATTATTGCTTTAAGGCTTATTTTGATTTTTTTGCCCAAGAGTGTGTGGAGAGCCTTGCTACTCAGATAATAACAAAGAAACCTTAAACATGAAAAAACACATGAAAGATGATATGTTCCCCAGTAGTCCCGGTATCTTTTCCCCAGGATTACTGCTTTCTAAATATAGCATTAGTTTAAAAATAAAAGGCCGTTTACAGTAATGGGACACTTGGTACTACTTTGGAGCATGTGGACTCTCCAAGGGGCTTGTACAACAGCTTCATTAAGTAGGAACTGCAGGGGACATGGCTGGCTTAAAAAAATCCCAGCATGCCTCCTCAAAGGCCCCCCAGATAGGCCACCTACCCTGACCCAAGGTCCGTGCCTAACAAGCTCTTAATTCCGCTTTCAGAACTGCTTTTTCATGCATTCTTTCTTCCAGAGATGAAAACATTTTGGAAGCTGACAAGTAATCAATTGGGCGCCACCCGGGAAGAGAAGCGACATTCTGGAGCTCTGCATTCTGGCCTCGCGGGTGGGAGGCAGTGTGACTGCCGTCCGTGCTAAGGGGCTCCTTCGGGTCGAGGAGGTCTCTTTTGACCTGGGAGATTCAGGGGCAGCAGCCCCAGGAGGGAGTCACGTCGGCCAGGAAACACAGGGGCCATATGGACAGCGTGGTTCATTTGACCTGGACGTGTAAGGGTTTTGCTTGCTGGGGACACTGGAGAGCATTTGCAGTTGGAGGACTAATCTAGCTAGGGGACAGGGCCATTGTGTACATGGACGGGCTCTGTCAAGTGGCTGCACAGGCCACTCTGGTTTGTGTCCACGGGCTGGCCTGGGTGGAGCACCCACCGGAAGCCGCCAACCTGCGGAGGGCCCCTGCAGACTCAGGTTGCAGGTTTGCTATTTTGGTGCAACAATGCAAGCCCCTTCCGATTTCGGGAGCTAGCCTCCTGGCACTCACCAAGTGGCTGGTTTTGAGAGGCCCCAACAGCCAGTATCCCGTCTGAAGCAAGAGACAAGCTCCCCTGGTTTCAAATCCCCAAGTGGATGCCAACCATAGCTGGTTGTCAGCAGGGAGGGGAACCAGAAGTGTGTGTGGTGAAGGAGCCCTGAGAGGGTAACGGGAGCTGAAATTTATCGCCCCAGGCTTCCCCTCTCCCCAGACGCAGGTGGTGCTGCACACCTGGTGGGGGTGCCGGGGGGGGGGGGGGGTTGTCTGCACCAGCCTGCCTTTGCTGCAAGAGAGGGTTCCTTGCCTGGAGCCACTTGCAGGTTGGTCATAGGTGGCGATGGTGGCCCCGCTCTGGTTTTGGGAAGCCTCCAACCTGACAGGCAGACTTTGGACCTGATTGTCTGGCCTTGTCCAGTTGCTGCTCTTGGTACCATCAACCCCCCTCCCGCCCCCCACAAGCCTGGAATCGCATTTCCCTTTGTATTCCTGGCCCAATGGCCCGAGTCGACCAGCCCCAGCTCGCCAGAGCAGAGACAACAAGTCCCATGGGTCACAGGCCTGTGGAAAGACCACAATCTGGCGGGCATGGCAGTCTCAGGTTGGCTGCCTGTGTGAGAACTGGGGTGTCTGCTCCCATCTACCCAGCACTTCCTGCTGTCCAGGCTCCCAGCTAAGTGCCACAGGGACTCTCTCACTGAGTCCTCACACGGCCGCCTGGACCTGGCAACGCTGCCATGACTAACTTGCAGGGAAGGGAATTTGGATGTGCGGAGGTTGAGTCACTTGCTATAAGGCTCCCAGTGCCGGTGAGCATGCGCCTGTGTGGCCCAGGCCTGAGCGCTGCACAGACTCTCTCACCTCTCACCAGCTCCAATTCCCTCAGTGGGGAAAAGATACAGCCGACCCTCTGGCCCCATGCTCGACTTGGACTCACTGCATTTTCCTAGGTTCACGCCTTCCTCAGGAGGTGAAGAGGAACATCCCGGGGATTCCACGTGGCAATGTGCGGAGGCCTCTGCCCCAGCCCTTGGTTCCCCGCAAGAGAAATGCAGGGCAGCTCTATGCCAGATTCCTGCACTCCCGGAGTTCACGGGGTTTAAATCAGGCATCTCCAACCCTTGGCCCCAGCACACTTAGCAATACAGCCCCACAAAATCTCATATCCCGTATCTTTTAGTGTTTAGTTTCTTCGTGACCCCTCTTATTATGTGTATGCATTAACTACATTATATAGTTTAGGTGCGGCCAAGACGGCTCCTCTTTACTTGATGCGGCCCAGGGAAGCTGAAGGGTTGGACACCCATGGTTTAAATGGATCAAAGAGGGGGATAAATTGCAAAGGAATTTGCATCAAGACACAGAGGAGTAGAAAACCCCTTTAGAGTCATAGTCATCCAACTGCACACCAAGAAAGAGAGGCACAGAGAGGCAAAGTGGTGTGTCCAAGGTTATTCTGCTGTTTGAAGGAAACGCTGGGGCCTGAGTTTAGGGGTCTCTACAGCCCTGGCCTCCTGTTCATGCTGGTACAAGCCCCAGGGGCTGGGGAGACCAAGAGGAGAATGGTGGCTCATGACCCTCTTCGGGTGGCTGGGACTTGGAGGAGAAGCAGCAGCATCCAGGAGAGAGTGGGGGGACCCTCCATGGTGGGGAGTGGCATTCCCACGTCAACTTCTCCCCAGGAGATGCTGGAGGGCTGAGGGCTGGACGTAGATTCTGAGGAGGAAAGAGCCAGGCTCCACAAGCAACGTCTGTTAGAAGTGAGGAGGGGAAGGAGGTGGCCTCTTGTCACCTGCTTGTCACCCCTGGCATAAAATGTGCTTAAAGGACGGTAACATGCTAATTTTCGAGCAACCGACAGACCTTGATTGGGGGTAGGGGAGGACTCTCCTATTCATAATGTTCCCTGCTCATTCAGATACACCTGGTGCTGATACCAGCAGATTTCTGCATCTGGGCCCTGCATGGGGAGAAGACAGGCCTAGCTGTGTCACTGCAGGGCCAGCTGGGGACAGTGGAGCTTCAAAGCCTTCCATTTCCACAGAGGAGCCTCTGGTTTCTCCTATTTCAAATGATTCCAATGGCCACTGTGGGGGGAATGCCAGGTTTCTGCCGAGTCAGTGGTGTCCCGACCGCATGTCCATCCTGGGCGAGGTTCCCTGGGAAAAGCCACCATATTGGATTTGGGGTCCGCACAGGTAAAGGAAGAAGACAATAACTTTTGATCTAAGAGTTGGCTTTGAAACATTCAGAACTCCCCTGAAGTCAGCTTGGGTTCACTGTGGTCCTTCATTCTTTTGAGAAAAAGAGAAACTGACTCTGGCCTGGCCGAGCCTCTGAGGAGCTGGGTTGACAGGGAGGTCGTGGGGCCCTCAGGAGACTGTGGACGGAAGGCAGGTGAAGGCAGGAATGCATAAGGCCAACTGGCCTTAGGTGGGACAGGACGCACCTATGTCTGAGTTCCACCTGGGTCTTCTCTGGCCAAACCAGAGGCAGACCAAGGGCTGTGGCCGGCTGGTGGCAGGATGGAATTCCCCGGTGGGGTCCTTCACAGGTTTACATGTTGTACTCCCCCAACCTCGTGAGCGTAATCTCACCTACCAGAGGGCAAGGCTTTGGGAGTTTTGAACTTGCCCTACATCAAATACCCCCCCTCCTCCACTAGGGAGAAAACTCAGCCACTCTTCCGCAGACTCGGCGGGCATTTGATTGTCTAGAGCACATCAAACGGCCTAAGTCTCCCTTGTAAAACTTTTACAAGAAAATCATTGAAGACTAGCCGAGCTATCCTTTTTCTCTCCTCCTCCTTAAATTCCAAACCCAAGCTGATATTCTCGATTCCCACACTGTGGTGTTGGCCGGTGAGTGTGTGGCAGCAGAAACCTCAGCCCCCGGATCATTAGACTTGCGGGCCACGGCTTGTGGGATCTAGTGATTTGGACATATTTTATTTAACCAGCTTAGTAAAAGGTAATATTCAGCAGCTGTGATCTATAGCAGAATTACAATTTTCAGGGTCAAGGAGGGATTTTGATATTAGGAGGTTGGGCAGAATTGCTATGAAATCTCATGAGCTGTCTTTAAAAATAAATGAGAAAATAGGTTATCCAAGAGTCATTGTAAGGGAAAAATCAATAGGCAGTGTCTATTCACTTGGGCTATCAAAATCCTTGAAATTTGAACAAAAGTTTCACGTTTAGTGTACTGCAGGTTTTGAAATATCAGTGCTGGAGCTCGGTGGGTACCAGTTCATTGTGCTGTGCATCCAAACGAGGTGAGTCCCAGGAAGCTGCCTGGCTCCCTCTTAAGATGGGGGAGGATCTCAGTGACCAAGTTAGATGGTAAGAGGAGACTCCTGGAGAGAATGGTGTCATCCACTGCCACCATCTGCTGCCAGCACTTGAGAAGCACTGAGGGCCAGAGCCTCAGTGGCCCGGCACCTCTCCCTGCCCTGCCTCTTGTCCAGGAGGAGGGCGGGAATACGTGTCTCCCCACACATCCCAGTGCCCAGGCCTTTGGGTGGGAACAGATGATGATTCAATAGGGAACCTCCTGGTGGTAAAAGTTTGGCTGAGTGGGTTGCCGGAAATGACAGGATTTGTCTCCTGTTCGTTCATTCAGCCATTTATTCCACATCATCTACTGAGGACCCACTGGGTATCATGCTCAAATCTGGCCTCAAGGGGGAGAAATAAGTCATGTCTTCTATCCCACTTAGAGCACACTAGTGGGGAAGATGGACGTTAAAAAAAAGAAATAAGTACTTGAGTATGTGTTGCGATAAAGAAGCTAGCAGGCTAAGAATCAGGTGGGCCTTCCTGACCCTAGGAGATGGTTCTGTGATGGTGTCATTCAGGTAGGACAGGCAAGAGTTAGCCAGGGAGAACGTGTGTGTGTGTGTTGGGGGGGAATCTTCCAGGCAGAAGCTCTGAGGTGGGAAAGAACTCGGAGTGTCTGGGAAAGAAAGGAGGTGAGGGAGTTGGGGCTGAAGATGGAGGTCAGGTGCTAGGTTGGATGGGGCTGGGCAGGTCAGGTCAGGGAAAGCATTCTGATTAGAAAGGCTAAGGCAAGTCAAAGGATTTTGAACCAGAAGGTTCTATGACCTGATTTTCATTTTCAGATCATGCTCCTGGCTACTGTGAGCTGGAACAACTTACTAAGCACAAATGGGGACACCAGTTCAGAGGCTATGGTGAGAGAGACAGTAGCTTGGGCTAGGTAGGTTATGGGGATGAAGGACAGTTGGCTCCTGTTCCAGGGAGAGCCTGGGTAAGTCACTGATCCTTCTGCACTTTCCTTTTTTTTTTTTTTTTTTGTCTACAGCCATACCTCCATTGTGTCCGATCTTGGCAGATCTCAGAAGCTAAGCAGGGTCAGGCCTATTTAGTACCTGGATAGGAGACCACTTGGAAATACCAGGTGCTGTAGACTTGGGAGAAGGACCTGGCAGCCCACCCCCCAGTCAGCTATCAAACACCCTATGAATAGCAGAGAAGCACTGACATAATGCCAAGCATGGCACAGTATCAGGGAGTGTTTCATTCTGTCGTCCATAGGGTTACTATGAGTGGGACCTGACTCAACTGCATCTAACAACAACTTTCCTTTTAATGGGCAGTAGACTGGGAACACCAGGCACCATTTTAATTCAACAGTGGTCCTTCCTTATTTGGATCTCTGTTCAACAGGACCTCTGCCCCCTGTCATGGTAGTGGGTTATTCAGGGACTTTTCAGTTATCCAGTGTTTCAAGATTCTGTATGGAGCCAAGTATTGCATCCAGACTGAATAAATACTGCTATGGTTTGAATCTGAAATATCCCCACAGGCTAATACATGGACAGCTTGGTCCTCCCCCTGGTAGCACTATTTTGGGAGGTTCTGGAAACTTTAGGAGGTAGGGCCTAACTGGAGCAAGTAGGTCACTGGAGCGTGCTTTTGAGGGTTTTACCTGGTCCCCAGTCACTCCTTCTCTCTCTCTGCTTCCTACCCACCATGAGGTGAGGAGCCTCCTCTGTCATATGTTCCCATGGCCATGAAGTTCTGCCCAAGTGCTTGGAGTGAATCCTCTGAAACTGTGAGCAAAATAAATAATTTCTTCCTTTAAGTTGTTTGGTCAGGTATTTTAGTCATAGCTATGCAAAAGTAACAAATATCAATTTAGATGTTATATGTTTCACTTTTCAAATTTCTATGGCTGCTATTGTTATGAATTCACTTAAAGGCATTTCATTATAGCATTTGTCATTTTTCATAGTCTCCATTTTCTTAATCAATAAATTGTTTAATCAATTAAAAATGTTTTAAGTGTGTCCTCAAATTTTTGTCAGAATGCCATACATTTGGCATTGAATACACTCAAACCAGCCCAACCAACCCAGACTGGCTTTCTCCCAGGCCTCTGTGCCTGAACTCCATGGGTGGGTACTTACCAGGTAACTTTCAGGTCCCCTCAGTAGTCTTGAGCTCTTGGAAAGGCAGAGATGCTGCATGTGGTTCAATGTTATCTTCCTGATCCCTGGTGCCTTGTCTGCTGTTTGTTGTTGTAGTTAGGTGCCGTTGAGTTGGGTCTTGCTTATATCAACCCTACGTACAACAGATGAAACACTACTGGACACTGTGCCATGCCTGGCACAATTGTTAGTGCTTCTCTGCTATTCATAAGGTTTTCAATAGCTGATTGCTTTTTTGGGAGTGGGTTGCTGGGTCCTTCTCCCAAGCCTATAGCACCTCGTGTTCCCAGGCAGTCTCCCATCCAAGTACTAACCAGTTCTTATCCTGCTTAGCTTTGGAGATCAGATGGGATCAGATACCACAGTGATACCTGCAGGCATGTCTGCTGTTTAGTGTTTTTTTTTTTTTTTTGGTGGGGGGGTATTGGGGGTTGAACCCAGGGCCTCACGCTTGCATGCTTTGCAAGTGCTATACCACAGCCTGCCTCTGGTCTTGAACTTGCAATTCTCCTGCCTGTGCCTCCTGAGTTGCTGGGATTACAGGGATGTGCCACTGTGCCTGGCTGCTGTTTAGTGTTTAAAAAAAATAGTTTTAAGAGCTGGGGATGTAGCTTAAGTGGTAGAGCACTTGCCTAATATGTGCAAGGCCCTGGGTTTGATCCCTCGCACCACACATAACAAAAAATTGTTTTAAAACATTCTTAGAGTGAATATTTTTTAAATGAATAAAGAAATGAATATTTTCCTTTGAATAAGGCATTCTTGAGGTATTGAAAGCCCACAATCATGGGTGATCTGTACAGAAAAAAGTAGCCCCAAACACCAACTCTCCAAACATTATCTGCCCACTGCGCCCCAGAACAACACTGTCAGTCATGATGCACGGGATTGGACAGTTTGTTACATGCTTGGCGGTGCTTGAGTTACCTAATTGAACCTTCATATCCATCTTCGGGTTGGTGACATTTTCTCTACTTATAGTCAAGGAAACTGAGGCTCAGGGTTGAGCTGAGTAGATTATCCAGGCTCAGCAGGGAGGGAGGAAGAGCCCAAAGTCAGAGCTGCCATCACTCCAGGAGCAGGAGGATCGTGTGAGCCCACAATCCTGAGGCCAGCCAGTACAACGCAGTGAGTCCCTGTCTCATGAGAATCGAATCAAAACAAAACAAGATACCCCTTGAAAATGATCCTTCCGAGTTTCATTGTTTAAAAAAGACATGGTGGTATACTCATATAATTCCAGCATTTGGGAGGCTGAGGCAGGAGGATGGCAAGTCTGAGGCCAGCCTGGGCTATATAGCCAGACTCTGTCACAAAACCAAAACAAAAACCAAAAAATAGTCATATGTCTGTATTCACAGTACAGAACTGTGGCAGAGCACTGCACTGAAGACCTAGACCTACCCTTTAATTAGGGAATAGAAGTAAGAGATATAGTTCCAATGCAAAAGCTGGGAATAGCAGACAGTAGAATTAGGCATTTTATTTAACTCATCGAATAATACAAGTGAGTTCAGGAAACAACAATCAAAATGTATTCCTTGCCCTAACAACAGGTAGAACCACATTTCCAAGAAATCTAATGAAAATAAATGCTGAAATAAATTACTTTGTAGAATACAGCAAATAAGTAGATTTTTACAAATAACCATCATGTGAATATTAGAAAAAAATGTGAGGGTTCTGGGGAAAGAGACTCCATGGAGCTTGGAGGCAGTGGAACTTGCAAGTAATGCATGAGTGAGATGTAAGTGCGGCAGCACATTCATGAGAACCAGTGACAGACATTCCCCCTCCCTTCCTCCACCCCCTGGGTTTCAGAGTGATCTCTCCCCATCCCTAGGACAGGCTCTGAGCACTGCTCCTGACACCCCAGCCTAAGTGATCCAGATAATGTAATCGCAGCATCATTAGGAACCATGAAATTGCAATTCCTCGGGGAAGGCGTGCTATCGCTCAACTACACAGGGAAGAGCGATTAATTAGCGGATCTCAGTTTAATGTGATGGTGTACTACATGGGTTCTAATCCCACTCTGGAGCAGTGCTCGGGCCTAATGAATTATCTCTAGGAAGTTGAGCTGGAGCCAGAAGATATCACTCAAAATGCAATACAGGAAATAAGACAAAAGCCTCAAAACTTTAACATGAGAGAGAGACAGGGACAGAGAGAGAGAGGGTGGGGGGCACCATCCATCATTGAGAAGAGTGGGAGAAACCAAATGTGGGGTCATTTAATTTTTCCTGACCCTGAAATGACATTGCTAGCTGGGCGTGGTGGTGCACGCCTGTAATCCCAACAGCTGGGCAGGTGGAGGCGGGAGGATCACAAGTTAGAGACCAGAGGCAGTCTGCGTAACATAGCAAGACCGTCTCAAAAAGTAAAAAATACGGGCTGGGGGCGCAGCTCAGTGGTCCAACCCTTGCAAAGCATGCAGGTGCGAGGCCCTGGGTTCAACCCCTAGTACCACAGAAAAAAAAAGAAAAAAAAAAAAAGACATTGCTGAGTATGCGGTTCTGTATTTGCCTGCCACTCCACGCGACTTGATTTAAATCGACTCACTCACTCACTCCATAAACATTACCTTAAAGCGTTCATAGTCTTTGCAGGACATGATGCTACTTTGTGCCCATTTAACCATTGGGCAGTTGCATCCTCAAGTGTCACACAAAGCAGATTGAAAGCTGCCCTTGAAACCTTAGAAAACAATTCCAAATGGGTGATACGTTGTCCCTAGAAGTGTAAGTGCAACCAGGATTTTTACTATTCCCAAGATGACATCCCTCAACTCACACCTGGGTGGCACCCACTGCCCTTGGTGCTGGAATGCTGGGTTGAGCACCAACATCTTAGGCGTGGCCAGAAAGTCAAATGTGCTGGTGAGAAATCAAGGCTAGGTCTTTGCACATTGCAAGGCCTCAGATCTTGAGCCAGCTGAAGTCTCCCCATTTCACAACTTGCTCTCTGGGTGTCTAAGGGCTCTGTGCTGTATCTATGGGGCTTTTAGGCTGGGGCTTCTGTTCCAGGATGTCATATCCAGGGGTACCTAGGGCAGAGGCTGACTTGACTGGTGATTAGATCTACATGAGGCCGCTGAACTTTCTCTGGATGCTAGTCCAGATCTTCTTTTAAGAAAGCAGGGCTTAAGCCAGGCGTGGTGGTGCACACCTGTAATCCCAGCGGCTTGGGAGATGGAGACAGGAGGATCACAAGTTTGAGACCAGAGGCATTCTTTGTAATTTAGTGAGACCCTGTCTCACAAAAGTAAAAATATGGGCTGGGGGTACAGCTCAGTGGTCCAGCACTTGCAAAGCGTGCAAGCGCAAGACCCTGGGTTCAACCCCCAGTACCATACACACACACACACACACACACACACACACACACATACACACGCGCGCAAAAAGCGGGGCTTGTAACTTTTTAATTCAATAGTACCAGCCAGAGCATATTGCAGTGAATCTATTGTTTGTAAAAAAACCCCAATATTAACAATAATAAACAAAATAAAATGTAAAAGAAATAGAAAAACATGTGCTTGGGACTCCAAGGCTGAGGACTGGTACCATGCTGCTTTCAAAATCTCTTTCATGGATCTTATCCAAGGCCATGTGCCTGATGTGCCCAGGAGCGAGAGAGGAGCCAGCCCCATGTTAACAGCTGGTTTATTCATAGGAAATTGATGCCCAAGAGGGCAAGGTGACTCGCTTTGGCAGGACTGGTACATAATTTGTGAGACCCAGGGAAAAATGGAAATAGGGGGGCCCCTTATTAAAAACAAAAACCAAAACAAGGAAAGATGCTTCTTCCTTTCTTCCCCAGGCTCCCCTGACTTGTCACAGTGCTTTCAACTTGACAGTTAATGTACTAGGTCAAAAAGTTATTCGCATGACTCATCTTTATGTTGTACATTGACAGGTTACTTATTAGTATTTGTGGTACCAGCTGGCTGAACCCAGGGCCTCGCATATACTTTGCAAGCACTCTCCCATTGAGCTGTTCCCTGACCCCATTTTAATTTTTTATCTTGAGGCAGGGCCTTGCTAAGTTACTCAGGCTGCTTCTGGCCTTGAACTTGTGATCCTCTTGGTTTGCTCTCCCAAGTCTCAGGGATTTCTGGTGTGCACCAGGGTGCTCAGCATCCAGTGCCAGTCTTAAATGGAAAGAGCAAAGTATTTGACAGATGCGTGGGATTACCTGAGTTGTACACGGTACTTCATGGCTTCTCTCAGGAGGGTGCGTTGGGCCAGACTCAGGAAGGTGGGGAGAAGGAAAGGTTTCCTCTGAACATGGAACTGGTGATGGGGTGCTCTCTCAGACATGAAGGCCTTCCAGGGGATGTGCCCATTGTCACAGGCATAGGGCCAACTGTGGCCCACCCAAGCACATGAGCCACTGTGGCTCCTTTCTTGCCAACCACTGGACCAGCCTGCCGTACTCTACACCTAGGGAAGGGGTGTGGTGGGACAGAGGCTCACCCCTGGAGTGCCCTCATTGCAAGCGTCATGGCACTGACGGCCTAGGGTAGAGACCACTGCCACCATGCCACACCCCAAGATACTGTGGGGTGCACGTACCTGATGACCCTCCACTGTCCCTGTGCCTCTGCCTGGGCTGGGGCAGGTTGGATGCAGTTGCTAGATGGGCATGAGGAGGCAGGGGCTGAGTGGAACTGGGGTCCCAGGGAGTGGAAGAATGAGCCACTGAGAACTGCACCCCAGAAGTGAGGGAACAGTGGGAGGCTCCAAGGCCCCAGTTCATGGTCCTCTGTCCCCGCTGGACCTCACTGACAACACAGTTACAAAGATAAGATTATTTAGAATTTTGGGACAGAGCATTAATCCCCAGTGTAGGGCCCTTCTGAGCACATGCCCTGTGTGACAGCAGTGGTGACATGCCTGTGACACCAGTCCTGCATCCAAGACCATGTGGAAGTTCAGCATGCCAAGCCTCCACATCTTCCGGAAGTTTCTACACGCCAGAGGCTTCCCTCTTGCCCTGTGACCCTTGGCCCTGCTTTGTGGGGAAGATTCCCTTTGCACCACCTTGGGTGTCTGGGAGTTGGCAGAGAACTAGCTTCCTGGAGACCCTCTGCTCTCCTTTCCCATTTGCTGGACAAGAAACCAGCCCAGGCAGAGACTGACCTGAGGCGTGTGCACGTCAGGCAGTGACCTGGGCCCAATGAAGCATGAGGAGGCCCCACCAGGAAAAAGCCAAGGTCTCAGCGGTCTCCTGCCAGGCAGATCCTGGTTGCGAAGGCTCCTCCAGGAGCCAGGAGTGTTTTCAGGGTCCCCCGGTTCTGAAGCAGCTTCCTCTCAACATCAGGAGCCCAGGGTTTCCTGTGATCCCCCCAGAGGCTCGGCACCTAATTATTATTTGTCCCTCAGAGGAGCGTTTTGGTGGAGGAGACTGGCTGGTGGCTGGCAGTGAGAAGACACTGTGAGGGAAGGGCAGGTGCGCTTCCACTGGGGACCTGACAGCTCCGCTGCTGTCACTTCCTCAGGAGCAAAGACCTAATATTCAGGGGAAAAGAGTCGCAGCCAACGGGATGGAGCTGAGTTTCTCTGTACGGGTTGGGAACTTTAACCTCAATTGCATGACAGCCCACACTGCCCAGGCCGCTTCCCGTGGCTCCTCTGAGCCAGAGGCGGGTGGAGGCCTGCCCAGGGTTGCTGTGGAAGGGAGTGGGAGCTGCAGGCCACAAAGACACAACTTTCGGCACGTTGTGCAGTTGGAAGTGACGCCTCCTTGTGCAGAGGGAAGAGGCCATGCAGAGGCCCAGAGCCTGGAGCCCATCCTGAGTTGGCCCCTGGCACCCGCTGGCTGGGAGATCTGCGGCAAGTCTCTTCCCCCACGCGTGCCACCTCCCTACCTGAAGATGAGTAGCTTGGTCCACACGGCCCGGTAGCTGTCACCAGGTGGCTGGCCCTGAGCTCAGAGGATCCAGACCCTCTTCTCCTTCTTTCTTTCCTTTCTTTCTTTCTTTCTTTTTCTTCCTTTTTTTCTTCTTTTTCATTTCAAAGCCCCGCTGTCCCTGGCTCTGTGGGTCTCACCTCTGCTCACACAGGAGGGCAGAGAGGCCCATGGGAGGCTGGAATGTGTGGATGCACTGGCGAGGATGCCCAGGTTCCTCCCATCCAGATGTCACAGGTGACAGGAGGTGATTGGGGGGCATATCAGCCCCTCACCCAGCTCCAAACTCTGCCTCTATTTCCCCTTTCTGCTTGGGGGGTGGGGAGAAGGGAAGGGGAGCGAGGCCTTTGAAAATGTCTCTTGGTCCGTTTCCTCCTTGCTTTCTGCTCCTTGCTTAGGATTCTCATTATCGGCCAAACCCAGGACCCTTCTGTGTTGTGCACCTCTTAGACATTCAGCAACTTCTTTCCCTTTGATGATATTTTGGGCCTCTGATTGCCCGACAAGTCAGACCTTTATCATTTAACAAGAAGCATGTGCATAACACACACACACACACACACACACACACACACACACACACACACACACACACACGAAACCCTCCAAGTCAGCCCTGGTGTGAAAAGTCCCAATTCCTGTCCCGCTGTCACAGAGCAGTCCTGAATGTGTGGCCAGAGCTGATGAGGACCACCCACTTGTCACCCACT
>VMDO01000727.1:181184-237386 GCA_007922755.1 Pedetes capensis
CACTATTGTCAGTGCTTCTCTGCTGTTCATAGGGTTTTCAATGGCAGATTGATTTTTGGGAGGGGGTTGCCAGGTCCTTCTCCCAGCCTACAGCTTCTGGTGTTCCCAGGCGGTCTCCCATCCAGGTACTAACCAGGCCCGACTCTGCTTAGCTTCCGAGATCTGACGGGATCGGATACCACAGGGCTATAGCTGCAGGCTGTCACCCACTGGGGCTCTGTGCAAATGCAGTGATCGGCCTTGCAAGGAGAAAGGAGTGTATAGCACTGTCTGGAGAGGCTCTGCCTGGTAACCCATGGTGATGGCAGAAGATTCAGAAGGCAGAAAATTCAGGGGCCTCTCAAAGTGAGTTTGAGACTCTGAGAGTGATGTGTCTGAGATCAGAAAGCAAGTCAGGGCACTGGGAGGGAAAAAGCGTTCCGACCTCTGCCCAGTGGGGTGAGACTGTGGCTTCTCATCTATCTTCTTTGCTGTGTCTTCGGGGTCTGGAACATAGTTGATACTCAGCAGATACTCATGGACCTGATGAAGAAACCTGATTGTACTTCTCCTTCACACAGGGAAAGGTGTGATCATTTAGAGGTCTGGGAGACACTAATGAGCTCACTGGAGCTATCTAGTTCTCCTCGCTCTAATGCCTCCCTTTCTTTGCAGTCAGGAGCCAGAGGGTGGTGGAGATGAGTGGACGGGAAGAGATGCAAAGTGGGCAGAGAGAAGTTCTGATGGTCACAATGCTCCCCTGCACCAAGACTCCTGGATGGAGCAATGTGGACAGCAAGTGTCAGGGCATAAAGAATCCATCCGGGGCCCTTCCCCGAATGCCAAATGGTGAACCACAGCGGCCTTGGAGTTCTGTGACGTTTGGCTGGGACAAGATCAGCTGGAACAGCTCATGGAGGGAATCAAGGTGCCAGACCCGCGGGCCACCTGTCCCAAACCCACTCCTGCCTTTCTGCTTGTTCTCCAGGCTTCTCCACAGGGCATTGCTGTGGGACCTTCCAGGGACCCTTGACCCTTACTGCTCCTTGGCAGACCCCCATTCTTGGGGTCTTGGGGTGTGTTTGCCTGGGTGTAGCCCTGGTCAGAGCATAGCCCTTGAAGAAAGAGGACCTGGTCAGGGAGCATGTAGCCTCTAGGGCAAGGCTGTGTGGGATCCTTCATTACCGTAAGGCAGCAGAGGCTGAAAAACCTCCAGGGAGCTAGTCCCAGAGGCCCCTACCCTTCTCAACCTTCTCCCAAAGACCACTTGTATGTGAGATGCCTCACATACAAGGTCTCTCTTCCCCTTCAGCCAAAATCGGCCCCCTGGAAAGGGTCAGACATTTCACCCAGAGAAATATGTGGCTGGTCAAAAATGCTGCCTAGGGAAGATTGAATCTGCATTTTCCCAGCATTCAAGGTCAGAAGCCAAAGGAATGAATGAATCCTTAGAGGAGGGATTTCGGGGTGTCATTGCACAGGGCCCTGGCTGACCTCACAATTGTGCATTCCTCAAGGGGCCAAGGCCTTGGCAACCTTCTGTGTCCGGCAGAGATGCAAACTGGGGTAGGGGACAGTCCAACAACAGTCGCATGGAGTGAGATTGGCAGGCTTCGGTCTCTCCCAGCTACCACACTATGGCTGAAACTTCTCCACTGAATTTAGCAACACACCTCCATCTCCCAAGGAGGTGAGGGATTCCAGCCACACTCTTGCCTCCTCCTCTTGAATGTATGACACTTGGAACATCAACAGACAATGCAGTATGCTATGCCAGAGTACTTCGTCCAATGCTGGTGGCCAGCAGGGTCCCTGTAAATGTCAGCTGAGGATGCCTCTGTGGCCTGGATCCTTGACAGAACATTCTGGAAAGAAGATGGAGCCGGAGGATGTATTCATTCTCAACTCTGTGGGGCCTCATCATGAAAAACCATTTCTAACTTAGGTACTTTTCCTGGCAAAATAAGCCAAAAACAAAGTTGCGAGAACGAAGTATCACTGAGCTGCAGAAAGGCCTGGGCCACCCCCCCTCTCATCTAGCCCCCACTGTCCCCTCCTGAACACACCTAAGGGAGGCCCGGGGATTGGGGAGGCGGCTGCACTGCCCAGCGCTGTCCCGCCCCCAGGAAAAGCCCAGGCAGCTCTCAGGAGCTGTGCAGGCAGCCGATCAATATGGTCTGTGGAGCGCTGAGCTATTATTCACGCCAAAGGGCCTTCTTTGGCTGAAGGGAAGGAGGGGCGTGTGAGTTCATGGACTCACAGGCCAGAGCTGTGTGTCTTGCTATTTTGCCCCTACTGTGATGCCTTCGTTGTTTATGTAGCATGAATAACAGGCCATTTGGAAGAGGAAGTGCTCTCCTCAGGGCCCGCTGGGAGCCTAGGAGGCTAGAGACAGGGTGGTAGGTGACTTGGGCAAAGGTCCCTGTCGTCCATTTCTCTGGCTTCTCCTTTAGAAGGGCATGATGGGCTCAGGGTGCTACAAGGTGAGTCCTATTTGCAAGGCCCCTTCCCTGGGATGAGCCTCTAATACTTCCTACCCCTGTATACCATCTGGCTCTCACTTCTTCATACAATCCCACTCCCTTGCTTGCCATCTTGGTTTCGCCCACTTGCCTCTGGTAAGCTGGAATCCCAAGAGAGAGGGGTAGCCTCTTGACACTGTGTGTCTCTACCTCCACAGTGGGAGGGGACACTGACCCTGGCTCCATCACCCACTGCAGGGAGCCTTGGCTCCAACCAACACTGCTTTCCTGTCTGGGCCTGGCTGTTCCTGGCTACTCTTCAGTGTCATCCTTCTTGGGTGCAGTGCCTGTGGCTTCAAGAAGTTTTCTATGCTGTTTACATAGTCACCTGGGCCATTTAAAAAAGGGGGGCATCTGGCCTCACAGCCACCTGACCAGTCACATTATGTGGACATCCCTTGGCAGATGCTATTAGTCTGAGTCCAATAGGCCACAGACAAAGCAGAAGGACACAAATGGGACTATTTCCTGGAGTCAGGTTTGGAGTTGGTAAGGTTAAGTTTGAGCGCTGGTTTCCAGTCTCAGGCAGGACCCTCCTCCAGGGCCCAGAGAGTGTCACAGGGAACGGCTCCCCATTCTTCCCTCTGAAGAACGGCTCCGAGCATGTCTTCTGCTGAGGTGGGAGTCATGTGGCTAATGTGGCCTAGATTGAAATGGAGCCTTGTGACCCTCCAGAGCCTGGAGCATCCACCCTTTTAATATCCATAGTGATCAATGACACCTGACACCAAGCTCACCAGGCTCATTCTGACTGGGCTGTCTAGGCCCACGGCTCCTGCAGCACCATCTGTCCTTAGGTGGGTGACGCTGAAAGCTGATGCCTTGAGCAAAGGATATGTACCCTCTCTTCCCTTCACACCCCCGGTACAACTACCCAAGGGGTCTGGTCCCACTGGGGACGGGAGGGTGGGGCTAGAAACAGGATGGAAAAAGGCACTCTGTGGTCCCTGGTCCTGACTAAAACATCCTGCCCTGAAGCGCAAGGAGCCAGGTGTCTTTGAATGGCTTCCCTAGTTACAGCAACAAACTGAACAAACCGTGAGCAGTTCAGCCAGCAGACGTAGCATGAAGAAGGCCACTGATGTCTGATTTAGGGTGACCATGATGGGACTTTGTCTGTGTTGGCACCTCAAGCTCATAGCCCATGGAAAAGCCCATCAACTCACCAATGGCAAGTCACCAAAAGGAAAAAGGGCAGAAGGTCAATCCCCGCACAGGGTTGTTCCCGTTGCCTGTTAGGGAAGCGCTGCGTGTAATGAGCTGCTGTTGACTACACAGAGGCGCCCAAGACACCCCATCACACCTCCCTGAAGCAGCATTCCGGGCACACATCCTGCTTTAAGACGCCTCTGCTTACTCTCACTGCCGACCACAGTCTTCCAACCACACACTCAGCTGAAGGGGAAGGTAAGTAGCCCGCAGATGGGACGCACAGCAGTTCCTTTGAAACCAGCGCTGGCCACAACCAACCAACAGTCCTTGGCTCCGGACTTCCCCTCCAAACACACATTTCTCCCAGGAAAGCCACCTCCACTCCCAAGCCCAGAGTGCCCCACGAGGCTAGCAGTTCAAACCAAAGCAATGAGGAAATCATCACTTGTAGTTAATTCTAAACTACGTAGACAAACTGCCATAAATATTTATGATGGGAAATTTCATTATTTAAAAATTCACCTCGAAATTTCCAGCTAACTCCATGAAGCATGCCTACTGAACAGGTTTCAAATTAAGAACAATTATTTTTCTCTTCTGCATTTAAATATAACTTACAGCTAAAGTCATTTAAAGGGGTTAACATCAACCTTAATTAAATATTAAAGTATGCCTGTACCTGCTGCTATTGTTGCCCCTTCAAATAAGATATAACCTATTTTTGACAAGTTTTCATCTTTCTCTGTGGAAGACGCTACATGAAACCAAATCAGTGGCAAAGAGGAGAGTAATGAATAATCTATTTCATATTCCAACAGTACCCAGAGCTCGGAGTGGAAAAATATTCAGTCAGATGATGGCAAGAGGCAGCTGAGGTACCACATGACACAGCTAATGTTTAAATAATAATAATAAAAAAAGCGATAAACAAATCATTAGCCCTTAACAGTTGTTTAATGCAATTTGTTAATGAACGTAATGGTGGGGACTAATAATGAAAGAAAATAAAAACGTCTAAACAGGCGCCAAGTTGCTGGCGATGCGCAATTATTTCCTTGTCAAGTTTTTATGATTTAATGAGCCCCTCTGGGACTGACGGCTGTCAGTCAGTCGTGACTTTTTGACACCATTACAACTTCAAATACAGCAGCAGGCAGGCTGTTTTCCTCGGATTTGAAATACTGAAATGATCTGACAGTTTTAAAGAAAAGATGTGCAAAAAAAAAAAAAAAAAGGAGAAAGAGAGGGAGAGAAAGACA
Organism: Pedetes capensis; assembly: GCA_007922755.1. Taxonomy (NCBI): domain Eukaryota; kingdom Metazoa; phylum Chordata; class Mammalia; order Rodentia; family Pedetidae; genus Pedetes; species Pedetes capensis. The sequence continues at coordinate 186,097 of VMDO01000727.1, forward strand.
GTGGGTTTTCCTTTCTTTCTTTTCCCCCCTCCCTTCTTCTATGGGTTGATAATTCTGGATGCTGTTTGGTAATGAAAACCCAATCACTGAGGTCATTATCTGATGAGGTTTTTGGAACAGGCAGGCTTTTTTCCCCTCTTTATTTCTTTACTTAATGATAACCCTCAATGGGCTTGCCCCGCATGGGACGGCCAGAGCTGCACAATTTTGTTCACCATTAATTTCAGCCTTTGAAGCTCAGGGCTCAGAAGCAGTAGCAAAGCAAACCCCCCACCAAGCTGGTTCCAAAATAAGACAATCCAGCCTGCCTGAAACAGAATAGCAAATGGCCTCCCAGCCCAGGCCTGGCAGCTGACGTCAAGCCCACTACATTTGCAGGCATTCGCCTTCAACATGGAACATTTAAAACTCTTTACAACTTAAGAGACTTTAATTAAATTGCTTTTGATTCTGAAGCAGGGTGGCATCCGCTTTATTTATTCTGTCAGAGAAACTGTTTAGTCTGCATGAATTTTATATGGTGAGGGCTCCTTCCCTTTTTCCACCTCCCACTCTCCCAACAAACATCGTTTTTAACAAAGCCTCCCAACTTCAGGAATATTTGACAACCCAAATGGACATATCATGAACCTAGAACCTTCCATAGATCCGTGGCCTGCTTTAGCCCTGTGGACTGTCTTCCTTTCCTCAGTGGAGCAGGGAAGGAGAGCGCACTTGGCCTCCGTGGGGCTCCTCTGAGTCCCTCCTGCAGTGTCCAGGAGGCAAACAGGAAGCTCAGGGGACCTTTAGGACAGCTTCCTCCCAAAGTGCTCCCTGGCCTGTCGAGGTGGTTGATCTCAAGAGGGTGTGATGGAGCTGTTAGGCTAAAGGTTATCTGTTGACATTCCTCCTGCTCCCAAGGTTGAACTTGAGCAAAATCGCAGGCAAGCACTGATAAAGACACAGAAGTGAGCAGAAAAAGCCATCGAGAGGTGAGCAATGAATGAATGCACTCTCTCCTCATTTCGTCTGCTTCAGGAGGAACACAAGGTTTCAGTGAAACGATTACAAGCCATGAAGTGTTGATGACCAGATCAACTTTGCTTGCCAGGTGTCACTGGGAAGAGTCTGCTGAGTAGAAGACTGGAGGCAGGTGGGAGGCAGAACTAGATACCTGGTTATACACTTAACTGCGATCCACAAATTTGAAAGAAGCCACCAGAGGGGTTGGTATAGTTCATGACCATTAGTGTTTCAGAACGAGAAGGGGGGTTGTTTGTTGGTATGTTGCCTTGCTTTTTAATGGTTTCTTTCATGGGCTTGGCACATCCAGGATTCCGTTATCAGAATAAAAGATTCTTGCTGAGATGGGTCCTTTCAGCTACCAGGAAAATTAGCACAGCTTCCCGCGCCTTTTGTGGTCCTACTTTGCTCAGCCAAAATCTCACTCCATTCCTCTGACATAAAGGCTGCAGCTTTTATTTACACAATACTACATGATTTATCTGAACACATGCAGGCCCTGGCCTGTTTCAATAAGTACCACTGCTCTGGTGGATTTCGCACTCTGCATTTCCTCTCTACACCATAATGGTTCTCTTCTGAGTTTGGGGGAAAAAAATCAAGTGCCACATTCAGGTGACCTCGATCCAGGAGCACAGGTGGTTAGCATTTTTTATGAAGAGAACAGGTTTGCTTTTCAAGAATTCAAAGCTTCCAATTATATTCAAAAGATACTATGGACCCGTAAGTGCCTATGAAATATTAAGAAAAACACATTTTGCTTTATGACTGGGGGGAAAATGACCTCAGCTTGGGCAACTTTTAAGCCTGATCACAAATGAACTAATTTTGAAAGCAATTCCTGGTTACCTCAGACAGAGAGAAAGGAAAGAAAATCACAAAGCATGTTAGAGGTTTGAATATATAGTGAATTCCGTGAGGCTTTGCCAACATTTGTTAGTAAAAAACCCAAGTCCTCTCTTTGTAACACTCTGCAATCCCTTATTCTTTGAAAGGAGGTTAGTGAATATTTTCCATAAAGTTTATTTCTGGTAGATCATCCTATAGGATTCTCCCATATTTCTTCTCACCTTGGAAATTTCACATTGATGGAGTCAGGTTCTTGCTTTTATTGAAATATTCATGTTCTCTTTACATACTGGCATGGATGTGGAGAGAACCTTGTCAGACCTTTCGCATGTATGAGGGCTGCTTTTGGCAGAGCAAATATTAAAACTGAAAGGATACAGAGATGCTTACACAGGTCAGGGAATATGAGGTCACAATTAAATACTGTGTCAGGGCTCGTGCAGCCAGCAAATTTGGGGGAGTGTGGAATTTGAGGAAGGCAAGGAACTATTATTTCTTGGAGCCAGTAACTAAAGTTGTGAAAAGTGGATATTGGGCAGGTCCAGCAAAACTATTCTTGGGTTAAAAAAAATTATGCAATAGAAAAACAGAGAAAGTGCTAAATCAATTTCCTGTACAAGTGACATGAAATACCCTCCTTTGCAATGAAAGCACTTGGACAGGTTGGCTCTATTCATTATGCCTGGGAAGAGACAGGGCTGGTCGGCTGGAGCTGGTCGCTGGCTCTGGCCCCAGATTTTCTTTGCATTTTTGTCCTTGGACATCAGAGAAGGACTTTTTGGTGACGAGAGGTGCGTGACAAACAGAAGCTCCCGTGACTGACTCATCATGCCCGCTCCTAAACCATGACCCCTGACATGTCCACAGGGCGAGGAAGAATGTCACCAACACTATTTTGGACAGGAGATGAAATTACCAAAAGCAAATAAACATTCACCTTAACCCATAAAAAAACAAATCTGGGTGAAGACCAATCTAGAAAAGGAAACCAACCCACATGCAAACAGGAATAGAAAATATTTTTACACTCTTTGCACTTTAGCTGAACAGTGGTGAGGGAGAGAGAGGGTCACCCAGGGCCTGTCAGCACAAAAGAATGATTCATGTGACCATTTTGTCTTAATTACTCAGAACAAGCCGCGGCTGCTGTTTATCGAGGGAGGGCAGATACATCAGTGTCTTCTGACAAAAAAAGTGATTGCCGTCAGGATGGTGATAACCACGATGATCCCCAGGATGACTAGCAGGATTCGGTTCTGGATAATTCTGGGAGAGAGAAGAGAGAAACAGGCACACAGATAAACAGAAGGCGTTCTGACAAAGATCGTCCAAGGCCGAACTGGCTAATGAAATCCCAGCCTCGCAGGTGGGGTGGGAGACACCCCCCCCCACGTGTGTGTGTGTGTGTGTGTGTGTGTGTGTGTGTGTGTGCACGCGTGTAAGCATGCCGCTTTTTGCTCTAGGAACAACTCCATAGTGCTTGTCATATGGCACTCAGAGAAATGCTTACTGCAACGCTAAAGCAAATCAATGGCTTTCCAGGCTCTGAGTTCCATGTAGTCTCTTTAAGTGATCAAGGGCCCCATGTGGGCTTGTCTTTTTAATTTAAAATGTGAGACAAGACTCATTTTTTTTTTTGCAGTGTTTCCTGTGAAAGGCAAAGATTCCAAGGAAACATATGTCAGTAAGACACTTACCTGTACAAAAATACCTGGGGAAAAGTATAAGAGAGATTTAGCAAGAAAAGGACAGGATTAAGAAGCAAGCGTCAAACTTGCAGTTTAGGCTGTGAAACCGTCACCTGTCACTATGGCTCCTGTTCCGTCATACCAGGGGGAAACGTTCCATTTGCTCCACAGCGAGTGAGGATGGAAATGAGAAATAGCACAAGGTCCTGGAGGTCCCTAGCGAGCGTCTGTGGGTGGCCCTCACCACCAGGGTTTCTCAGCCCTTGGGGCTGGCCCTGCCGCCTGCTGGCCTCAGGAGAAGCGGAGGACACACGCACTCCTGCATGCCTGCCGAGCGCTTCCGATGAGGTTGTTTCATAATTTGTTACCTCATTCGCAGAAAAGAGGTCGCACATCAGAATGCTTTGTTGGGACTTTCAAAGGGAACCTAGGTCACACAGCTTCGCCTGCGCTCGCTGGCTCTCACAGCGCACGGAAATAGCAACCCAGAGCGGCTGGCCGTCTAGCGGGCTGCCCACCCTGCTTACAGCCCTGCGGTCATCCCTGTGGCCGTCCTGGCGGAAAGAGGTCTGCCTGGCTGTGGCCTCGGGACCCTGGACAGGGGTCTTCCACAGGGAGGAGGCAGGTGGGACTAAGCCAGGCCTCCACCTGAGCAGGAACCTGTTCCTGCTTCCTATCTTCACAGAGGAACCTTTGCAGGATCTTTGCAGACTTTTCTAGTGTCTGAGTGTGGGTTTCTTGGAACAGGATGGCGTGGGGTTGTTTTGGCTGGAGTCCTCCTCACCCACCCCTCCTTTCCCACACCTAAACGGATGGACAAACAGAGACTGTCCCCTCAGAGCAGCCCAGTCTCCTGTGGTCCCTAACAGGACCACTTCCCTCTCCTCTTGACAGGTTACAAAATGATCGCATTTGCTGACACGTCTTCCGCAAAACTGCTTTAGTGCCCGTGTCCACTTGAGTCTCGGGAGATGAATGGTCCGCTTGGTCCTCGTTTATCACGCCAGGCTCGGCTAAGATCTGTCTCGTTTATTTCTTCCCTTCCCCACTAGAAAGGGTGCACCCGACATTAATTCCTCTGTGATGACAGCTAACTCCAATTTAACAGACTGTTTACGCAGGAGGCAGGAAGATCCTGTCCCCCAAATAAATAAATAAAAATAAAACTTCATGGGGGCTCCATCTAAAACTTAAATTGAGTGCTTCCCCTTTTCTCTGGAAGGGACACAAGTCTTCAGAACAGTCCCTGAGCAACCCATTTGCCCGTCACTGTGGAAATCTCTGTTCACCACAGCCATCCATGTCAGACTTGCAAAGGAAATCAGCAACACTGAAACTCAGCAGTGAAGCACATGAAAAGCGTGAAAACTCCTTTTCCATTCTGCCCTAAGTAATCTTAGTAGTGCGTCCCTTGTCCAGCTTGGGTGACAGCATTTTATTTGTGGGTGGAGGGGCCCAAGGTGCCCGTGATGCTAACGGATAAAGGATTAGCTGTGACACTTATTTCACCGGAGGCACGGTTAGGAAAGTGAATAGGCAGGAATCCCTGGATCCTCACCTCTTCCCTGGCTTTCCTAATTGGGCTGCAACCTCCTCAATGCATCCAGAGCCTCCTGGCTTTCCTGTCGCCATCCCTCTGCCGCTTCAGTGGGCCTACCTGTGGGGACCATGTGGAATTCATCTCTAAAGCCCAGAATACCACAGGCTGGCTGGCACACAAGGACACAAAAGAAAAATGTCCAAAGAATGATGATGGTCAGGTGCCATGGCACACACCTATAATCCCAGTGACACAGGAGGTGGAGGCAGGAGGATCCCAAGTTTGAGGCCAGAGGCAGCCTGTACAATTTAGGGAGACCCTGTCTCTAAATAAAAATTAAAAAAGGGGGCTGAGGATGTGGCTCAATGGAAGAGCATATGTCTAGCATGTGTGAGGCCCTGGGTTCAACCCCCCAGTTCTGCAAAGAATATAAAAAAAAAAATAGAGAGAGAGAGAGAGAGAATAATAATGAAGCTAGGTATTGCGGAGCACATCTATAATCTTAGCACTCAGGAGGCTGAGGCAGGAGGATCAACATGAATTTGAGGCCAGCCTGGTTTACATAGAGAGTTCCAGGCCAGCTTGGGATACACAGAGAGACTTTGTTTCAAACACACACACACACACACACACACACACACACACACACACACACACACACACTCACACAAGAACAACGATGAAAGAGCGCAGTCCCTAGTAATTGAAATGATTCCATTCAAGGGAGAATGGAGAAGAAATCTGGGAAAATTCAATTTGGGAGAAAAACGTCAAGGAGTTTTCATAGAAAAGGCTGAAGGTAAAGGTCGAAACTAGCCCTACAAAGATGGAGCTGCATACCTCAGGGCATGGCTGGGTCTTCTCCCCGAAGCCAGGGGAAGGACCAGCTCTTGTGGACTAGTGGTATGTGCTGGTGGAGGAGGTCGGTGGGAAAGGGCACTTGCTTCCAGGTGAAAGGCTACTAGATATTTGAGACGAAGGGAACAGAGGGGCAGAAAGAGTTGGAACAGAGAGGGTTGTAGTTAAACTTGACTGGTCAGGCCACCAGCCCAGGTTTGGCCCTCAGAGGAGTTGGGCAAATACAGCTTCTCCAAGGACCAGACAAGTGAGCCACGAGGGCACTCGAGAGGATAGGAGTGAACCAGCTGGGCGCGGGAAACAGAGGCCGGCAGTGGCAGGACTCATCTGAGAAGAGGCCCACGCATAGCCAGTCGCGGCCGGCATAGCCAGTCGCGGCCGGCCGGTAGTGCTCTGGGCAAAGCAGAAAGGAACACAGAGCTCGGAGAGAATTAGAAAAACAAGTCAGGCTGAGGGGCTCCAGCTAGTAAGCTGGAGAAGGAACTTTGGGGGCAGCCCAAAGTAACTTGCTCCTAACTCTGGGCAAGGGGCCTCGGTGTTCGACTAAGTCTGCAGTGAGCAGTCTTAATCTCGCTTTTGAAAATGCAAAGTGTGTTTACTCGGTAAATAATTTAAGAAAGAGTATACACTTGAAAGGAGACATCCATTGAAACAGCCAGGCTAAACTGCCTCTGGGCAGAAACTAGTGCATTTGCATGCTGCATTCTATTAAGTGAGCACACTGTGGCTTTAAAAGAATGCAGAGCCAAATTAAAAGGAATGTGGGCCTGAAACATCAAAAATTCTCCAAGTTTACATTATGAATCACAGTGCTGTTGATATAAGATGAATTAACCATTTACTTTGAGGCTGAACTCACAAAGTACTATTGAAAATACTGATCCCTGGGTGGAACCCAGGGAGCGGTTAATCTTTCCATTGCCAGTCTCCTCCCCTTCTGGAAACAGGCTCCAGTGTGTGGCAGCCAGAATCACAGAGGCTGGTTGAAGCGAAGGAGGCAGGCTTGCCACCTGATGTGGTTCTCTGCGCCTGCTTGAGGAGCACGGGGATTCCACTGCAGCAGGGGCTCCCATGGTCTTCAGGACCTAGTTCTTCTCTACTGCTAGTACCCACTGCACTGACCTGGACCTTGATGTTAGATGTGGCCACGGGACTTGCTTTGGCCAATGGAATGAGGGCAAAAGGGCAAGGTCTCCCTTTTAGGTAGAAGCACCAGACTTGCAGAGTGGCTCTGCCCTTGCCTTACAGACTGCCTGCTGCAGAGAGTGCACTTACAGGGGGGTGCAGATGTCTCTGCCCGGGTCCCTGGGTCACCAGAGGGAGAGTCACTGCCCTGGGGACTTGCCTGGACTCGCAGGGGCCTTATATTAAGCCAATGAGATCTAGGGGTTGCTTGTTACTGCAGCATAACACAAACTATTCTGCATGGTACAGGACAGCCCCCTCCTCAGGCAGGAGGAGGTGACTGGCCAAGCCAAGAGAGGCTCTGGGTGAACGTATCCCAGAAGCCAAGGGTCAATACCTTTTTCCTTGAGGGATCAAAAGCTAGGCTCCTTTGCTATGCACTTGGTCATGATACACATAAGACTTCTCACTGAAGAATCAAGAGTTTATTCTAGCTAGACCCAATGCCAGTGTGTGCTGATGAGTGATGATGTCCCCCTGAGGTCTCAGCAAGCCCACCTGGGCACTGTGCTTCCTGTGTATAGCAGATATTATGTTGGCTGACTTCATCTCTCCATCCTCACCATATGGTGCCACTCTTGGTTCCAGGAGGAGAGCTGTCACTTGGGCATGGATGGCCAGTGTACTCCATGCCCCTGGTCACAGTGACTGGACCAGGAGCAGGCTTGTGAGTTAAGCTAGTCCTGCAGAGGGAAGATCCACCTTTGCTGGGAATCCTGGGTCATCTGCACAGTTTGGTGTGTGAATGTGAGGCCTGGATCTGCTGCAGCTGTTTTGTTTCCACAAAGGAAGTCAGGCTAAGAAAGAAACTGACCTAAGGCAGGCAGAGCAATGGAACCTCCCCCCATGACATGATGAACTTCTATAGTGAGCCATCCTGCCTTTGAGCTTAGGAAATAAATTGACTTCATTTTTCAAGACTGTTTGATTTGGGTCTTTTATTATTTGTGACCAAAAAGCATTTTTAGGTTGAGTCACTCTCATTCCAAAACCACGTCTTTGATCTATGGCATACTTTCCCCACCTCATCCAAGAAAGACATCTGGGCCATGCCCATCTCTCATTCTCGTTTTCCTGAGCATCTCTTTTACCCCTACATTAGCCACATAGGTATATGGTTTTGTTCTTGTGAAGTTTTCCCCACAGCCTGAACCTCTTTTGTCTTTTGTATCCCTGGTTCCTAACACAAAGTGTGGCATAGATATTCTTTAAGAAAAATGCTTGTGCCAGGTGCGGTGGTGCATGCGCCTGTAGTCCCAGCTACTTGAGAGATCACCTGAGCCACCAGGCCCAGCCTAGACAGCACAGTGAGACCCTGACTCAAAAATAAAAATAAAAATAAAAATAAAAATAAACAAAATTAAAAGCTTGCTGAACACAGACATGAGAGACGCCACAATGCCCATCCGAGGGCTCGGGCAGCTGGTTCTAAAGACTGCTTGCAGACAAACACAGCTTTAGGGTTTAGTTACTAGCCACCCTCCCTTCAAGGATGCCAACAGTGTCCTCTCCCACAGGCATGCATTCATTCGCTGGACAGCATGTGACACTTTGGAGGCTTAGTGCTGTGTCTTGTACCTGCCTTCCTGCCCGGCCCTGCATAATGATGGCCCACCTTTGGGGGCTGATAGGTGTAATGGCAACAATTAGCAGCTAGGGGAGCAAAGGGTGCACTCTGGGTTAGGGTGCCTATGCCTGCTTCTCTCAGGGAACTTCCCAAAGACAAGGGCCAAGGGACGTGTTCTCCGATTTCTATATCCAATTCCACATTAGTGTCCACCAGCAAGAAATGAAAATAGGAGTTGGGGAAATGGTTACCCGCCAGAAGCCTGGAATGCTTACTTAAATTTGAGCCTTATTTTCAGAGCTGTGGACCTTGTTGCCCCTGAGCTTGATTCGGGGGATATGCCACCTTATACTGCCTGTCCAAGGTCTTCCATGTCCTGCTTGTCTGGAAGGAATCCCCAGCTCCACCCTGAGAATTCAGGTCAGCCACTTCCACTCTGGGAGAAGGACCCGGCAACCCACTCCCAAAAATCAATCTGCCATTGAAAACCCTATGAACAGCAGAGAAGCACTGACAAAGTGTTTCGCCTTTTGTACATAGGGTCCCTATGAGTTGGATACCGACTTGATGGCACCTAACAACAACAACAACTTTTCCGCTCTGATTCCACATACAATTTAGGCAGGCCTTGCTCTCTAAATCTTGCATAAACATTCGTTCTGAAATTGGCCTGCCACCCAAGCCACAGCATCCTCTGAGGATTGTTTTTAGAAAACCAAGAGAAAGATATAGTCCTCTATTTGATGGGCCTGACTATAGGAACAATGGATGCCCAGAGCTGCCAATGGCCATTCTTGCCACCCTACAAAGGGGATGTGCTTGTCTCCTGCCAGAGGAAGGCATGGTCAAGGGATGAAGAAAATGAGAAGGATTCCTGAAGACATCATTTGAACCCCTGGACCTGGTGCATACCTGGTGCCTGAAGAGTCCCATTGAAACTTCCCAGTCACAGAAGCCCCACAATTCCCTTTCAAAGTGAGCAAGTGTTGTTGGGAATTCTTTTACTTCTAACCCTGCTGATTGTACTGGGTTGTATAATCAACTGTATCCCAAAGTCAGTCCACCTGGACTCTCAGAATGTGACGTCATTTGGGAGGGTTCTTTGCAATCTAACCAAGAATCTTGAACTCCTCTTGGATTTACAGTGGTCATAAATCTAATGATCGGTGTCCTCATAACAAGAGAGGACACAGAGCGACATGGGCAAGAAGGCTGTGAAGATGAGACAGACTGGAGCTATGCAGCCACAAGCCAAGGGATGCCCAGGGACACCAGAAACTCGGGGAGCCAAGGAAGCATTCTGTTCTTTGGAGAGGGCATGGCCCTGCCGACCCCTAGACTTCAGACGTCTGGTCTTCAGAACTATGAGAGGAGCCACTGCTGTGGCGTTAGGCTGCTCAGTTTGTGCTGCTTTGTTGTGGCAGCCCTAGGAAATGAATATGCTCAGTTCTTGGACTCAGGCCAGCACATGGGGACCTGGTGCTCTTGCCTTGGGCTTCATGGTGACAGTTTTCCATGTCTCCACTCCCTGTCCCACTGCTGCACCGTGGCTGTACTGTGGATCTATACAGGACAGGACAGCCTCAGCCTAGTTCCCAGTAGCTTGGCATTCAGCAGAGAAACTGATAGTCTTCAGGGGCTGTTGGATTTTTCATCCATTCCTATTGCAGAACAGCAGCTTCCCAAAGCCACACCAGATGAGGGAACTGAGGGGGCACCTGCCACGACACTCATCCCAGAGACCCCTGCCCTGAGATAAGCCACTTAGGAAGGGAGCCAGATGTTCCTCTGGGCCAATATTCCAAGCCATCATCAGCTATTAACAGTCCCCACTTGCTGACATCAATTTAGATGTGGCTTGTGATCTGAGAGCTCTGAGGAGGGACCCAGGAAGGGGAAGTTTTGATAGGTAGAGATATGAGCAAGTCCTCCGGCAAGGAAGCCAGGAGCCAGGAGCTGGTACCTGAGTCTTGGCACATCTGGGTTAGGTCCCCAAAGAGAACTAGAGTAGCTTCATGCTGGTTCCATATTTCTACTTAGCTTGATAGGGACCAGTAGACTTGTTTTGTAAAGGGCCAGAGAGTACGTATATTAGTTTGCTGGAACTGCCACAAGGAAGGTCCACAAACTTGAGGCTTAAGCAATAGAAATAATTTACTGCCTTATGGTTCTGAAGGCTGCAAGCCCAAGGACAAGCTATTGGTGGAGTTGCCTCCTTCTGAGGGCTGTGAGGGAGAATCTGTTCCAGCCCCCCTCCTCACTTCTGGTGGTTTGTCAGTGACCTTTGGGGTTCCTTGGCCTGCATCCGCATCCCTCTGACCCCTGTCTTCCTCTCCACATGGTGTTCTGTGTGTGTGTGAGAACCCATGTTCAAATTTCCCTTCTTTTATAAGGACACCAGTTACACTGGATTAAGGTCCACCCTGTTCCAGTATGACCTCATCTTGACAAATGACATCAGCAAAGACCCTCTTTTCAAATAAAGTTGCATTCTGAGGCACCGGAGGCTAAGACTTCAACATGTACATTGAGTGGAGTGGGGAGAGAGAATTCAACCCTTTTGTGTGGCAATTATTCAACTTTGCCCTGCTAGTGGAAAAGTAGCCTGGGCAATAAGTGAATGACGAGTATGGCTGTCTTCTCATAAAACTTTGTTTACAGACACTGGAATTAGAATTTCACATGATTTTCACATGTCAAAAACTCTTCTTTTGCCAGGTATGGTGGTGAACGCTGGTAATCCCAGTGCCCAGGGGGCTACGGCAGGAGGACTGTGAGCTTGAAGCCAGCTTGGGCTACATAGTGAGACCCTGCCTCAAAAACAAACAAATAAAGCCACAAAAAGAGAACCAAAAACCCTTCTTTTGAAAATTTTAAAACCATTTAAAAATGTAAAACCACAGAGTGCCCTGGTGCATGCCTGCAATCCCAGCAACTTGGGAGGAGAAGGCAGGAGGATTACGGGTTCAAGGCCAGAGGCAGCCTGTCTAATTTAGTGAGACCCTGTCTCAATATAAAAATAAAAAGTAAAAAGATGGACTGGGGGTGCAGCTCAGGGGTAGAGCACTTGCAAAGCATGCACGAGGCCGTGGGTTCAAACCTTGTACTGTGATTAAATAAACAAATGATTAAATAAATGATTAAATAAATAAATGATTTAAATGATTAATAAATGATTAAATGATTAAATAAATGATAATAAATGATTAAATAAATAAACAAAATAAAATAAAATGTAAAACCATTCATAGTTTGTAGGCCATGCAGAAACAGGTGGGAGGCCGGATGTGGTCTGCCATCCGTGGTTTGTCCATTCCTAGCCTAAAGGCTACAAGCGACCCACTAGGCCTTCCTCAGCTAGGGAACCTGGTGGTTCCTGGACACCGTATAAGTGGCACAGACAGGTATGGCAGCTCTGGCCAAGTCCCTCTGAAGAAAAAAGAGAACCAGAGCCTCTGCCCTGTGGGAGAGTGCAGTGGCACAATGAGCAATCAATGACAGAAGGCTGACAACAAAGGTGGTAATTAAAGTAATGCCAGTCCCAGGACAATTTGCTATGTGCCTACAACCCTGGGTTTGCCTGGGATGACCTGGAGCAAGTCACTCAATGACGCTTAGGTTTCACTTTCTTCCCAAACAATATCAGCCAACTTACTAAGCACCCCAGGGCGAAGAGGATTAGCTTATTAAAGATTTCAAAGCACCTTTAGAGGTAAAGTGCTTTACATGCATGCAGTCAGCAAATAACTCTGTGAAAGGAGATGTCATTTCAGGGAAGGTGAGAAGCACGTTTTCAGAGGCCGGAAAGCTGCCTGGGAAACTTCCAGGGGCTGGTGGGGAAGGCAGAGGCACAGGCAGGAAGCTGCTGCCTCCCCGGGCCCACGCGGCCGCTGTTCCCACAGGCTGGTATCTGTCCGGGCCTCAGGTTGACAGTCTCCCCAGCAGGGCTGAGGTTTCTCTCCAAGGTGGTAGCATCCACATCAAAAGGGAAGGGAGGGCGTCCCATTGGCGGGCTCCGGGATCCCTCCCCAGCCTGGGAAGGCAGCCAACAAGTACCTGTCAGACCCACTGATAAGTCCAGGGGGTTTTGATCAGTGATGTGTAGCTACATTGCACTCTGCGTTGCCAAATGTGTACATCAGATTGCAGCCCAGGCACCATGGCCACTGCTATTCTTAAATATGGACTTGGCGACGGCAGGGGGCCTGGAGAGCAGCTTTGCTGGCTACCACTTTCAGATAGGATCAAGGCAGCTCGCTTCCATCAAAGGACTTGGAAAGGGCTTGAAGAGAATTAAATAACGATGCACCAGCAATGCAAGGTGTATTTAATTCCTCCCAGGCTTGCAGACTGCCGGAGCTAGCTGGGAAGGCGCTTCAGGCAGAAGTCTAGATTCTTCACGTTAGAGTTGAGGCCGCTGAGGCCCTGCCTGGGGAAGGGACATGCCCAAGGTTCAGGGCACGGCCAGCTCTTCTGGCCCCAGGCCCACTTTTGTTTCACCGTGACACTCCTCACCTGAGTTGCCAGTGCCACTCACGGTGACGCACGTGATGGCACGGCGCAGCCTCCCAGTGGTCCCCACCTCTTACAGAGCCCAATCCAGCCCTGACTCTGTATGACAGGGAGAGGGTACATGGGCTGCCTGGGAACAGTGGTCCCCAAACTCCAGGCTGAGGCCGAGTGAGAAAAGCTGAGGCACAGAGAAGGTGCCTTACGAGCGAAACCAAGGTCGCTCAATTTAAAGGCTGTCCTCTTCTCTGAGAGCACATCCTGTCCTTCCTGCTGTTTCAGCATGAAAATGGCCTTTATTTTCTGGAGTAATGAGGACAGCGGATTGCAGATTTTTTTCCTCCAGTGTCCTTACTTGCACATGGGAAATGGACCGCCTCCCTGGATATTACTCTATCTTACTTGGCAAAATAAAAAGTGAACACTCCTTCAACAGCCCCCTATTTATTTATTTACTTTTAAAAGCATCAATGTAAGAAATTTGAAAGTTTGTGAATCACGGAGCTAGAAAACCCCATTTGGCTCTACTCTTTGGTGAATCCTCAGGCCCCTCTGGTGAGGTGCCTGTGACGACAGTAGTAGCAGCATCAACTCCAATAATGACACTGACACCCATGTGGCAGCTCACATTAACTGGGCACCACCCTGGGCCACATTTCATGCTACCCAGCACTTCATGATCCCTCGCCACAACCCAGTGAGGTGGAGGTCATTATCATGGCCTTTTTCACAGAGGAGAACCTGAGCCCTGACCTACCACCCCAGCCTGATCTTCCTGCTGCGGGGCCGGAGATAAGTATTCATGCAATGGGCTAGACTTACTTTCTCTACCAGGCTCCCCTTAGGCCTTTGATGGAAGAGTCTTTAACAACTTTATGTTCTTCTCCACAGGCACAGTAAGTGGGCACATAGGCTTATTTCCGTTGGAATAGGCTGAGTATCCCTTATAGGAAATGCTTGGGACCAGAAGTGTTCCAGATTTTGGAATACTTGCATAGATTTTATGAATTGAGCATCCCTAATCTGAAAATCCCCAGTGCCTGAAATCTGAAACGTTTTCAGTGTTGGTATTCATGTTTTGAAGCATTTTGGATTTGGATTTTTGGATTAGGGATGCCTAACTTGTTGTGGGGAATGCTAGTCAACCAAAACTAACCAACTCTTTACTTAGTACCTAATGTAAATACTTGGGAGAAGGACCTGGCAAGCCCCTCCCAAAAATCAATCTGCCATTGAAAACCCTTTGAACAGCACAGAAGCACTGACAATAGTGTTTCACCTGTTGTACAGAGAGTCGCTATGGTTCGGATACCGCCTCGACGGCACATAACAACAACAACAACAATGTAAATACACAATAAATTAACAAAATAATCTTCTACAGCACGTTTTTATTCCATAGTGCGTTTCATCAGTTTTTTTCAACTGCTTGCCCATTGGTTGTGCTTTTTCAGCTTTTGAAGGAGCATAATTGATCTCTTCTAGGTATATACAAGATAATCTGAGAATGGGGGATGGGAGTTGCTCACTGGTGTCTTCCCACAAGGGGCTGCCAATGACCTTGTTCCATAGAATTTCTTTTTTTTTTACTTACTTCTGCATAACTTATACAGGTGAGCAGATATGTTATAGAAAGATTTCAGGTGTGCTGAAGATTTAATTTAACATACCTGCTGGAATAGAGTGCCAGACAGAAAAGAAAACCAGGTGGGCCAGTACACTCACCTGACTAATGATGATGGGAAGGACGCAAGGTCTCTCTGTTCCCTAGCTTCCTCATTCAGGAAATGGCAAAAAAAAAGACTGTCTTCCTAGTATCCTCAGCATGCATTGTGGGAAGCATTACTGCTTCCAGACAGTCTTAACAAGGAAGTGTTTGTTCCTGGCTTGGGATGTTGATTGCATACATGACATCATTTAATCTTCACAATGATCTTGATTTATTAGGACCCAGATTTGGCAGCTCAGGCCCACCCAGGGAGAAGGCAAGGCCCCCTCTAGGGGTGGCCTGGCAAAGCTGTGGGCGCAGGGCAGGCAGTCACTGGTGCCTATGCCAGGACGAGAGTCCCTCCTCACCCCCAGCTTAGGTGCTTCTCACCCCTTGGCTCCTGCTGGCTGTCCTGGGAGGACCTGCCCAAGGGGGTCCCCACCTGTGCTGTATCCTGACCCTTTACTGAAGGAACCTTTGGAATCTTCCTGCTGTCCCCAAATAGCCACCCCTCAGCTCCGCCCTGGCTGAGGGCCCCTCACGCTCTTCAGCCTCCAGAGAAGTAGGGATTCTGTTGATGGATGGAGGTTGGTCAGCACCCTTGTCTTTCATCCTGAGAACCAGACTGCCTGGATTCAAATCCAGGAGCTATAGCACTCCAGCAACGGAACCTTGGGCAAGTCGTTTCCTGACTTCTCTGAGACTACGTCCCTTCGCCTGTTTTGGTATAGAAGGTCCTTTATTTTATGGAATGATGGTGATTGTAGATGGCAGTGTTTTCCCTGTTGGCCTTACTTGGCACTGGAAATGTACTTTCATTGGAAATTATTCTTTCTTACTTTTGAAAATAAAAAGAGGACCATCCTCCATTTGAAAAAAAAAGTACCAATATAAGGAATCTGAGAGCCTATATTTGGGTCTCCTTATTGGTAAATGAGTCAAATAATTGCAGCATTCTGTTAATGAATTATATTAATACATGTGAGTTAATGTGAAGTGCTTAAGACCATGTCTGGCAGTAGTAATGGCTCAATGAATAACTACAACAACTGTTATTACTCTCCTACTATTATTACTATAGCCGTATCACTGTGGTGTCTAATCCTGTCAGATTTCAGAAGCTAAGCAGGGTCATACCTGGTTAGTACTTGGATGGGAGACCACCTGGGAATACCAGGTGCTGTAAGCTTGGGAGAAGGACCTGGTTACCCATTCCCAAAAAACAATCTGCCATTGAAAACCCTACAAATAGCAGAGAAGCACTGACAATAGTGTTTCACCTGTGGTATCTAGGGTTGCTATGAGTTGGACATCAACTTTACAGCACCTAACAACAACTATTATTACTCATCATTCTCTTCAGAACAGTCCCTGAACCTTGTGACATCTCATTCACAATCTTCATGTGATTTCATATACCCTGAAGCAGCATCAATCTCTTCTGGGCAGATGAACCCCAGGTTAAGGTAGCCTCCTAGGAAGCAGAATGGGTGACTCAGAGCTCTTTGGGTGGGAGGTGGGTGGGGTGGCACAGTGATCAGAAAGCAGGGCTCTCAGGTTTGTGCAGGTGAAGCCATGTCACCTGCTGGTCCAGAAATGAGTATTCTCTTTCTTTATCCAAGGAAGGAAGTCCTGTGGCCAGGGGCTGCTGGGGTGGGGTGGGGATCTAGCCTGTGGGCTACATGTAGCAAGAGAGCAGCAGCCTTAAAGACCTGGGTTGCCTATCCTATTCCTAAAGAGGGGCTGCTCTGACCGCTGCTGGGATTCAGACCAGGCTCAGGGCTCAAGATCATTTGATTTGCCAAGAGAAACTAGAAATAGTTTTCTCTCTGCGAAATCTCCAATGTATTAAATATTGGCAACTAAGTCAAAGCTTTCCAAAACACTGGGTGGCCAAACAAAGCACATCTGCAGGGCAGGCGCTGTCTGTGGACCTCATCTGTGACCTGAGAACAAATTAACAGGAAAGGGAGGACGCTGCTCGGCATCCTTGCCTAACCCTACTGGAGACTTGGAGCTCAGGCCTCCTGACCCTGTGGCTCTAGAAGTCAGACGTTCCGCCTCTGCGGGGGCATCCATAGCCAAGGTCTACACTGAGAGCATCTAACTTAGCCCATAACTGATTCCTAGCCATGGAGTCAAAGGCCAGGGAGAGGTCAACACGAGTCACAAGCCAGCTTAGGCGTGTCTTTGAGGAGGCTCACAGGTCAGGAGCAGCACATGCGGAGGTCAGGGCGGGATGGAACGTCTGGGGCCCCTCCCCTGACCTTCACCCAGGCTGCAGCTGGAGAAGCCCCGCTGGTGATTCCCAAGGAGGAGGGCGTACATCTTCCATGCGAGGCGTTAAAAGTCAGCGGGCCAGGATTGGGACCCCAAGAGATCTCTGGCAGGGGCAAGAGGTGAATAGAGGTTTGTAGGAATGCCTCTCCCCACAGTCTGTTGAGGGATCTTGGAGAAAAGAAGTAAATGTTCCTCAGTTTCCCTGGCTCTAAAAAGGCAGTAAACAGATGAGACCCAGGAACCTTTGAAGATGGCCACTACCAAGTCTGAGGACCTGATAAAAACAAAGAAGATAAGCCAAGAGGAGCAGAGAGACCTTTGAACACTCTCTTGGTCCTTTATTTACTGCAACAGTAGGACAACCAACCATATATCAGGAGATCTTTATAGGGGCTGAGTCAAAGGTAGCCTGAGTTCTTCAAAGGAATCAGCCTTCACAGGCATTCTTTGAGGCCACATCCTCAGGCTCCCTGGCCTTAATTTCCACAGTGGGGGGTGAAATTCGATCCCCTATTGGCCATGACCCCCCACTTGTCTGTCAGCTTGTTGTGCTGTGGGGGCTTGTGTGTTGCTGTGATGCTGAAAGCTATGCCACTGGTATTTCAGATAACAGCAGGGCCACCCATGGTGGACAGGTTTCAGCTGAGCTTCCAGACTAAGACTAGGGAGAAGGACATGGCAAACCCACTCCCAAAACAATTAGCCATTGAAAACCTTATGAATACCAGAGAAGCACTGTCAAATATATTGTTGTTAGGTGCTGTCCAGTTGAGTACAACTCATAGTGACCCTCATAGGGTTTTCAATGGCTGATTGTTTGAGATTACTTCAGCAGTGGATTGCAATGTCCTTCTCTCATTTTTGTGGTGCTGGGGATTGAACCTGTGTCCTCACAGAGCACAGACAGAGCAGTGCTCTACCAATGGAGCTAAATCCCAGTTCTCTGTCAAATACAGAGTCGGAAAATGAGCCCCCCAGGCTGGAGGACACTCAAGAGATGACTGGGGAAGAGTTGCCTCCTCAAAGTAGAGTCAACCTTAATGACAAGAATGGAGTAAATCCCCTGGGACCTCCATTTGCTGATGTAGTATGACTCAAAATGAGAAGAAACAGTGGCTACAACAGTGGGCTCAAACATAAAAAGATCGTGTACATGATGTAGTGTTGCATAATGTTTCGTTCTGTTGTACATAGGGTCCCTATGAGTTGGATCTGACTTGATGGCACCTACCAACAACAACATTGGCTGTGAGATAACAAGTTATTCCCTAATTACCAATGCAAAGTGGTTCCACTCCTGGTGATTGACAGGCAACCACCTCAATGTCCTGCCTGCGCATACTTGTCCAACAGCGCTGGTAGAGGAGCCTGAGGCCCTGGGGTCCATCTCACTTCCTGGAGATGCCAGCACCTCCTCTGGAATAGTGAGTCCTGGAGGTCTCCTCCACCTGTCCTCGCCCAGCATTTCTGGGTTGACACCCACGCTCTCAGCTGGCGTGGCCCAGCACCACTGGCTTGCAGAAGGGCAGAAAGTGGCCATCCTGTGGAGCTGTGTCTCCTGCAAGGATGCTCCAGTCTGCTGTTTATTACCCTGCACAGTGTGCGTCCCTGTGGCGAGGTCCCACGGGAAAATGTTCCCCTCATCTGGGTGGGAGAAAGAGCTTTGCTTTTACCTCCTGGATACTGACTCCCTCTTCACGTCAGCTGCCAGATGCCTGGAGATATGTGTGTGGCCCCTTTTCACAATGTACAGGCTACTGCACAGTGTGGGTACTGGCCTCACTCCTGGCTTCATTTTGTACATATATAGTATTATTGTGTTGCGTCCATTTAGCTAAAGTAAGTCCTTTTGGGACCAAGACACTAAAGAGGTAAGGGCCAAAATTAGAATTCTCATTATTGTGAGTTGGTTACTTTAATGATTCTGGTCTCAGTTTCCCTCATATCCTGAACAATTCTGTACCATGGAATACTTGGAACACTAGTTTCAACACTTATCAAGACAATAGGATATTTCCAGTTTTTCCTTGAATCACCTTTCAGGGACAGCATGGGGTGAGTACTAGAATACTCCAAAACTTGGGACTCTGGGGGGCCTTGGGTTCCTCCAGTAGCCAACTGCAGTGGATGGTGAGTCTCCTTTGTTTGGAGGATTTACAGGAATTGTCTTAAAAACATGGACCCCTTTTGTGAAAGCTAAAGGCATTCCCAGCAAACGCTGGCTGCAAATACGCTAGCTGCAATGTTAGCACGGTCACAGTCCTTCCTTGAACAATCTGAAGTGTATTTCTCTCTGTTTATATTTGGCTTTTCAGATGCTTGAAAACATAGAAAACAATCATAGCTGAGGCCATCTCTGAGCTGGCTCTAAAAGAACCTACTCGGAGACACATAAAAATAATGAGAATCTTTCTGTCAGGAAAGATTTAGAAAATATCACTGGCATTATTAAAATTTAATTTTTTACTTGGCTTTTTGGTTCCCCTTTCCAGTGATAATGAGCAGGATTGCACACCTCCGCCTTGCTGGTACTTGTTTTGTGCAATAAATTCAGCCTTCCAGTCTGAAGACATTTCAGACAACAGTTTTGACTGCTATAGGCTTATTTTTTTTACCCTGTGCTGTGCTTTGAGTCTTCCAACAAAAACCAGTTCATGAGATAATTTTCCACAAGGCCAGTGGAACTAATAAAAATCAATTTTGCCCAACTGGTTTAGAGAAATTGTGGGTATAGCCAAGGCAGAACTGTAAAAATGGGGGAAAAAAAAAAAGACAAGATCAATGTATTCACTAATGGTTTACTTGATAGGGAACTATCAAATTAGCTGACAGGAGATGCTTGGCTGTAGGAATTTCCTTTTCAGCCAGAATGGAGCATCTTTTTAGAGTCCAGGAAGAGTATTTCTTCTCGATGGTTGAAGGTACTGGGCTGGTTTCATGAAGGGCTGGGCTGGGTTTCACTGCAATTGTTCCTAAGCCATGGGATCAGCAGGTTAGAAGCTAACCATTGCATTTGGACACCTGAGGTTCTTTGTGTATGTGTGAGTGGAGGGCGCTGGGGATTAAGCCCAGGGCCTCATGTAAGCTAGGCAAGTGCTCTACTACTGACCTCCATCCCCAGACCACCCCTCACACCCCTCCCTCCCCACAAAAAAGAGAAAAGCCCATATTGTTTTCCTAGTGATGGAAGCAGGCTTCTTTTATGATCAGAAAGCAAGAGCAGAGTGTGGAGTCATGGATATTTTGTAAAACAAGAATCTATGTTCAATTAATTTAAAACCCTAGTTTTGGGGCTGGGATTTAGCTCAGCTGGTAGAGTACTGTTCTATGCTCTCTGAGGCCATGGGCTTGATCCTTAGCACCAAAAAAAAAAAAAAAAAAAAAAAAAAAAAAAAAAAAAAAAAAAAAAAAAAAAAAAAAAAAAAAAAAAAAAAAAAAAAAAAAAAGAAAAAGAAAGAAAAAGAGTACCTGTCAGCCCACACCTGAAACACTATTAAAACAGTCTGTCATCGAAAACCCTACAAATGGCAGAGAAACACTGACAGTGCCGGGCATGGCACAGTGTCAGGGAGTGTTTCTTTCTGTCGTACACAGGGTTGTTATGAGTGGGACCTGACTCAACAGCACCTAACAATAAACAAACAATAGCTAGGTGCTGTTGAGTCGGGTCCCACTCATAGCAACCCTATGTACCACAGAATGAAACACTTCCTGACACTGTGCCATGCACACGATCTTTTTATGTTTGAGCCCACTGTTGCAGCCACTGTGTTCCTTCTCATTTTGAGTCATGCCACATCAGCAAATGGAGGTCCCAGGAGCTTTATACCATTCCCATCATTAAGGTTGACTCTACTTTGAGGAGGCAACCCTTCCCGAGTCATCTTTTGAATGCATTCCATCCTGGGGGCTTATTTTCTGGCACTATATTTGAAAATGCTTCTCTGTTATTCATAGGGTTGGCATGTCTAAAATTACATGGCAAGACTTTGCACAGAAAGCAAAATATATTGTAAAGAAATGCAGTCAAATGTTAACACTGTATTGGGATGGTGTGTGTTTTTTCGATCTTTATATATTTCTACATTTTCTTGAATTAATGTACGTTATTACATATTTTGGGAGAAAAACCTGGCAACCCCCTCCCAAAAATCAATCTGCCATTGAAAACCCAATGAACAGCAGAGAAGCACTGACAATAGTGTTTCCCTTGTTGTACAGAGGGTCACTATGAGTCGGATACCGACTCGATGGCACCTAACAACAACAACAATTACATATTTTATAATAACTGTTATACATAGGGTTGCTATGAGTTGGACCCAACTTGATGGCACCTAACAACAACTGCAATTCAGAATTATGTTAAAAACTGGCTAAGCTGGAAAACCCCTACATGTCTGTCAGTTTACTATACTATGGGGGCTTGCATGTTGCTAGGAGGCTGAAAGTTATGCCACTGTTATCTCAGGTGTCAGCATGGTCACCGATGGTGGACAGGTTTCAGCTGAGCTTCCAGACTAAGACAGACTAGGGAGGAGGACCTGGCAACCCACTCCTGAAACAACTAGCCATTATGCAAAGGCATTTGACTGTGTAGATCATAACAAATTGTAGATAACACTTTGAAGAATGGGAATACTAGAGCACCTAATTGTACTCATGAGGAATCTATACATGTACTAGGAGGCAGTTGTTCAAATAGAACAAGGAAACACTGTCTGGTTCAAAGTTGAGAAAGGTGTCCGTCAGGGCTGTATCCTTTTACCATATCTGTTCAATCTCTATGCTGAGCAAATAATCCAAGAAGCGGGGGTTTATGAAGAAGAATGTGGTGTCAGAATTGGGAGAAGACTCATTAACAATCTGCATTATGCAGATGACACAACTCTGCTTGCTGAAAGTGAAGAAGGTTCAAAACATTTATTGATGAAGATCAAA
Organism: Pedetes capensis; assembly: GCA_007922755.1. Classification (NCBI taxonomy): domain Eukaryota; kingdom Metazoa; phylum Chordata; class Mammalia; order Rodentia; family Pedetidae; genus Pedetes; species Pedetes capensis. The sequence continues at coordinate 208,224 of VMDO01000727.1, forward strand.
GAACATAGCCTTCAGTATGGATTGTGCCTCGATATCAATAAAAAAAAAATCCTTACAACTGGGTCAGTATGCAACTTCACAATAAATGGAGAAAAGACTGAGGTTGTCCACGATTTTGCTTTACAATCAAAACCCATGGAGGCAGTAGTCAAGAAATCAAAAGACACATTGCTTTGGCAAAAGCTGCAGCAAAAGATCTCTTTAAAGTATTGAAAAGTAAAGATGTCACATTGAAGATGAAGGTGTGCCTGACTCATGCCATGGTATTTTCAGTCATGTCATATGGTTGTGAAAGCTGGACACTGAATAAGGGAGACAAGAGAAGAATTGACGCTTTTGAATTATGGTGCTGGGGACAAATATTGAAAATACCATGGACTGCCAAAAGAACCAACAGATCTGTCCTAGAAAAAGTGCAACCAGAGTGCTCCTTGGAAGCAAGGATGGCTAGACCTCATCTTATGTATTTTAGACATATAGTCAGGAGAGACCAATACCTGGAGAAGGACATCGTGTTTGGGAGAGTGGCAGGTCAATGAAAAAAGGAAAACCCTCCACTACATGGATTGACATAGTGTCTGCAACAATGGGCTTAAACATAAATAAGATCATGTGCTTGGCACAGATTTGAGGAGTGCTTCGTTTTGCTGTACATAGGGTCACTATGACTTGGACCTGACTCGATGGCACCTAAAAACAACAACAAGCTGGAAAAAGAAACTTAATTGATTAATTTATTTACAATGTTATAAGAAAGAGGAAATGTGTGGGAAAAAGAAAAACAATGGTAGAATTATCTTTTAAACTTTTTTTGAGTGCCCCTTACTATCCTAAGTACTTCACACAAATTCTTTTAATTTGTATAATGGATCTGTAGCAAAAGCATTAATGTTCCCATTTTCCAGAAGAGAAAACTGAGGCTTAGGGAGTTAAATAACACTATATGGCTAGTCAGTGGCAAAGCTGGCAAGTATCTAAAATCAGATCTGATTTCAAAGGCCTTGTGCTGCCAGATCACAGTGCATGCTGCTCTCCAGCTCTGCCTCCAAGTGGCTGTGGTGCCAGGTGAGGCGCTTTGCATTTATGAATACAGTCAGGGATAGCAACACCTGTCCCTTTCCCTATCTTACAGGTTCTTGTGATGTTCGAATTAGCTCACATATGTGAAAACAGAAAATTCAATGTTCTGCTCAAAGGGATATGGTGATATCATAATATATCATATAACATTGGTAAATTGAGATCTGTCAAAATGGCATTTGGGTATGGATTACTTTCAAAGAAAAAACTGTACTAACTACACCAACTAACTACAATATTGAACAAATTTGTTCTTAATGATTCAAAAAGTATAAGAGGTCTGACCATATCATCATTTAGCCCACTCTTCTTAGCTGTGCACCATGGCATACACTTGGGATCCCAGCTACTTGGGAGGCTGAGGCAAAAGGATCATAAGTTTGAGGCCAGCAACTTAGTGATACCCTGTCTCAAAAATAACAATAAAGTGGAGGAGTTTGGGGATGCCACTCAGTGGTGGAACAGGAAAAAAAAAAAAAAAGAAAAGAAAAAAAGACCAATCTTACTGGCCATGACAAATCAGGTAAAAAAGGTTGCAGTCAGTATGCATATTATGATCCCAATTTTACCAAAAGAAAAACATATATAAATATAAAACTGAAATTGGAAAGATATACATTAAAATATAAAATGATTGTGTTTTTATAGGTGTTTAGATCATGATTTTTAAAAAATTTCTGTGATTCACTGCATTATGTAGATTTTTCTTTTGGTAATGAACATGTACTACTTTAAAATCAGAAAAATAATTTGGTCCCTTCTCATACACACAAACATCACTTTTACTTAGATAAGATTGCAAAATGGGGGAGATATGTGGATATGTAGCTCTGTTTTAGAACACTTGTATAGCATGTAAGAGGTCCTAGGTTCAATCCTCAGCACTTAAAAAAATGCAAAATAGATTTGGCAGTGGTGAAATGTTTGTGGTTGTTTGAATTCTGAGGAAATAGATAATTTGGAATGCATTTCAAATTTTACAAAATGAGGAGTGTAGATATTCCTCCTTCTTTACAGAAGTTGGGTTCAGTCTGCTAAGGTTTTTACCATATACCACTTGACTGCAAACCGTCAGAGGTCAAGAAGCAGGAGAGAACACAGTGTGCACTTGGAGAAAATAACACACACTTGCAACTGCAGTGATGTTGTACGACATCAGTGCCTAGCTTAGAATGACCCGATCATTTGCAAGGTGGCCTCAGAAGCAGAGCTGGGCCTCTTTCTTGGAGCACACAATCAGTAGCTTAGCAGAAAAGTGCCACCCTGTTTGTAAAAACAAAGCCCAGTTCAGATTTCAAGCAGTGCCACCAACGAAGCTATTTTTAAGTATCTGATTGTATTTGTAGCATCTGGCATTTTGCACACTTCATTTTTTCTGACTTCAGCATGGTACATGTTCCACAAGACAAACAAACAAAGGAGAGATTAAGGGTGGTACACTGGAGTCATGTAGAATATCCCCAGCACAGAAACATTATAATATGCCCTGGAGATTATTCCAGGGCCAAGGAAAACATTACCCAATGTATAGAGCCTTGGAATGGGGACTATTTAGCAGTGAGGAGAACAGGGATTTACTTCATTTATGAGGCCAGTACACAGCCTCAGATGCTAACATGTACTGATAGGAAATGCCAACATTTCAACTTAAATCAAGACTGGAGCCCTTAACATCGACACTTTGCCTTTCAGCAGAAGATCACAAACAGCACAAATCCGGGTTTCTTCGACTAATTGGGGAGGTTTCCTAATTTGCTTATGATATCTGCCTCATGTCGAGCTAATCTTCCTCCGGTTACCTCCTAACGCTGTCTGAAATAATCCGCTTACTCCTGGTCTGTCTGCAATACTTTATATCAAATAACACTTGCTTCCCTAACGCAGCCATAGCAAAAGGCAGCTGCAGCCTGGCCCTGCGCCTCCACATCACTGAGTGTATGTGACGATTGCAGATGCTCTACAGACCTACGCTGGACATGAAACAAGGGTGCGGTGTAGGCTTTTGATTAAGTCAGAATGATGAAATATGTGCTAAACAGCACTAATTTGCAACTGAAGGCATAATCTGATAACTGTTTTTGAAAAGACACACAGATAATGTTGCTTTATCAGACAGGCAGGCAAAATACTTCAAGGTGTTCATCAGTAATTATTACTATCTACATTCAAATTCAGTTTCAAAACAGTTATTTTCTACATGCAGCCTGGCCCCTTCCCCCTTTTCAAGATTCACGTAAACATTACTGCCCCGACCAGGAGGCCTAATTGATGCTGGAAGGCGATGCCATCTCAGCAGAATCACTGCCCTACCTTGATTCAGTGTTAACGTGTTAGATTTTTGCAGAGTTTTAGAGAAGCAAATGTCTTAGTTTTCAGAAAGGAGAAGAGCCCAGAATTCTAATGCTCATAAAACATGCAATGGGTACGTGCGAGGCAGAATCCCAACAAACAAGAGCAACGTAAAGTTGTGGCGCAGAGCGGGACATGAGGTGGTACTGGGGTGAGAGCCATGCTCTGGCTCCGGGGGGACTGCTGTCTGGCTGTGTGACATTAGGCAGAACACTTTCTGCTCCTGGGCCCCCATTTTTTATACCTGCGAAGATGCTGGAGTGTGCACAGACTGGGGACTTTCTAAGGCTCCTTCTGCTGTGTTAACAGAGGGGCTGTTATTCCTTTTCTTATGAATGTGTTTATTCTAAACAAGCAGTCCCAGCATCTCTGCTCCCCTTCTATGCAACATCACATTTGAATGCAGTTTCTTCACATTTTTAGAGGTTACTGAAGGGGAAAAAGTTATATTGTTTAATCCTACTTTATAGGAGTTTGCTCTTTTATTAGAGAACAGACTCAGAACAGTGATCAGTAAGGTTTACAAACCCAAAGTGTGGGGGGCGGGGGGGAGGAGGAAAAAAGAGGCTGCCTTCAAGTGCCTTGTGGAAATGTATAAAACAAGCAGCGAGATAGTCCTTTGCCAAACACTGTCATAAATTTTTTATTTGGCAGCTAACATCCTCACTAGTTTTCTTGGCAGCAATTGGGACCTTTAGCAAGAAAGGTGCAGAAGAAAAATACCTTGTTTAGAGATGTTTTCAACACTTTCTGGGATTTTTCAGAACTTCTGCCTGTAGCACATTTTTACAACTACAGTCTCCAATCACCTGATGAGTGGGTGGTGGGGGTTTTAACTTTTTTCTTTATTAAAAAAAAAAAGAATATATAGGGAGAAAGCAAACAAGCAGTGCTAGCCCCTCTGGCCTTCCACTGAGCACGTCGCTCTTATTTTTCATGGTAGGTATTTCTGATATCCAAGCACTTAGTTTTCTGTCTAGACAAAAAACTGAAAATAATATCAGAATGTACCTTTTGTTGGACCTGATACTATCTATAATGTATTCCCAGATGACAGAGATAAATGTAAGTGAAACAAGCTGATGACTAGGGCATTTTTCTGAAGCAGTTCTGCCAAAAACAGGTCCCACCTGTTGCCTTTGGGTCAGTTAGTGGGCAAAGAGCTGCCCTGGAGTGGAAGCTGGAGGGAGCACATTCAGATAGAGCCACAGCTGGCAACCCCTCAGGGGTGGAGTGAGGGCAACACAGTTCTGTGGAGTTGGCCATTGCTCATTTCGGGGCACCTCAGCCTCCAAAAACTCTTTAAGGTGAGGGGGGAGGCTTGGAATTCTGGGAAATAAGCAGCTGAAATCTACAAGGAGGCAAAGATGAGGTTTTTCATGGCAACCACATCCTAAACATTTTTACAAACACTTCCTATAGACAGGCAAAAGTTCTACTCAGAGACTTTCAGCTGAAAAGACTGTCAAATTCACTCCTCCATAACAAGTATAAAACTGGACATTTGCTCCTGGTAATGACCAAAGCGGGGGGTGGGGATCAAAAGTGTTTATTCACAGGAAGCTGGCAGAGTTTTGGCTAAGAACATCCCCACCTTACCCTTTAGCTTAACTGCCTACAATGGTGGTCTTAACAGCGTGGGGATACTAGAGAAGGCTAACCTGATTTGGAGCATAGGGCAAAACCCAGGTCTAGAAGTACTGTCAAGGAAAGTGGCAGGCTCCAGGGAAAATGAATGGGACAAGCTCCAGCTCTTCTCCTCTGGGGCTGCAGTACCAGTTGCCAGGAGTGACAGACCAACCAAAAATGTGGTGGGAGATCCTGGAGATGAGAGAGCTGTAGACGTGCCAGGTAAGCTCTGCACACATGTCCTATGGACTGGGAAAACATGACATGTGCGGGGAGACCTGAGAGAGGCCAGTGAAAAGCCCCAGCAAGGCAGGCTTGAGAACCGCTGAACTTTGGATGTGCTCCTCGACCCACGTACTGATCACTTGGCAGAGCATGGGGGCCTCAAGGGGTTGAGGTTTTTGAGCACAATCCTTGCCCAGTCATTGGCTGGCTACTAAGCTACATACACAGAGTGGGTAATCCCTAGGAAGTAAGTCTCCTAAAATGAAGGTAAAGATAGAACACTAACTAACAACTGAGCAGATTGCGAGGAGATAGATCCTACAAATTATGCTCAGGAAAGCTATGCAAAAATGTAAGAATCCAGAGCTGTTATGATGTATTATCTAAAACATCCAGTTTTCAACAATACTTAAGACACGATAAAAAAAATAAAGAGAGAAAGAAATGAAAAGAGGAGAAAAAATGTGACTCACTTTTTTTGGGGGGAAGCAGTCAATAGAAACTGATTCTGGGTGATTGTTATGTTGGACTTAGCAGAGCTTTCACAGCAGCCATTAGCACGCATAAAGGAAACTATGCTTGTAGAGGAGTTGGGGTTTAGCTCAGTTTATAGGGTGCCACTCTGCACTCTCTGAGGCCCTGGGTTCAATCCCCAGCACTGCAAAAACGGGAGAAGGACCTGGCAGCCTACTGCCAGAACAATCCCAGAGCAATCAGCCATTGAAAACATTATGAAGGTCGCTATGAGTTGGACACAATTCCACAGCACCTAATGACAACAACAACATGCTTGTAGAGCCTGCAGCTATGTCACTGTGGTATCTGATCTTGTCAGATTTTGGAAGCTAAGCTGGGTCGGGTCTGGTTAGTCCTTGGATGGGAGACCTCCTGGGAATATCGCGTGCGGTAGGCGTGGGAGAAGGACCTGGCAGCCCACTCCTGAAACAAAAACCCTGTGAGTAGCAGAGAAGCACTGACATAGTGGTGGGCATGGCACCGTGTCGGGTAGTGTTTTGTCCTATTGTACACAGGGTCGTTATAAATGGGACCCAAATTGATAGGACCTAACAACAGCAATGTTTATAGAATTAAAAGAAATTATGATGATAATGGCTCAACAAATATTGAATCTCAATGGAGATAGAGAAATTATAAAAAAGAGCTACATAGAAATTGTAGTTTCCAGGAGTGGTGGCATATGCCCATAATCCCAGCACTTTGAGGCTGAGGCAGAAAGATCGATGTGAGTTCAAGGTCTGGTTTACATAGTAAGTTCCAGGACAGCCTGAGCTGTCCAGGGTGACTCTGTCTCAAACAAACAAACAAATAAACCAACAAACCAAAATAATTCTAGAGTTGAAAAATACAATGAAAAAGAATTAATGAACCTGCAAATTTGTTAATAGAAATTATCCAATCTGAAGAAGAAAAGAAAATGAAGAAAAGAAAAAAAAAAGATTGAAGAAAAATGAAGAGAGCTTCAAAGACCTGTGATAACATCAACCATACCAATACATGCGTAATGGGGGTCCAAGAAGGTGAAAGAAGCAGAAAAACATATTTGTAGAAGTAATGGCTGAAAGGACAAATCTTCAAAGAAGTAAACTCATTACAAAAAGGCAAACAACAATCATCACAATTAATGGTGTCATCATGAACAATGGAACAGAAGACAGTGAAATGACATATTCAAAGTGTAAAGACTCGGACTGTGGTAACCTGTCAACCAAGAAATCTATGTCTACCAATACTGCTCATCAAAAGTGAAGGCATGAAGTGCTTTCTAAGATAAAGAATGAGAGAATTTTTGTGAGCAGACTTGCTCTATGTTGTTGTTGTTGTTAGGTGCCGTGGAGTCGGCGGTATCTGACTCATAGCGACCCTCATAGCGTTTTCAATGGCTGAGTGCTTCGGGATTGCCTTGGGAGTGGATTGCCAGGCCCTTCTCCGACTTGCTCTATAAGAAACACTAAATAAAGTCCTCCAGGCTGAAAGGTAATGCCAGGAGATGTAATGTAAATCCATGGAAACAAATGAAGAAAGCCAGAAATGATAAATATGTGCGTAACTATAAAAAACTGTATAAATACATATTTTCTTCCCTTAATTTCTTTAATAACCTTTAGATTGCATAAGCAATAATTATAATTCTGTATTGTTGAATTTATAACATGTTTAGATATGAGAGAGTACAATGAAAGGGAGGAAATTGGCTAAATTAAAATAAAGTTGCTATATTTTATTAAAATTAAGTCAATATTAACCTGATGTACATTATGAAAAGTTAACATATACAGTATAATACCTGGAGCAAAGATTAAGAAAATTACAACAAAAATGGTAGTCAAAGAAATGAACTGATGAATTAAAATGGTACATAAAAGTTCTGTTTAGAAAAAAGAAAGCAGAAAAGAGAAGAGGAACAACATCACCAAAAAAAGACATGAGGCATATAGAAAACAAATTGCAAAATGGCAGGTATAAATATAACATGATAAAAGATTGCTCTAAATGTTAATGGATAAATGTTCTAACCAAACAGTAGAGAGTGTCAGACTATATAAAAAAGATTCAACTTTGTGCTGTCTATACAAGACACACCTCAGATTTGAAAGCACATAGAAGATGAAAGTTAAAATACGGACAAATATATACCATGAAAACAATAACCTTAAGAGAGCTGGGGACTTTATATTAATACAACACATAGACTTTAAGACAAGAGGCACTGTAACATGTGCCTGTAGTTCCAGCTACCCAGGAGGCTGAGGCAGGAGGATCACTTGAGTTCAGGAATTTGAGACCAGCCTGGACAAAAAAGCAAGAAGACAGTCTCAAAAGAAGAATAAGAAAAAGATCATCATCATCAACGACAACAAAAGGACAAAAGGTACATGGACTTTAAATGAGAAATATTTTTGAAGACCCAAAAGCACATTTTGCAAATATAAAAATGTCAATGCACCAGGAACATACAGCGATTATGAACATATACATAACTAGCAATCAAGTCTCAAAATATATGAAGCAAAAACTGCCAGATGAAAAGAGAAATACAAAGATCAACAATGACACTTGTAGATTTTAATTTCCTGTTCTCAATAACTGATATAATAATTAGACAGAAAATGAGACTATGGAGGACTTCAACACTATCAGCCAACTTGATCTAATCAATATTTATAGAACATGCCACTGGTGACCGACACATTAATTTCAAAAGCACACAGGGCACATAAAGGCCAGAAAATGTCTCCATAAATTAAAAAGAATTGAAAAAATTAAAAATATGTTCTCTAATCAAAAGACGACTAAATTAGAAACCAATATTGGAAAGTAATTTGGAAAATCCCCAAATATTAGAAACTTAAGTAACATACTTCCAAAGAACTCACGGTTAAAAAAGTCACAATGTGAATTAGAAAATATTTTGAAAAAAATGAAAATGAAATCATAAATGTGAGTATTTTTAGAATGCAATGAAAGCTGAGCTTAGAGGGAAATTTGTCTACTTATAAAGGTCGCAAATCAATAATTTAAGCTACCACATTAAGTAATTACAAAAAGAGCAAATGAAGCCTAATATAAGCAGGGGAAGAGAAAAAAAAAAAGAGCAGAGCAGACGTTAAAGCAGAAATCATTGCAAAAGGAAACAGAAAATAGTAGAGAAAATCAATTAAACTAGAAGTTGGCTCTTTGAGAAGATCAATAAAACGGATACTTTTAGTTATAGTTATATGGCCAAGAAATAAAGAAATTACCAACATCAGGAATGAAAGAGGAACATCATTACTGTCTTAAAATTTGAAGGATTACAAAGAAACATACTGAACAACTTTATGCCAAATAATCAGGCAATTTAGATGAAATGCACAAATTCTTAGAAATATACACATTGCCAAAACTAACTCAAGAAAACCAAAAATCCAAGAAGACCTAAATAACAAGCTAATTAATTGGACCAGTAATTTTAAATCTCCTCACCAGATAGCTTAAACAATGAATTCCATCACATATTTAAGGAAGAAACAATGTTGGTCTCACACAAACTCTTTCAGAAAATAGAGAATACTCTTAACTTATTCAATGAGGCCGGTATTATCCTGATAGGAAAGATGAACAAAAACATGATAAAGGGATCTATCACAAACACAGACATCAAACTCTTTTTTAAAACATTATCACACTGAATCCAGTAACATATTAAAAGGTTTAAACAGCATGACTGAGTAGAATTTATCTTAGTAAAGAATTGGAGCCTGCAGCCGTGCCACCCTGGTTTCCCATCCCGTCAGATCTTGGAAGCTAAGCAGGGTTGGGCCTGGTTAGTACTTGGATGGGAGACCACATGGGAAGTGCTGTAGGCTTGGGAGAAGGAACCAGCAAGCCACTTCCAAAAAACAATCAGCCATTGAAAACCCTATGAATAGCAGAAAAGCACTGGCATAGTGCCAGGTATGGCATAGTTCTGGGCATGGCACAGTGTCAGGGAGTGTTTCATGTATTGTACATTGGGTTGCTGTGAGTTGGACCTGACTTGACAGCACCTAACAACAACAACAACAACAACGCATTGGTTAACACCTGAAAAGCAATTAATGTAGTGATAAAAATCATCAGATCATCTCATTAGACACAGAAAAATATCTGGCAAAATTCTACACTTGCTCACCACAGAAACTTTCAAGAAACTTGTTATAAAAGGTAACTTTCTCAACCTAATGGTATCTATGAAAATAGACCTATAACATGGGCATCTATGGGCATCTATGAAAAACTATAGCTAAGGCTAGAGGTATAGCTCAGAGAAATGACACTTGCCTAGCATTTAAGAGGCTCTGGGTTTGATCCTCAGCACTGCAAAACAAATAAACAAATAAACAAACAACCCTATAGTTAACATCCTACTTCATGATGAAAGACTGAAAATTTTCTCTGTAAGATAAAGAATGAGGTAAGACTTTTCTTCCTACTCCTGTCCAAGACCGTACTGGAGGTTCTAGCCTAAGAAATCTGGCATGAAAAAGAAATAACAGGCATGTACATTGAAAAGGAAGAAATAAAATTGTCATCATTCACAGATGACATAGTCTTCTATGCATACAATCCTAAAGGATCTACAGAAAAGCTCCTAGAACTACTCAATGAACTTAACAAAGTCACAAGATACAGAACATACAATAATCAATTGTATTTCTGCATACCAGCAAGTAAAATTAAGAAAACAACGAAGAAGATGAGTGTGGTGGCGCACACCTGTGATCCCAGAGACTGGGGAGGTGCAGGGATGATGATTGCAAATTCAAGGGCAGAGGCAGCCTGTGTAACTTAGTGAGACCAAGTCTCAAAATAAAAACTTAAAAATTGGCTGGGGGTGCAGCTTAGTAGCACAGTGCTTACAAAGTATGTGTGAGGGCCTGGGTTTAACCCCCAGTACAGCAAAGCAAAAAAAAAAAAAAAAAAAAATATATATATATATACACATATGTATATATGTATATATATACATATATGTATATATATACATATATATGTGTATATATACATATATATATATATGCAAAGAAAACAACATAATTCACAGTAGCATCAAAAAAGAATGCAAAACTTAGGAAGGACTTTCACCAAAATAATTGTAAGGCCTGGATGTTGAAGTCTACAAAATATTCCTTAGAAAAACTGAAGATCTAAATAAATGAAGAACAAGTCTATGTTTACAGACTGGACGATGCAATTTTGTTAGGATAGCAATAGGATAGTCCTTATCAAAATCCCAGCAAACACTTTTTTTCTTGGTGGAAATTGAAAAGGGAGTCCTTAGATTTATATGTAAGTGGAAAGAATTTTAGAATGGTCAAAATAATTTTGAAAAGAACAGAGTTGGAAGATTTAGGTTACCTGATTTCAAACGTACTATAAAGCTACTATAATCAAGACTGTAGGATTAGTGTAAGGACAGCTGTATAGATCAATAGAAAAAAACAGAAATTCCAGAAGTAAACCTTTACATTTATAGTCAATTAATTTTTGACAAAGGATCCAAGACCATGTAACGGTATAGGGAGAACTGGATATCCATATTTTTAAAAAAATTAGTTTAGACCATCATGCCATACTGTATACAAAATTCAAAATGGGCTATAGAACCAAATGTAAGAGCTAACAGTGTAAAACTCCTGGAAGTAAATGTTTCTGATCTTGAGACAGGTAAAGGTGTCTTAAATGAGCTACTAAAAGCATGATACCTAAAATAAAAAAAAATTGATAAGTTGATTTCATCAAAATTAAAAGCTTATGATTTTCAAAATTCACCATTAAGAAAATTAAAAATAAAATAAGTCACAGACTGGGGAAAATATTTGCAAATCATATGTCCAATAAAAGATTTGTACCCAGAAACATAAAAATAGAAACGCTTAACACTTAATACTAAGACCAGAAAGAGCACAATAAAAATTAAGAAATCAGAAAAGAGTTGCATAGACATTTCACTAGACTAAACACAAATGGCTAATAAGCACATGAAGAAATTATCAACCTCCTTAGTCATTAGAAAAATACAAATTAAAATGAAATAGCATGACACACCCACTAACTGGCTATACTAAAAAAGACTGACAATACCAGCTCATGGAGTTCTCACACATAACTTGTGACAACGTTAAGTGGTACAGCTGCTTAGGAAAACAGTTTGGCAGTTTTTCAAAATAGTTAAACATATATATGCTACATGACTCAACAATTCAACTCTTAGAAGTGGGCGCATACCCAAGAGAAATGAAAATGTATGCCTTTATATAAAAACTTATATGCAAATGTTCATAGGAGCATATTCATAATAGCCAGAAATTGGAAATAATCCAAGTGTCCATCAACTGTTCAATGAATAAATAAGATGTGGTATATCTACTGAAAGGGAGATAAGTCGTCATACCACAGACACATCTGCACTTCCATATTCAATGCAGTACTTTTCACAATAGCAAGGATATGGAACCAGCCAAGGTGCCCATCAACAGAAGAATGTATAAAAAAACTATGGTACATACACACAATGGAATACTACTTGGCAATAAAAAAGTGAAACAATGTCATTTGCTGCAAATGGATGGAACTGGTATTTCTCAGAAATACCATTTGTTCTTGCTCATATGTGGGAGCTGAATCTTACTTCTTAAAGGAGAAAAACTCTTGAACATAAGTTGATATATAAAAAATGCACAATTAAACAGCGAAGAAAGGACAATATAAAGAGTAGAAAGAAGGAGGGAGGGAACTAGCAGAAGGAAGTGAAGATTATGGAAGGTGGGATGGGGAGGAGAGTCAATGTAGAGGGAGAGGATTATCTTAATGTAAACAATGCACCTTCATGAGTACTTTGGAAAAATAGGAGAATATAACCCAAATATGCATTTGAGTTTTATTACATATTAGCCACAAGGCTACATAAACCTTGTGGGATGATGAAAGTGTAGCCAGAAGTGATATAATGGTTGCATAATGGAAAAATCCAATGCTGTATTACTCTGTACCCCAGCATCATTTACTAATAAAGGGAGAAAAAAAAAAAAGAAATAGTCACAAAAGAAAAAAAAATGTGGCATATCCATAGAATGGAATACTACTCAGCAATAAAAGGTAATACATGGTGCAATATGTATGAACCCTAAAAACTTTACCCTAAGCAAAATAAGGCAGACATAAGAAATTACATTATTGTAGTATTTAATTACCTGACTGCAGACAAGCAGGAAGGAACATTTTGGGGTGACAAAACTGTATGAAACTTAGAACATGGTGATGGTGCATCACTATAAATTTACTGTAAGTCATTAAACTGTATGATTATAACGAGTAAATTTTGTGCTATATAAATACTTCAATATACAGCTGTTGAACAGAAAGTCTACAGACCAGCACCAGGCTTTCAAAAGATACTTGGGTTCCATGGGGAACAGTACTAGTAATGAAGGAGTAAATTCAATCTTCCAGAATAAAGTAGCCCATCCCTCTTCCTCTTTTGGTAATGCAGCCTGTTTATTTCCGTCAGTCTCTATTTATTTGTTTCCTTGATTGCTTCCCCCACGAAATGGAATTGTATAAGAGCAAGGCTCATCTTTGCCTTGGTCTCTGTTGTATACCATCAACTATTCTAGTGCTTGGCACATTCCCATTATCAATAAATATTTGATGAATCAATAAAGGTGACAAATATTTGAATTTTCATTAAAAATTAAGGTACTCGTAGGCCTTCATTATTTGTGAATATCTGCACCTTGGTTAAAGATACTTATCTTCAGAGCAGCAAAATTCATTGACCAAGTGCCAGGTGTTATGTGTTTGATATAAGGAGTGAGATTAAACAGACCGAGTTCTTGTCCCCAAGAAGCTCATGATCTAGTGGAAAACAAGACACTGTATTCTGCCATCTGAGGAGCAAGAGGGGCATGGGCTACGCTATAGTAAATCTGGAGAAAAGGGCTTGGAGAGCCAGGAACCTGAGAGCCCAGACAAAAACAGGGGATGCTGATGAAAAGGAAACTGATCTGCAGTCCAGGACCCTACCTGAGTACTGCATAAAAACTTGTTCCTTCTCCATTGAGATCAGCATCGTTTTGCAAATGTCAGCCATATTGTAGGAGACAGTTCTCAAAATGTAGTCCAGAGACCCTGGGGGTCTCCAAGATTCTCTTAGAGTATCCATAAAGTCAAAATTATTTTCACAATAATACTAAGATGTTCTCCTATGTGTCTGTCAGCATGCTGTACTGTTGGGGCTTGCATGTTGCTGTTTTGCTGAAAGCTATGCCACTGGTATTTCAGATACCAGCAGGGCCACTCATGGTGGACAGGTTTCATCTGAGCTTTCAGACTAAGACAGTCTAGAAAGAAGGATCTGGCAATCTTCTCCCAAAACAATTAGCCATTGAAAATCCTATAAACAGCAGAGAAGCACTGTCAAATATAGTGCTGGAGAATGAGTCCCCCAGGCTGGAAGGCATTCAAAAAATGACTAGGGAAGAGTTTCTGCCTCAAAGTAGAGTCAACCTTAATGACAGGAATGGAATAAATCCCCTGAGACCTCCTTTTGCTGATGTGGCATGACTCAAAATGAGAAGAAACACAGTGGCTGCAACAATGGCTCACACATAAAAGGTTGTGTGCATGGCACAGTATTGTGTAGTGTTTCATTCCGTTGTTCGTAGGGTTGCCATGAGTCGGATTCAACTCGACAGCACCTAACAATACTAAGATGTTACTTGTCTTTTCTATGCCCCTTCTTTTATGAGTGTACAGTGGAGTTTTCCAGATGCAACCTGATTTATGACATCACAATAAATCCAACATAGAAGCAGATATGGCAGCCCAGCTGTCCTCCATAAAGCCAGACATTAAGAAGATGTGCAACAAAGTGAAACAGTTGTATACCCTTTGTCATTACTTTTGTTTTGGAAAATGTAGTTGTTTTTCATAAATGTGTTTGTTAATATGTAATCAACCAATTATGATTTCAAAATAAATTAGCAAAGCTAGGCATGGTGGAGCACGCCTGTAATCCCAGCCTTTGGGAGGCTCAGGCAGGATGATAGTGACTTTGAGGCCAGCCTGGGCCACATAGCAAGATCCTGCTAAAAAGATAAGGAATTAATAAATACTCAAAGTTTATCTTTCAATTTCTAGTATGATAAATATTGATAGGTGTAGTCTATACAAAGAAGAGTTTAATAATTTTCAAGATCCTGAGATCTTAATAGTTTGAGAACTGCTCTCTGTTCTAGGGTGAGACAGAGGGAGGGATTTGGAGAATTTTATCTACAGAATTCTTCAAAATAGACACTAGAAGATGCTGGTATAGAATAAAGAAAAACCACTCAGGGTCATGGACATTTCAAAGGCACCCAGGATGAGTCCAATGGAGAGCAGACGCGGAAAGCTGTAAGTCCTCAAGACATTTGGATTTTGTTAAACATCAACATGGAGCAGGGGCTATGATCTCGCTGGAACACTCCCCTACGCTGTCTGCTAGCCCCAGCTATCAAAATTGCACAAATCTACTAAGGTAGTAACTGCTTTGGCACTTTGTAAGGAAAACAGATGAATAAAACACTGAATTACTTGTAGTTGTTGTAGTTAGGTGCCGTTGAGTCGGTATCTGGATCATAGCGACCCTCTGTACAACAGGGGAAACACTATTGTCAGTGCTTCTCTGCTGTTCACAGGGTTTTCAATGGCAGATTGATTTCTGGGAGGGGGTTGCCAGGTCCTTCTCCCAAGCCTACAGCTTCTGGTGTTCCCAGGAGGTCTCCTATCCAGGTACTAACCAGGCCTGACCCTGCTTAGCATTCCGAGATCTGACGGGATCGGATCCCACAGGGCTACCGTTGCAGGCTTGTAGTTAGTAACTAATAATAAAATTTATACTCATTGCTAAAATACTGATAGTGGAAGGGAATGTAAAAAGGCAGAAAAATTTGGATCAGGTTATGCTAAGAGCCAAGAACGGGCAAGGCCCAGATAACAGAAGACGATTTAGCTTGAGGTGTGGAATGTGAGCCTTGTCTGAGGTCACACAGCTAAAGACAGCCAGAGATGTAGGATCAAACCCAGCTGTGTGGCCTTGGACAAACTTGCTGCTTCTCTGAGCCTCAGGTGCCTCTTCTGTGAAAGAGGATGCTAATAATACCTATCCCATAGGGTTGTAGTAAGGATGAAGTGAGGTGAAACATAGGGAGTGATTAGCACAAAGTGACCACTCTAATAATGAATCGCTCGATTATGGCTTCTGTAATCACCGCTTGCGTGGCTCTGAAGCAGGAGCCTCTATGCTCCTTCTGCTGACCTTGCCTCCCGTGGAAGTGGCTGCCTTTGGGAAGTTACTTGAGGCATCCAGGGAGCCCCTCAACCCCACATTCTGCCCTCACAGACCTCTGCCCCTTCTTCGTTCCCTTTCCCACCACTCTGGGGTTTTGCTTAGCTATGCCACTGGCATCTGTGGGAAAGCATTACTGAGTGTGCTTATATTTGGGGGCGCAGAGGTCTTTTTTTGGTATAAGTTTACAGTGCAACACAATGAAAAGACTAAAGTCCAAAAGCCAACAGGGGCCAAGGGATCTGCCTACATCTTGGGTTTTGCCATGACATGAAAACACATGGCTTCAGACTGTAACATGAACAGCCCCGAGATCTCTCTGGGGTGGAATCTATGTTTTCTGCTATGCAGAAGTACTTACGATGGACCTTTTAAAAAGTCAGTGGGAGGGTGTTTTAAATGAAAATCAAGCTAACCTTTCTGTGGCATGCTTTCCCCATATAGTCCCAAATCTTTTCCTTTTGACTAGGACAAGAGCTGGAGACATGCCTTAAAGCAGGGGAAGTGTCTATTTTTCTGCGGCCTCACTTGAATTGGGCACTCTCAGGACGAAGGGGAGGCTTGCCATGTGGAGACAAGAATGAAGTCTTTTGTGAACAGCCCGAGCACACCACTGACTTGCTTTAAAAAGTGTCAAAGGCTATTTTTGGAGAACATGTGGTTGGCTGTGCCAAACTGAAACATTGACTTATCGCTCAATTTAGCATTAAAACATTAGAACTTACAATTAAGACGGCTCTGTTTATTCCCAACGAGTTTGTCAACACATGGCAAATATATTTATGTTATCATAATAAAAGCAAGAAATAGGCAGGAGTGGTTTCTCACTGTTGAAGGCCATAGTGAAAAGCACTTCAGCTTGCTGAAATTTGAGCTGGCCTATCACGTAGGCAACACTTCCCCCAACAGCAGATACTAGGTGTAGCTATATGAGTGCATAATAGGTTTATTCTCATTCACAAAACAGGAATGACTTTATGGCTCCAAAGTAAAACTAGGGTAAGAAATATACTGGCAGATTTGCTACAGATGTGGTCTCTGACACGTACACATGGGGAATCTGCTATTAATCACACGCTAAGATTTGAACATTATCAAGTACAAGGCAGACAAGCATTAAGTTCAAGGTCTGAACTGATAAAAAAAAAAAAAAAAAGAGGAGAAAAAAGATTAGCATGCCTGTGCCCGCCATTGTGTTTAAACACATTGCTTTAAAAGATATCATTCATCCCTTTTCCCGTCTTCGCCCCATTTTATTTCAAGGTTGGTCTGTCTTTTGTTTGCTTCCTTTCAGTCTGACACAGATGACAGCTATCGGGAAAGGGCAGCCCTTCGGCTGTCCCGCTCGCTCACTGGACGAGGACAGGAATGTGCTTGTTCGGCGTTTGCTCAGGAGCGCCTAGACTCCCAGGGCTCCGGGGACCAGCAGAGCAAGGAGCAAGCCGGAACCGTGGTGCACCCAGACCCTGCAGGCCTTTGTCACCACCTGCCTGCAGGGTTAAGGTGGCCACGGTAATTATGCTAAGGCCGTGCATTACTCTGACAAAGTAATCCATCAAATTATTTCTCACAATTTCAATTCGCCCCTCGAATTTTCCTTACTTCCAAAGCCAGCTGGATATTATATTACTGAAGCTGTTGAAAAGGTGGAACACTAGCCATGGAGCCAAAGGCCACGGCAACTATGCAATGCATAAATTTTTATTGTTTGCTCAGTATTGAAATCTCATTAGGGTCCATAATTCATCTGAACACTGTGAACACTTACATCTGTTGATCATGAGAACCTAGAAGGAATGTACACCTTTGGTTAACTTGTTTTCAGAGGAGGCTGTGTGTGTGTGTGTGTGTGTGTGTGTGTGTGTGTGTGCGTGCTTGTGTATATATGCACATGCACACACATACATGCACATATACTCATATGTTCTTAGCCCTTGAACAGCTGTGGTTTCAAGATCTCTTACTCAAACCAGTTTCCAACCTGAATTTAAATATCCCAAAGTTGTTTTCATTTGGCAGCTTTCAGACAAAGACTCAGTTCTCTCCGAGTCCAGCTTAATCAATGTTGGAAAATTCCACTCATGGCGCATTGGCTTTAATGCAACTCTGCTGTGTTAATTACATCAGAATTATCCCAATGATTACATGTCTTTCATTCAACATATATATGTTTTTGTCTTCACTTAATTATGGCTTCAGAACCTCCTTGAGAGAGGAAATACAGCTACGATTGCCTCTGGGTCCTGGGGATATCCAGATTCGGGCCCACATTTTTTGTTGTGTGGTGTATTTAAACATGTTTCCTACTAAGTTCCTCCGTTTTGATTTGGCAGTACTTTAATTTATGGGGCTCTTAGTCATTCCAAGAACTCTGTATTCTGAGGGTGACAATCACTGAATCACAGAATTGGAAGGGGAAGGGGCCTTGGGGACCATCAAGCCAGGCCAGCCCTCTTCTAAGCAGGAATCCCCCAAACAACACCCTTTGACAAGCGGCCCTTCAGGAATGCATCCATTTTGGGAATGAACTATGGCAGCAGCTGAAAGGCTCTTAGTAAACACCCCCTAGCAGCTCGGGGCAGAGATGAAGAACAGCGTGTCCGATGAGAAGTCCAGAGGGAATCTGGGTAGACCGACTGTAATTACCCAGTCGGGACCTGGCTAGGGCACCAGCTCTAACAGCCCCACTGTAATTCCTGGTGATGGCAGTGACACCTGCTGATGAGAGTCTTGTCAACTACAAGCTGCGCTTTAGCAGGACCTCGCTAATGCGCTGCGACAGGAAAAATCGGATACAGATGTTTTCACTCAGAAGGCCTTGGAAATGCTGAAGTCCTATCTGTTCCTCAAGGAGAAAGGGCATGCACTTCCATGCAGGAAAAAGAAACCAAAAGGCCTTCATACGGGGCCGCCTCATCCGAGTGTCATCGCAACACCCATTTCCAGCCTGCCCTCCCAGTTGGCGCGGTTTGAGTGTTCCACTCTTGGTGTCGCTCTGATAATCTCAGCAAAGTGGTCCTGGGCACATGGGGTCAAAAGCAAGCCCCAGAGGAGGCTTGGGGAAATGATTTGGTCTCAGTCTGGGATGCAGTGATGAGCAAAATCAGACGGGTACCTGTCCTCATGGAGCTGCTAGACCTTAACAAAACAATTACACACATGCAATGTGCTGCCTCACACTGGCAAGTGCTACAAAAGAAGCACAGAGGACTCTGTCAGCATGTAGAAGAGGGATCCAAATCAAGAGTTGGCCGCATGCTTCATAGTTGGGTGCCAGAGGACTGAGTGTGTCTAGGGCCCAGGAAGGCCTTCTCGAGTGGGGCAATGTTGTTGAATTGAGGCCTGAAGCATGCACTGGGTTAGTAAGAGGGGAGAAGAGGAGATTAGGAAGAGAAAAGGGATTCCACATGGGTGGCCTAGCATGTGCATATGCCTCTTATCTGGAGTGGTTTGTGAGCAGAAGGGAGAAAAGGCAGAAGGAAAATGATAGGAGGTGAGCTGCAGAAGTGAAGATCAGGTTGTGCCAATCTGTTGGACCATCATAAGGATTTTATTTTTACTTGTTTGTTCATTCATTCATTTATTATTTTGTGCGGCACTACAGGGTTGAACCCAAGGCCTTGCATATACTAGGCAAGTGCTCTATCACTGAGCTGCACCCTTAGCCCCTTCTTCATGCTTTTAAATTTTGAGACAGGGTCTTGCTGAATTGCACAGGCTGCCTCTGACCTCAAATTTACGGTCCTCCTGCATTAGCCTCCCAAGTTGCTGGGATTATAGGCATGTGCCATGGTGCCCAGCTTGTTTTCTATTTATTAGCCATGTGGCTTTGAGGAAGTCACTAACTTTACTGATGTTTAGTTTCCTAATCTATAAAATGGGAACAATAATGCAAGCTCAAAAGGTTAACACGATCTTATTCTATTACCTAGGACGGAAGCAATACTTGGGACATACTGGCTATTGTGGAGAGCCTCAACTGGAAATTTCTTCTGCAAGAAGGCAATGGAGGAAAACAGGCTTACTTTTTAATTTTGTCTCCAAAGGTTTAAAAGTTTGATTCTGAAATAATGTGCACAATTGGAGTAAACTACAGACGAAATTGCTAAATTCCTTTTCTGGCCAAGTTCATGGAACTGCTCAAATCCTCAATTATCAAAATTCCAGGCATGTAAGTTTAGAATAAGTTTAGAATTAAATAATTAACATCAACAACTCAGAACTGGATAAGTAATAAATAGCTTGTCACAGAAAAATAGTCTACAAGAAACGTAAAGAGTAGAGGCATTCTTAGCAACAACAGCACCTTGTGAATGAGGAATGTGGCCTTACAGAGCATAAGGGCTTCTATAAACTCACAATATTGAAGAAAAACCTCTTTTCTTCCTCACCTTACCTGTTGATGGAAAGAATCATTCAGATGTCTATTTTCAGATCATTCCAATCCCTGAAATGCTGGACACACACATACACACACAAAACATAAAGTGATGAAAAACTCATGCTGACTGTCAGAGAAAATGTTTACTGAGATGGCCTTTTTTTTTTTTTTTTTTAATAGATGTGCATGTGCTAATAGACTAAGGAACAGTCTTGAAATCCAAGTCCAGGTTATATGAACTAGCCGGAAGTAAGTCTGGCTCTTATACACTCAGTCTCATGAGTGTATATGAGTTTGGAATAAGCCAACTCACATGGAGAAAAAGAGAGGGTGACCCCTCTTATGTACATGAATCCACAATAAATTTGTTTTATTGGTGGCAGATAAAAAAAAACCTCACTGTTTAATTCTGTAGCAAAATGTAGTCTCTCCTAAAAAAGTGAAATCTAGCAGCCACTGTTTTACAAGCTCACAGGCTGCTTCCTTTGACTTCTCAGGACACAGTAAATACACAAAGCTATTATTTTCAACTGCTTCTCCCCTGGTTATCCCACCCAAGATGATCCTGACTACCCCTGATGCACAGAAGAATGCATAAGACTGAAAATATCTGGCCTCCACTCTTGGAAATCTCCAGACAAGATGTTGGCAATATCATCCAGAAGCACTGCAAATGTGGGGTGTGTATGTGTTGGTGTTTCTCTTGTCCCTTTCCAAGCTGTGATAAAGCAGACATGAGGTTTCTACAGCCACCCAAACCAAACAACTTCTTTGAAAACTTGAAAGTATTCAACAAATCAACTTAGATTATTATTACTAGTTTCTTTTTCTAGAGAAATGCGCCACTCAGTTCCTGAACTTCTCTTGTGTATTTCTTTCCTCTGCCAAAGCTTATCATCTCTTAGGTCATCTTGGTATGTCACAAAATGCTTGGATCACACAGCTGAACCCAAGCAGACTGGACAAGAATTTATTCAGACAAAAAAATGATGAGAAAGCTCGTATGTCTCCCAGCACCAGCAGAAGGCAGCTCTACTTTGCTCAGGTGTAGTATCTTAGGATGGACTAAATTAAAACAAACAAACAAACAAACAAACAAACAAAAAACCAAAACCTTAATTTTCCGGAGGAACACATTTGGTAGAATTGTACTATGGTTCTGAACATTTCACTAAGGTGACTCCTGTTGCAAATAGTTTTTAAAGGCCCTCCCAGGTTTTATCTTTTGCAATAGATTTGCCAACAATTCTTTTAGCAAAATAGGATAGAGTAGGAAATTTTTTTAGTCCTGTGCAGAATAGTTTTTTTTTTTTTTTTTAAATATAATGTCCTGTAAAAGATCTGCATTCAGTCTAGATTGGGTCATCTGAGGGTTTGTGGTTATTTGTTGGTAACTGGTCCACCTGGCCACATTTGGGTCTAATTCATAATGGCCTCCATCACTTATCAGAGGACAAGTATGGGTAAAAGTGAATGGTCTCCACAGAAGAACCTACACAACTGCTCAGAGGCACCTCCCTTTCCTTAAGGCATCTTGTGGTTTTTCAGTTCAACAACATGGAAATGATGGCTTTGGTATTAGGATAAAAATGAAGTAGTGCTTACCCAGGTAACTTATAATTTCAAGTCACATGTCTAAAAGGTCCCTTTAGAATTCTAGAGTAACATGAGCTCGACAAGGCTGTTATGGGACCTGCTATGGTCAGTTTGCTTCCTTGGAAGTTAAATGACAATATAGGCAGAATCTAATTTAGCTTCAGCACTTCCTGGGGAAGAAGCCAGAGGACAAATGCCATGGTGTCCAGAAAACTGAGACCCATGTAGAGTGGGTAGGATCTAAGAGCTCCCATAATCTGGGGGCCAGGATGGCTCATCTGGTTCCCTGTAGGAGGGTTTGTATCTGACTGATGAATATCAGGCATGGAATTGGAACTGAAATGCAATAATCATCAAGGACTAACAGGGAAAGGGTCTCCACCATGCAGGTTTTGCATTCAGAATAAAATACTTTTGGTTGAAATCTTGGGATTTTATTAAATTTATTATTATTATTATTATTATTATTATTATTATTATTATTTTACTGTATTGCTCCAGAGATTGCCTTTCCCACAATGTTCTATGCCAAAGATTAAAAGGATAAACCTTCTGTGTAATAAAGGTCTGCCCCATGGCTATGGCTACCTTCCTCCCGCCCGAAGACAAGGCATCTATTTGTCTGTGATCAATTTAGTACCCGAACTGTGGGTCAAAGGTACTGGAACTTCCTATGATCAGCCTGAGAAATCCATCCCCACCTCAGGGATTCAAACACTCACACAGGGTGAGTGTGGGAGGCTGTGAGGTTGCTTAGCACTTGTCCCATGTGGGAACTTGTCTCTTCACTCTCTATAGGAACAAGTTTCAATCATGTGGCATGGTGAGGATTCCTCAAAAGGCATCGATGTGGACTTTGATTTTGCTTTCTATAACTAAGAAACCAATCACAAGGTATATAAAGTCAGAATAATGAACTTCTATCAATCAGGGAAGAAGAGCTTTGAAAGACTAGAGCTTTGGTTTCTCTTTCTAAGCAAGCCTTAAGAAAATACCTTGCGTCTCAAGAACTGGATGTAAGAAAATTGCAATGCTATGACTTCCTCTGGATTAACGATAGCTTCTGTTTAGATGGTTAATGCAGAATGTGTTTGGGGGAATGGGAAGCTAGGGGTGGTGGACAGGCTAATCCCTCACCTGGACGGATGTCTGGAGGGATGGATGGACGACAGACAGCAGCTGTGAGACAATCTCTCTGCTCATAACCATGTTGTTTCCAGGGCCCAGACCAGAACAGACTGCCTAGTGCTAAGACCCAGAGCCTGCACTCCCTTGCCCCAGTCCTGCTCCTGAGCTCTCCGAGGTTGCAGCAGATGTTAAAAACTAAAGTTGAAACCTTTAAGCTGTAATGAAGGAGTTCATAGGGTTCATAATCCCAGTACCCCACCCTGATTCTCCAGCGATCCCGCTGAAAGCTTTCAAATAGTCCTCAGCACTAACACAGCGCAGCGCGTGTTGAACACACTGATCTGCCCATGATTACCCTCGGCTGCTGTAAAACAATCTCACTCCTCCAGTGAATGCAGGCTGCAGCAACAATGGTGTTATTGACTTGTTGCTCCGGCTCTATTTAGTTATTACCCTTGGGGCCACAATCAATAGACTTTGCACCAAGTCAGCCTAATAAATCCCAGGCTCTCACTGGAGGTTTGCCAGGAACGGCAAGAAAATCTATGGCAGGGAAATGTTTAGAGTGCAAAGACAGAGAAAGCTGCACTGACAGCCGTATAAATTAATTAACAAGGAACTGTTTATTCTTCTAAAAGATCACATCTCACATTTGTCAGCATCGAAGAAGGCACAGATAGACTAGCACAAAATTATCTGATGATAGGTAAATACCCACACATTTTGATGCATACACAAAAGAGAGATACCCATACTCTAAGGCAACTCTTGCCTCCTTTCTTACATGTTTAATTACTCAATGTATAAATTTGCCTTCTTTGCTCTAGTTCTGGCCAGTCTGTTATTTCCTGCTTATTTGCACTAATGCAGTCTGCCTTGATAATTTTTTAAGCTTGTGGTTGACATAGTCAGCATGACAAAAATAAAACGGTGATTATTAACATTGCTGGGTCTGGGATTTTTTTTTTTTTTTTCTTCTCTGATGGTAGGAATTTGAATCCTACTTGTAATGCAGCATTGAAGGGTAAAATGCATGACATGGTAGGAACACTAAAAAGTTGGTGAAAGTAAGAGCCAGGTTATTTCAGATCATGGCAAAAGAATTCTGGGGTAGCTTCATACTTATAGACACATAGTGCACAGATTCAGTGGCAAGGGGCCCAGGATCCTACCGTCTTAAGGCACATTGAGCTAAGCTTTGGCAGCTTGGGGAAAAAACCATCTTCTTCCATGGACTGAAAACAAATACAAGAGATCAGTGGGACTCTTAGGACCTATTTGCTACTGCAGCGGTATATTCTAGAATCTTCACATGAAACAGCTTCTTTATTCTAACTCTATCCAAGCTAGCTCATAATCTGTAACATGATGGAAAAAGTTCTCAATGCTAAGACATTTAGTTTTAAAATTCGAGGGTGGAAGTGTTGGAAATTGTCTTTAAATAAAACTGCAGGACTCTACCTCCACATCACTCAGTTGACTGATCAGCACTGGGTGAGTACCTCTTAGGTACAAGGCACTGAGCCAACCATGGACTGGCGGTGACAGAGGCACCATTGTTCCCAAGTGTGGAAAGCTCGTTTCATTGCTCTGGTCTAGCCTGGGATATGTCAGTCGTGCTAACATACTCTGCTGAACACAAAAGGGCACAGCAACCCCCTCAAACTGTAAATGTCAACCTGATGGGCCTCAGGAGGGGCTCCTACCTGCAACATGTGAAACTCGTTTCATTGTGGGACTGCTAATTGTGTTGTCCTAATAACTTATCGTTCCTTATAAGTGGTTTCTAGGAATAAGCGTTAATTGACTCGAGAGACATTCATCCACTGTAATGATCTCCTCATATTCTGCATAGCAGAGCAGCACTGACAATAGTGTATAGGGTCTGTATGAGTAGGATGCTGACTCGATGGTGCCTAACAATAACACCACCACCACCACCACCAACATATTCTGCATTAGGCCCATATATTTTCTATTAATCAGGTGAAATGTGTCACCTGAGTAGGTGCATTGAAAAATGGCAGAACTTAAAATCATCACCCCAAATTTATATCTAAATATGCTCACATAAAGTGTTTATCCTCGGACTGACTTACTCTCCCAAGTAGAAATTGGCCTTCTGCTTGGAGACTGTCATAACCACTGAACTTGGAGTTCACTTCCCTTACCCCTCCCTCATTTGCCAGGAGAAGACCAAGGCTCAGCAAAGCACCTGGCAGTCAGCGGCAGAGGCAGGCCCATGTCAGACTTTCCCACCACCTTTTTCTGGCACCCTCGAGTTTCAGTGGAGAAGGAATATACCCATGGGAAGAATCTTTGAGAAATGGAGAGACAGGTACTTTGGCTTCAACCTGGTTTAGCTTCCCTCTCCCAACAAAACAGCTCTGGAACTGCTGCTCCGGTGCCCTCAGCCCCACCCCTGGACGCTCAGCTTCTCTAGCAGGACACTTTCTCAACACCATCTGCATTGGGCCTCAGGACCGAACAGTAGAGTGTGTGCTCGGTGCCTAGCTCTGCTGCAGTTTGCTGCCTTGCCTTGGCCAGGTCACTCAGGGTGTCTGATCCCTGGCTGTAGAAGATTCCTAAGCGGACCTTCCTCTCAGCTCTAATGTCCTGTGGTTTATGTCAAAGGTGACCCTGGAACTATGGTGCCTTGTGTCTGCGTAGATCTCATTGTTCCTTCTGCTATTTTCTCATCCACGGATCCTCTGCTCTCCATTCCAGGTAAGGTACTAGATCCTGGTAATGACATTGGTATCTTTCCCCAAGGGCAGAGTACTCCTGAAAGTAAGTTCAGGCCTGGGGTAACTCTCAAGTCACACCTGAAGATCCCTTGTAGTCCTTTCTCCCTACATTTAGGCCACATTGGACAGGCGGCCACTCAGTCCTATGGCTACGAGTTTTCTTTCTAATCAACAGTCTCTTGCCAGACTCCAGGCATACCATTTGTAACACTGAAACACAATGAGGCCTGGACACTCTCCAAACCACCCCAGCTGAGTATCATTGTTTCCTGAGACTTCCTGTGCTTAATGGTCTGGGTGGAAGAGCAGGGTTAGCATAAGATAGTTTATGGGGCAGGTGTGTGACTCTGGAGTTTTGTGTTGTGTGGGACTCTAGGGTTCCGGCCTCTGTGATCTGCAGCAACAGACACATAGCCTAGCTTGACCAGTGGTTGAATGGAGGAGGACATATGTGCAATGAGAGAGAAACGTATGCTTTGTGTGACAACCAGATACCAGGTACATGCTTTCCCAAAGCTCGGGAAGCTTCCTTTAATCCATTTGATAACACTAGAGACATGATACCATTATCCTGCTTTAGAGATGAGAAAATGAAGGGTCAAAGAGCTTAACTGACTTGCCTATAGTCACAAGGGTGGTCAAGAATCAGTTCTTAGTCATTTCTGTTTTTGTTTTTCAGACAGGGCCTTGGTACATTGTCCAGACTAGCCTTGAACTCCTGGACTCAAGTGATCCTCTGGTTTCAGCCTCTCAAGTGGCTGGAACTACAAGTATGCACCACTGTGGCTGGCCAGCTCTTGGTCTTTTGACAACAAAGTCAATTCTCTGTTATACTCTACTTCTTCTCAAAAGGCCAGGAGATGGCAGGGAGATAAGAGACAAACATAAATTAGGGTGATTAAATCACTACTCCATTAGTTATTATTTCATTTACTGAATATATGCTTTATGAGCTTAAAATTATACTCTATAAGTTCCTAACACATAAAAATGATTAATGTTTAAAGAGATAGAAGTGCTATTATCCTGATTTCATCATTACAGATTGTATACAAGTATTAAATTATACCTCTGTACCTCATAATGGTGCCTGCAGCCATAGCACTGTGGTGTCCAATCCCGTCAGATCTCAGAAGCTAAGCAGGGTTGGGCCTCGTTAGTACTTGGATGGGAGACTGTCTGGGAACACCAGATACTATAGGCTTGGGAGAAAGACCTGGCAACTCGCTCCCAAACATCAATCCACGATTGAAAACCCTATGAATAACAGAGAAGCACTGACAACAGTGTTTCACCTGTTGTATAAAGGGTCACTATGAGTTAGATGGGGCTGGGATTTGGCTCAGTTGGTAGAGTGCTGCACTGCAGTCTCTGAGGTCCTGAGTTCAATTCCCAGCACTGCAAAAATGGGAGAAGGACCTGGCAATCCATTCCCAAGGCAATCCCGAAACAGTCAGCTATTGAAAACCCTATGAGGGTCGCTGCCTGCAGCCATAGCCCTGTGGCATCTGGTCCTGTCAGATCTCGGAAGCTAAGCAGGGTCAGGTCTGGTTAGTACCTGGATGGGAGACTGCCTGGGAACACCAGAAGCTGTAGGCTTGGGAGAAGGACCTGGCAACCCCCTCCCAAAAATCAATCTGCCATTGAAAACCCTATGAACAGCAGAGAAGCACTGACAATAGTGCTTCCCCTGTTGTACAGAGGGTTGCTATGAGTCGGATACCGACTGGACGGCACCTAACAACAACAACAATGAGGGTCGCTATGAGTCGGATATACTGACTCGACGGCACCTAACAACAATGAGTTGGACACTGACTCGACGGCACTTAACAACCACCACCACCACATAACGATGTACTAATATGTTTCGATTAAAAAACAAAAAGAAAAAGCAAGTTACACTCTATGGCTTGTAGACTAGAGCTTCTGAGATCTGAAATGGCTTTCTTATCCTGAAAGATGACCCTGCCAGTTCTATTGTGACTGCACTGGGCTCCCAAGGTAGATTGGTTCAGGTACGTTTTGGTGGATAATCACATCAACCCATAGTTCTTTTTCTTTCTTCCAAACATGGTTGTACCCACAGATATCTCTATGCAAAAGAAGAAAGCTGGATCCTTACCTCACATAGTACATAAACATTAAATCGAAATGGATTAAAGACCTAAGTGAAAGATCCAAAACTCTAAAACTCTTAGAAGAAAAGGATAAGTCTTTGTGACCTTGGTTTTAGCAACAGATTCTTAGCTATGACACTAAAAGCATAAGCAATTAAAGAAAATCAACTGGACTTCATCAAAATTAAAAACTTTTGTGCTTCAAAGGATACTACGAAGAAAGTGAGAAAAACTATAGGATAGGAGAAAATATTTGCAAATCATATACTTGATAAGGGACATGTATCTAGATTATATAAAGAACTCATAATAATAACAAAAAAACCCAATTAAAAAGTAGGCAAAGGATCTGAGTAGACATTTCTTCAAAGATAAACAAATGACCAATAAACACATGAAAACATGCTGAACATCATTAGTCATGAAGGAAGTGCAAATCAAAGTCACAAGGAGATACTACTACTCACTAGGATAGCTAGAATTAAAAAGTTATATAATTATCATGTGGAGAAATCAAAACCCTCGTCAGCACTGGTGGGAATATAAAATTGTACAGCTGCTTTAGAAATCAGTTTGACAGTTCCTCAAAAAATTAAACAGAGTTACCATTTGATCCAGCAATTTTAGTCCTACATATATACCCCAGGAAAATACAAACATGCCCATATAAAAACTGTGTACAAATGTTCATAACAGCATTATTCACAATAGCCAAAGTGGAAACAACCCAAATGTCCATCAGCTGAATGAATGGATAAACAAAGTGTTGTATGGGTATATCCACCAAGTAAGTTTCTTTCTAATTGCAAGTTGGTTTTCAGAAATAAATAGGTTTAATGATAAGGTTCAGAGTATCAGCTACAGTGGAAAAAAATGCCCTCTCCCATTTTAAAATGACTTGTTTTAGAAATAAACTGAATAGTTGGGCATGATGGCACATACTTGTAATCTCAAGGCAGGAGGATCATGAATTTGAGGCTAGCCTGGGCTACACAGTGAGATTGTTGTTGTTGTTGTTGTTAGGTGCCGTTGAGTCGT
>VMDO01000727.1:237486-262729 GCA_007922755.1 Pedetes capensis
CCCTCTGTACAACAGGGGAAACACTATTGTCAGTGCTTCTCTGCTGTTCATAGGGTTTTCAATGGCAGATTGATTTTTGGGAGGGGGTTGCCAGGTCCTTCTCCCAGCCTACAGCTTCTGGTGTTCCCAGGCGGTCTCCCATCCAGGTACTAACCAGGCCTGACCCTGCTTAGCTTCCGAGATCTGATGGGATCGGATGCCACAGGGCTACAGCTGCAGGCACAGTGAGATTATATCTCAATAAATAAATAAGAAAAGGAAAGAGAGAAACTAGACAGTAAGACTTTGTTGTTGTTAGGTGCTATCAAGTCATGTCTGACTCATAGTGACCCTCATAGGGTTTTCAATGGCTAATTGTTTGAGGATTGCCTTGGGAGTGGATCACCACATCCTTCTCCCATTCTTGCAGTGCTGGGAATTGGGCTCAGGACCTCAGAGACTACAGAGTGGTGCTCTACCAACTGAGCTAAATCCCAGCCCTAGGTAGGATTTTACAGTAATCTAAAGAAGTTCCTACCTTCTCTTTAAAGATGTTTCTGGTTGTCCCAGGGAACACATCAATTGATTTGCATATGTTGAACCAGCCTTGCATCTGTGGAATGAAGCCCACTTGATCATGGTGTATGATCTTTTCTATGTGCTGCTGAATTTGGTTTGCCAGAATTTTAATAAGGATTTTTTGTGTTTGTGTCCAATAGGGCAATTTGTCTATAGTTTGCTTTCATTGAAGTGTCCTTGCCTGGTATTAGTTTTGGGGTAATGCTATCTTCATAGAATGAGTTTGGAAGTACCCCTACCTTTTCTACCCTAGTTTGAGGAGAATATGTATTAATTCTTCCTTGAAGGTTTGATAGAATTCTGCTCTGAACCTATCATGACCTGGGCTTTCTGCGCTGGGAGACTCTTTATTACTGTCTCTATTTTGGTGAATGTAATGGGTCTGTTTAAATTGCCTGATGATCTGGATTTCATTGGTATTAGTGGTTATGACCCCATTCTCATCTCTAACTTTTAAAATTTGGGTTCTTTTCTTTCTTTTGATGAGACTGAATAGGGGAGTGTCTATTTTACTTATCTTTTCGAAGAACCAGTTTTGTTGTTGTTAGGTGCTGTCAAGTTGGGTCTGACTCATAGTGACGCTCATAGAGTTTTCATTGGCTGATTGTTTCAGGATTGCTTCAGAAGTGGATTGCCATGTCCTTCTCCCATTTTTGTGGTGCTGGGGATTGAACCCAGGTCCTCAGAGAGTGCAGAACAGTGCTATACCAGCCCATTGTCTGATTAATTCTTTAAATTGTCTTTTTGGATTTCAATTGGGATATTTCTGTCTTGATACTGCTAATTTCGGTTTGAGTGCTCCTCTTGGGATTGGATTGTTGTTGGATTTATAGTGTCTTAGGATGTATCATTAAGTTTTTTAATTGGGCCTTCCCTAACATACTGATGGAGGTGCCCATGGATATGAACTTCCCTCTTGGTACTGCCTTTGCTGCATCCCACAAATTTTGACAGGATATATTTTCATCCTTGTTTGATGGCAGAAATGTTTAAATTTCCTCTTTGATTTCTTTAATGACCCATTCAGTCTCCATGAATTTATAACATTTCTGGAAATTTTCTTGCTTTTGAGTTCTAGTTATTCCATTGTGATAAGGTACAGGGGATGATTTCTGTTTTATTGTATTTGTTGAGGCTATTTTTGTGGACTAAAATGTGGTCTATCTTAGAAAACATCCCATGTGATGCTGAGAAGAATGTGTATTTCACATATGATGGATGGAATATTCTGTAGACATTTGTAAGGTCCAGTTTGTCTAAGGTGCTATTTAAATCCATTGTTTTTCTGTTGAGTTTTTGCTTTGACAACTTGTCTCGGTGAAAATGGGGTATTGAAATCTCCCATAATTATTGTGGCTGGCTTGATGTGTTCCTTTATCTCCAATAAAATTTGTTTTATGAAGCTAGGTGCCCCTGTATTTGGTGACGAAATGTTAAGTATTATTATGGGTTTCTGGTTGATGGTTCCTTTTACTAATAGGTAGTGTCCTTCTTTGTCTCTTCTGATTAGTTTGGGATTAAAGTTGAAGTTGTCCAAAATTAGTATTACAACTCTTGCTTTTGTTTTTTTTGTTTCTCACATGCTTGGTATATTGTTTGTCAGCCTTTATGGTCATTATGGATGAGTTGCATCTCTTGAATGCCACACATGGAGGGTTTATGTTTTTTTAATCCAATTGGCCAGTCTATATCTCTTGATTGGTGAGTTAAGACCATTTACATTGACAGTAATTATTGAGAGATGCTTTTATTGTGCATCAATTGGGTACTTGTTACTGTTTTTTGATTCATATTTGGTCTATTTTTCTTAAGTTCCTCTCATGTTTATTATTCATTCCTTTGATCTTGTATTTGGGGTTGTCTTACCTCCCCCATATGTGGTGTCTAATTGAGGATCCTCTGCAATCTCTGCCTGCTGGCTGCAAATTATTTAAACAGGGCAATATCATGGAATGTCTTGAACTCACTATCTATTTTAAAAGATAGCTTTGCTGGGTAATCTTGGTTGGTAGTTATTCTCTTTCAGGAACTATATGATGTATGTCCAAGCTTTCCTTGCCTTTAACCTTGCTGAGAAGAGCCAGGCATGGTGGTACACACCTGTAATCCCCTCAAGAGGCAGAAGGATTACAGGTTGGAGACCAGAGGCAGTCTGAATAATTTAGCGAGATCCTGTCTCAAAAAGTAAAAAAGTAAAAAAAAAAAGGCTGAGGGTGCATCTCAGTGTTACAGTGCTTGCAAACCATGTAAATGTGAGGTCCTGGGTTCAACCCCCCAGTAGTGCAAACAAACAAACAAGTAAACAACCCCCTAAAACCCAAAAACCAAAAAACCCTCAAAACAAACAAAAAAACATTGTTGAGAAGTTTGCTGTTATTCTGATGGGTTTGTCTTTGTAAGTGAGTTGGTGTTTCTCTCTTGTAGCTTTTAGAATAGCTTCTTTGCTCTCTAGATTTAGCATTCCAGTTATAATGTGTCATGGGGAGGATTAGTTCTGGTCTACTGTGGTGTTCTGAATGTTTCAGTTGCATGGATATCCAGCTCTTTCCTTAGGTTTGGGAAGTTTTCATCTAATATTTCTTTGAATAAATTTCCTTATCCTCTCGTATTGTTTTTAGTTCCTTTGTGAACCCCCTGAATTCGTAGGTTTCATTTCTTCATTTTGTCAAATATCTCTTGAAAATCTTGCTCATGGTGCTTTATCTATTTTGGCATCTGAGTAAATAAGGTCTTCTACTTTTTTTCCTCAGCTTCTGCTATCCTGTTTTCATCTTTGTGAAGTCTAGATACTGAAAATTCTATTGTTAATACTGAGTTAATTAACTTTGCCTTGCATCTCAGGGATGTCTGCTTGATTCTTGTTTAGGATCTCAATTTCTCTGGAGAATTTTTCTTTCAAATTGGATACTTTTTTGTCCAGTAAATCAATTACTCTCATGGTGGTGTTTTTGAGGTCTTTTAGCATATTTATAAGCAGGGTTCTAAATTCTCCATCAGGCATCTCTAGGAATCTGGTTACCCTGAAATTATCCATTGTGGTGCTTTGGTCTATAGGATTTTCCCATATAGCATAATCTTTCATGTGCTTTTCTGCTGAGCCTTGCATTGCTTAGTCTGGGTGCTAGGTCTCACCTCCTCTGCATGTAAAGAGGCTCTCTCCAGACATTCCCATGAGTTTGGGTGATGACAGGTCGCTGGTGTATCTCTCTCTTTCTCCCAGCCCTGTAGTTGGCAGCCTCAGTGTCTAGCTCCCACTGCAGCTTCTGCATTCAGCACTGCCCCCTCTGTTTCTCCTTGTCACCTGAGTTTCCGATCCCCAATCACACTATAGTCTAAACTGTGTGTCTTAGGTTTCCCAGACCTGTGGTGCTACTTCTCTATGTCACAAGTACTACCGAACCCCAAACGTACCTTATTCTGAATAAGCTTTCTTAGGCTCGAGGATCCAGCAGTGCTAGCTACTCTTCTCTGTGCCCTAAACTCGCCACCTTTCAGTTTCCCTCTCTCTAGCTCATGGTTCCAGAGGCCAGGGCAGCAACTGTCTCTCCCTGGTAAAAATAAATAAACAAATAAAACAAAAAGCAACAAACAAAAAACCAAAAAACCCCAACAGCCCCTGGGTCCAAGACTCTACAGTGTCACCCAGCCTCTTTCCAAGAGAGTCCTGCAGACCTCTGCTTTGTCCCCCTTGCCTCTTACCAGCTGTGTCTATCAAGGAGGGCCCTGCTTGATCTCTCTGAATTCAGCCATTCACCCTTGCAGGCAGTGCTGCCTTGTCTCCTGTCAGCCATGTGTCATCTTTAAGAATTTTCTTATTCCACCAAGTTAGCAAGCCCTGAACTATATAGAGAATCCTAAAAGTAGGCTAAGTCTCACTGGTGTCCACTGGGGCCTCTGACCTCCTTCACAAACCTGCGGGAACTGCCTGCAACATGCTGCTGCTAGGTTACCTCACTCACCAGGTCCTTGGAGCCTGATTCCTGGGGTGTTGCTGGATCTGCTCACCATTGGCTCCCCCAATTATATGGTGCTGTTGGTGCTAATTGAGGTTACTATTAATAACATTAATAATTAATTTGTCTGCCTCTGCCACTAATTTGCTGTGTGATCTTAGCCCAGTCATTTGCCCTTTCTAGGTGCTCATACCCTGTTGGAGTCCAATAGCTGTTTGAGGAATAAAGTTGTCAAGTGCATAATATGAATTGGATCAGATCAGGGTTTGCCAGCTGGCAACCCATGGCCAGATACTGCCTGCAGATGTGTTGGTTAGGCCTGCTGAGTATGAAATTAAAAACAAAAAACAAAAACAAAAAAATTTCTCTTGCCAAGATTTACAAATGGGGGAATTTACAATCTAGAATGCAGGTACTGCGGAAAACACAGAAGATCTGATCCTAGCAGGCCCACATTACCCATGGCAACACTGGCCTGGATACTGAGATGCCTCCTCCATAGAGCACAAACTCTCTGTTTTCCTCATTACCTGCTGTCATTTTACCCAATGTGGTTCCTACCTGGCTCCCATGGCATCTGACTATACCACCTCTGCACCAACCTCTCCCCAGATTACTATCTGCTCTCCCAGGCAATGCTGTAAGCTTTGTAGTATTCCAACATGGAGGAAAAAGTGAGGTGGACTCTCAGGTCTTGCCATACTCCTTTCCAAATACTATGCAGAGGAATGGGATGCAGGGTTGGTACCAATGCCAGGCAGCAAGGAAAACCCTTATAAATACCACTCTAATCTTTCACCTGGATCCCATACCCAGAATAGAACCTAAGGGGTCATCTCAGGGTGTTTAGTGCCTCTACCACGCTCTGCCTTGCCGAGGACCTCCAGCTCACGGAGGAGTGGAGCATCACATAGGAAATAGGAGGCTGTGGCTACAAGTCCGGCTTGCCAAGGACTTCAAGACAGGGAAATTCCATGGTTTCATCTGACATTCCAAGTGGACTTGAACTCCAAGTCAACTTATTTTCTTCCTTTTGAGAATGAGAGGCAACAGACCATGCAAATTCAATGACAAAGTCTTCCCTGATCCCACCAGGGCAAGCAGATTCTTTCTTTTTATTTTTTTGTATATTTTCCAACAGTTTTTTTAAGCAATTTTTTTAGTTAGTGAAGCACAGATTCTTTCCACACACATGAAGTGCTCACTGTCTATTTCTGATAGCCTTAAAATGAAGCCCAGGATGGTGGTGCCCTGAGCTCTGGTGGAGCAATGCCTATGTTCTGAATGCTAAAGTCAGCAGGGCTGTGAGCTGATCTGGATTTTCATCTTGTGGATATAATTAATTGCAAATTTAAGCTCTTCCTTCTTCACACACACAAAAATATTTGTAGTGTGCATGTTATTTCCCTTTTCTAGCCCTCCCAGTTTTTCTTTTAAGAAATGAGTAATTGTTAGTCCTACGAGGCCAGAATTACTTCCTAATGTGATTTTTTAAAATTTCTTACTTCAAAATAATTTCAAACTAAACAGAAAGCTAGGGCTGGGATTTAGCTCAGTTGGTAGAGTGCCACTGTGTGGTCTCTGAGGCCCTGGGTTCATTCCCCAGCACTGCAAAAATGGGAGAAGCATGTGGCAATCCACTCCTGAAGCAATCCTGAAACAATCAGCCACTGAAAATCCTATGAGGGTCGCCATGAATTGGACTTAACTAGATGGCAACTAACAACAACAGAAAGTTGTAAAAATAATAAAACTCTGATCTTCTTCACTATATTTATTGTCTTTATTTTGCTCCATTAACTTTACTATTTTCTTATCTGCATAAATGCAGATGGCCTTAGGATCAATCTGAGAACCAGCAGCAGAGGCAGCAGAGGTCATACCCCTATATATTACCAGAACATTTACCAAAATCAGGAACAGCAATAACATTAACAATGAATCCTCAGCCCCTATTCTAACTGTTGGTTTTCCTCATAAAGTTCTTTCTTTATTTCTTTGTTGTAGTCGAGGGTTGAACCTAGGGCCTTGCACATTCTTTCCAACTGCCCTGCCAATGAGCTGCATCCCCAGCTTGTTTTCAAAATTTTTATTTTGAGACAGGTCTCGCTAAGTTGCATAGGCTGCCTCTGCTTTTGAACTCATGATCCTCCTGCCTCTGCCTCCCCAGTCACTGGGAAAACAGACATGGCATTTAATAATGTTTTTGGATTGCTTTCTCCCATCCTTGCCTCATTCCAGGATTTGATTTAGGCTCATAAACTACATTAAGGTTTCTAGTTTTGTGTGTCTTGGGCATTTTAGAATCTGAAATCCAAACTGTCTTTTAAAGATACTTTCTTTGTGGCACCAGACATCAGGCATCAGAACAGATAGAGGTGGAGGGTAGAAACATGCATGGAAAAAATCCCCAACGTACTGGTAACTGGTGGACGGTCACAGGGACATACCAAATGTTCCCTGGACTCCAGCAGTTGCTCCAGGAATTGCATCATATACTTCAAGTTGAGAAGGCAGACCCGTGAAGTAAAGAGTCTTCTATTTTGGTCTCATGATTTCCTCCAGAGACAACTGCTGTGTCCTACTCTCTTCTCTCCGCCTGTCCAGAAAGCTTTGTGCAGCAGTAATTACATTTCCAGGGTGGCAGAGCTGCTTCCCCAGCCCCGTGTCTCACAAAGCATCTAAATCATTCCTTTATACCATAACAATGGGTCCTCACACTCGGCAAGCAATTTGTTTTAATTATGTAAAACATTTCATTCTCTTTTCAAATATATGCCAGGGAGCTGCAAGTCATGGTAGGTCAAAATAGGATATGGACTGTGTCCTATAGGGATAGAGGGGCTGAGGGAAGCCTGCCCCACCCCAGAGGTCACTTATCACATGATGTTAAGGTGGAGGAAGAGACTGGGGCACACAAGTCCCAGGAAAGAGGTAGAAATGAAAGAGGGACATAATGTGGGGTCCTGCTGTTGCAACACAAGTGCCCCTATCACATGGCACCAGGCACGGTGCTGGGGGAGAGCATCATCTTTCTATCACACTCTGCAGCTGCCCTATTTGCCTTCTCTTTTGCTAAATTCAGTAAAGGACAATCAAGAGTCATCCTCATACCTGTAAGTTGTCTTGCCCAAGGTGCCTGATGACAAGACTGATCCTGGGAAGAGGCCGAGGGCCCAGAACATCCTGGGCTTCACACCCTCTCACTAGACCTTGTATAGAGTTCATGTTTAAAATAAGTTGGTTAAAAATAAATGACCCAGATCTTTGAATAATATTTAAAATTATTGCTTCTTTCATGGTGACTAAGAAAGTTGAAAGAATATAGTGAAGCAGGATGAAAGGAGAGAAGAAAATAAGGCAGGCAGGCAGACTGGCAGGCAAACCCCTTTAGCTGAAAACCTCAAATGCATTTAACATGAAGAGGTTTTCCCTCCATTGTTCTGTATGCACCACACTGGTGGTATCAATAGACGGATCCATGTTTTCAGGACGAGGACAAATACACTGTGTACAATACACCAGAATGATTTCTCTGCTTGTGCTTTTAACCTGTCACACTGTACTTCATACCTAGCACTGAATAGGCGTCCATTTTTTTTTTTTTTTTTGTTTCCAAGTCTGCAATTACCTGCTGTCCCCAGGTACAGACAGGACTCCATGAAGCAAAACGGCCAATTGCTTAAGAGGACGGGTTCTGAGATGGGACGATCCGGATTCTAATCCCAGAATCCTCATTTACAAGTTGTATGACTATGGGCCTTGGTTTTACCGTCTGTAACAGGAGATGAACAATATGTACCCAAAGATTGCTGTGAGAATGAAAATGAGATAACACCCACAAAGTGCTTAGCTCCTCCCTGGCTTAGAGCAGAGCACTTGATAAATGTTAGCCACTGTTACTATTATTATTTCAGTATGGATTGAAAAGTCACGTTTGAGCCACAGATTGGGAGGCTGATGGAAACTCATATGGCTAAGAAATCAGTAGCTTTAAAACTCTGCTTTGAAGGATATTTAAAACAATAATATTTGGAGGGAGACTTAAAGAACACCTGAATGCAGTATTGCTACATCTTTCCCACTAAACCACAGCTAGTGTGGATCTTGTCTTATTTCACTCCTTTTATGGCTTTAAAGAAAGAGACCCTTGCCTTCCATCTCATCCAATTTACCTGCCTCTAAACCAGTCTCACAGCTTCTTAAAATACTTATGGATCCTACTATATTTATACTATTTCCTTTTCCCTAGCTACTTAAGCAAAATGTTTATGAAGAAGAAGGCCATGTGTTCCAGCACCCTTGCTAAAAGCAATCACTTCTTCTCTTCCTATGGTGGGAAACAAATGGGACATTTAATTCTATGGACTACACGATCCCTTGAGCAATTTGTTGTTATAATTGGAAGCAATTATTTTTCTCTCCTTTTGAAGTGTACTAACATTTGCTCCCTCCAGTGGAAATCTAGTTCCTGATCTCTCTATTGACTATTGATTTAAATGCAATGGTTTCCTCTTCAGGTGAGGCTTCCAGAAGCAATCAGCAGGTGAGAATCAACTGCTTGCAGCAATAGCCTCTTTCTAATGATTAAATCTAAAATTGTATTTGAGCCTAAGTTTATATACTAGCTCTTAATGGCATTTAGCAAGGTTTATAAACTTTTTTTTATTTTTTATTTTGGCGGTACTGGGGTTGAACCCAGGGCTTTGTGCTTGAATGCTTTGCAAGTGCTGTGCCACTGAGCTGCACCCCCAGCCCATTTTTTTTTTCTTTTTGACACCGGGTCTCGCTAAATTATGCAGACTGCCTCTGGTCTCAAACTTGCGATCCTCCTGCATCTGCCTCCAGAGTCGCTGAGATTACAGGCGTACACCACCACTCCTGGTGCGGTTTATAAACATTTAAAGTAATTCTGTAATAACTATCTTTATCTTTGAAAGTATTTGTCCCCTATCTGTTGAGTCTTTCATTTTTTATGCACAATTTATACACTTTGTGCGCTGCTTATACAATAGTCAGTTTTTACTTTCTCCTTTTGTTTCTTTCTACAAAAGACTTTCTTTATTGCCTAAGGTCTCTATGTTTAACCTTGTCAAAATGCCTCAGCCTTCCTTAGCATGTTGCACTCCATCTCTAGGTCTGACCCCAATCTCATGCCATGTTCACTCTCTTGCTTCTCCACTGCATTGTTCTAATTCTGTCCCTTGTCCTCTGCACATTCCCCTCACCACAGGGCTCTTACACATGCTCTTTCCTAGGACAGGAGCCTCGAACTGATGTCTCCACACCCTTCACACCCCGGCTCAAGCATCTCCTCTTCTAAAGGGGCCTTGGTCTCCCTGTGGAGGTCAAGTATCTCTACCATGGGTTTCCCACAGGTAGTCTTGGACCCACATGATCAGTATCACCCAGACACATGTCAGACATGCAAATTCTCAGGCCCCACCCAGACATATGGAGATGGCAGCTCTGCTTTATTTGAAGAAGCCTTCCAGGGGACCTTGATGTCTGCTGAAGCCTGGAAACCACTTGCATTTAGTCCTGTACCATGAAGCTCTCTTTCATGATATTCATTAAAATCACTCTCATATTTGTGAGATTATTTGACTAAAGTCTGTTTCTCCCATTATGCCAAGGTTAGACAATGTACTGTTTTTTGTTTCTTCTCACTGTTTCACCAGCACCAAGTGTTTAGCACATACTAAATGCTCAATAAATATTTTTAATAAATTACAGATGAAAATGTAACATTTGAAGGGACAAATGTTGCAATAAAAGAAATTGATCAAAAATATGAGTTGGTAAGTTACAAAGCAAGGTATAGAAGTGGTAAATACTTAGGCATGCTCAATCTCAACTAGCAAAGAACAACAACCACACCACCACCACCACAAGGTAAAATGAAGTGATGTTATTTTCCTCTCATTTATCAAGTTAGCAAAGAGGAAAGAGAATTACAATACTCAGCCAGGACATGGTAGGAATGCAGGTATGTGCAGTCTTTGTGGAATGTAGTTTGGCATCATTTTGAAAAGCTTAAAATGATCCAGCAATGCCACCCTTAGTCATTAACTATAAGGGCATTAGTACATATGCCCACAAATATGTGTATGCACAAGAGTGTAGAGTGTATCACTGTTAACTATAATTTTGAAATAAAGCAAAAATTCATCAGTGGAGATTTGTATAAGCAGATTGTGCATTCACAAAACTGAGTACCATGTTGCCAACAAAAATGGTGAGGTTCATATGAATTAACTGATGTGGAACAATGATTACAATATTTAGTAAAGTGAAAACAACTCATGTTAATTTAAAAATTTATATGTATATGTGTATATATCCAGAGAAAAATGTCTAGGCATACATTCAATAAAAGGACTATTAATAGTATGAGTATGTTATTGTTAGTTGCCATTGAGTGGGGTCTGACTCATAGTGACCTTATGTACAACAGAACAAAACACTACCAGACGCTGTGCCGTGCCTGGCACTATGTCAGTGCTTCTCTGCTATTCACAGGGTTTTCAATGGCTGATGGTTTTGGGAGTGCACTGCCAGGTCCTTCTGCCATTTTTGTGGTGCTGGGGATTGAGCCTAGGACCCCAGAGACAGCAGAGCAGCACTCTCTTCCCGATTTCCTATAACATTCTATATGTCACTTTGTATAATATGAAAAATTGAAATACCCCCTTAAACACTAAGTTTAGCTTAAGCAAAATGTAAGTAGAAAGGTAAAGCACTTTTCTAAAACAAAACCAACTAAAGACAATTCTCAAAATCTGACTCTTGCATTATTCACTGCTCTGGATTAACCATGAGGCAAGTCTCCATTCCCTCAGATAATCAAGAATTGCCTGCAGCTGGCTACAATGACCGACACATCAAGTGTTGCAGGCACTGATTGGGATTAAGTAGCTAGTTCCTTAGGGCATGATGCAAACCACATCCAAGAACTGCTGGCCCAGAAGAGGAACAGTCCCTATTCTCAGTTAAGAATTCCAGGTGGGGAGCAGCATCTCAGTGTTGCAGGTTGGCACCACCATATGAGGGACCTCTAAGTCACTCCCAAGGGTGCCAGAGACACTGTTATTGCAGACATAATTGCAACTATTTAAAATCTTCCCTCTTCTCCCTGAAAGTTTCCACATTCTTGGCTGCTGTTTCCAGAAAGAGAGGTGTGGCACACATCAAGTGGATAAACCTATGGAGATTTGGCAAGGGCTGTAAAGGCCAATGCACAGGCATGGGCTTGGCACCCCAGCTTATCACGTGTTGATGTCACATGGCAGCAGGCAGTAAAAAGGTGAGGTTGAAGGTCAAAGGCTTCAATGACCTTGAGGCGTATTTTAATAAAATGACACCTGAGAGCTATATGGAGATGAGGCTTACGCAGAAAATAAGACTGCACACAAAGAGAATTTATATCAATACCCCAAACTCCCAAACACAGGGCTACGAAGTCTCATAACTCAGAGAAGCAGTGCGTTAACTGCCGCCAGGGCATGAAATTCCCTTCTGAGCAGTACATGGCAGGGCAACCTGCTCTTGGTACCAACAAGCAGGAAGAGAAGAATTCGACCTCATCGCCTCAGTGCAGGTGGGGCATGTAATGTTATGCTTGGCGTGACGCTTGTGATAAAGGCCAGTGGTCCCTTCGAAGTCTACTATATGCTCAGTCATTCATTCTGTACTTACCAAAGTGGCACTGCTAATAACAAAATCAACAGGTTTCCAAGCCTGGTGCCAAGTGGCAAGGACTATCTGGGTTCTGTGTTTTCTGTGCCTACAGGCATGAGTTGCGACCATGCAAAAACATCCTCCAGCTGTGACTCTCATTTTTTTGTAACCAGTCTCACCACAACTTTTTGGTCGGGTTGAGTTGGATCACAAAGATTTAAATGTCTTGATCCCTTATATGTGCGGAAGACATGACCCTGCCACCTAAAGGGAACTGCTGTCGAGGCCGTGCACTTAAATCAGTTCTGGAGGGAAAATAAGCCACAGTTTAAGTGAAAATGTTCACTTTCAGGCAGTGGTGATAGCCTCATATTCAACCACTCTCTTCTAGGTAGATATTAATGAGCAGTTGGAATACTGAAGCTAATGACTGCATATCCCTTGTGTAATTACAATGACCTATAGATTTTTTAAACACCAAATTAGCTGATTAAAATGAGTCCTGCAGAAGTTCTAATATCCCAATTCCAATTGCCTGCCCAAATATACTTGCAGACTCTAACTACATTTAAAGATAGATTTAGCAAAGTCAAAAAGCACTCAGCTCCTAACACAGGGCCAAAATATTTTTAATTCACTTTAAGAAGCTTTACCTGTGTCTCCTATTCCAATTTGTAGGAACCTCTTTGTCTTCCTGTTTCTGGCCTGCTCTCTGCCGTATATTCAAGAAAAAGATGTTTCACCCTACTTTTGTCCACCTGTACCTCTGCGTCCACCCTTCACACCCTGTAGCTGTAGGGTCCCACCTAGACCACTGACTCCAGCATTCCTATAGGTCAACTGCACAGAAGGGGGCTAGGGAGGACTCTCTGTTGTTGTTGTTAGGTGCTGTCGAGTCGATATCCGACTAATACTGACCCTACATACAGTGGGTGAAACACTATTGCCAGTGCTTCTCCGCTATTCATAGGGTTTTCAATGGCAGATTGATTTTTTGGGAGTGGGTTGTTGGGTCCTTCTCCCTTGGGAGGATTCTTTAAGTCACAGGAAATCAGATCTGCAGCAATCACAAGACCAGCCCATGGCCACCTTTAGCTGAAAGCACATATCTACCAGCATGGAAACTTACCAACTCATTTTCTTTAAGAGAGACTTTGAATAAAATCTAGAAACTAACACTGTACTTAGTGCAACAATGTCAAAGTGGAGCTATTGAACTTCTCTGAGGAAGAAGGCAGGAGAAAGTATAATTCTGTCCAGGCCATTAAGAGTAAGTCAGTGCACTGTAAGAGCTCAGATGTTCAGAAGACAAAGTAAGAGTTTTTTACAGCAATGAAATTGTTACATGTATATAGATACACATAGATAGGTCTCCTTTGGTTAAGGTTTGCTTGCGTTCTCTGTCTCTCTGTCTCTCTGTCTCGGGAAGGAGCACAAGAAAGAAAGACCACGCACTACAAGAAATACAGCAACAAAATCAACAGTTTTGAAATTCAATTGTGCAGAATCGAATTTATTTTTTTAGCTTATAGGATTAAAACTGGATTTCAACCTAGAGGTAACACACGTTGCATTGACATTAAGAATAATGTTAGGCTGTGTAAATATTTTTTTAAAAGAAATTGTGGTATTATTAGCAAGAGCAAGACATAAATGTTATGCTTAAGGAAAGAAAGCCTTTATTTGTTCCCCATACAATCATAACTCAATCAACCAAACAAGGCTGCCCCTACCCCCAGCCACCATTATAATGGGAGTTTTGTGTAAGCTTCTTGTTTGTACAAAAGCCTGACGATACAGTCTTGAGAGGTAATCCTAAAGCTGTCAGATCGAAATTAAAACACACCTTACCAGTCGATCTGTGTTTTTAAGATAGCTCTATTTAAGAGGGCCAAGCTGATCACACCAGGAGATAAGCCCCACAACACTCTCAGGGTGATCACTTTGGCAAACATAGGCCTGGCACTGTAATTTTCTAATTCTTTACCTTACAGAAGAGCAAGGATCTCGCAATCAGTTTGCCACAAAGCAGCAGGTTCCTCAGACAAACAGACATAGTATGCAGGTGCTTAAGTAAGAGGCTGAGTTTAATTTTTTTCTTGACCTTAAAAATAAAAAAGAAAAACCCTAGTGCTCATGTGCATAATTGGCTCAATTACCATTAAAATAGAACAGGGTTGACAAGGAAGGGTTATATGTCCTTTATCTGCAATCTTAAATTAAACGTGAACTTAATATCATGGATCAACAAACGTGGATTATTTCCAACTTTTTGGTTTTCTTAAAATCTCATCTCTGT
The DNA here is from genome assembly GCA_007922755.1 of Pedetes capensis. Taxonomy (NCBI): domain Eukaryota; kingdom Metazoa; phylum Chordata; class Mammalia; order Rodentia; family Pedetidae; genus Pedetes; species Pedetes capensis. Next base: position 251,977 of record VMDO01000727.1, read on the forward strand.
CCCTGCCCCAACGCACATACACCAGTAATCAACAATAGCACAAACATAACTCCTTGTGACGTGTTTCAACACCAAGTTTTAAAAGTTCAGAATAGCTGGGCTTGGTGGCGCACCCTGTAATCCCAGCGGCTTGGGAGGTGGAGGCAGGAGGATCACAAGTTTGAGACTAGAGGCAGTCTGCATAACTTAGCGAGACTGTGTCTCAAAAAGTAAAAAAAAATGGGCTGAGGGTGCAGCTCAGTGGTCCAGCACTTGCAAAGCATGCAAGCGCAAGGCCCTGAGTTCAAACTCCAGTACCGAAAAAAAACAAAAGTTCAGAATAGAACAGGATAGTTTGGAATCATTCAAACATCTATTTCTACTTCCTCTGATTCTATTTCTTCATGCGGACTTCTGTGTATTCTCCCTTGTCTATATCTTCACTATCCCCCTTCTTTATTTCTGGCTTTTTGTAATCTGGATTGAGCTGACTCCAGCTGTGCTGTTCTCTTCATCCCAAGCTATTCTGTCACTTCTCAGACAGGCATTTTTGTTTGTTTTGCTTGAGAACAGCATCCACAGTGACCCACCCATGGACTCTGAGAATTCTAGGGCTGGACAGACCCATGCACACTGAATCCTCTGGTCCAGGAAGCCCTGGTGTGCCAGAAGAGTGAGGAAATTGAGCCATTCAAGGTGATGGGGGCCTAGGGGTCGGGGTTGGGTGCAGACAAGTGGGAGCTCCTGGGAGAGTTGAGAAGCATGCAGTTCCTTTGAATCCTCTTCTTGAACTAATAAAACAAAATTCCTTCATACTTTGTGTAGGTGTTATGGTTGACTGGGAGGACTCCCTGAATGCAAATGACTCCTGGCAAGGTTGAGATAGGGCAAAAGAAGTCTTTTTGCAGCTGTACTCTGTCTGTTGTCTGTTCCCCAAAAAAATACTTTCTAAGGCAGTGTCACTGAATGTTGGTGCAACAATGCATGTGAACAAACTTAATACACTTGGGGAATAAGGTATGGATTTTATTAAGTTTATTAGCAGCTCAAAACACGATACTTCAACAGTGGGAAGAAAATGATACACCCATACAATTTGAGTGGAATGGGCATTTGGCTTTAACTGCAGCTAATAAGTGAAACCTAAAACCAAGTTTTCCATCTGAAGACCTTTGGGGTCCATTTTTACACTACCTTGATCAAACCAGGAATGAAAGTTCAAGCTGCTTCCTCCAGCCCACGGGGTCCTGGAGTTTCTCCAGTCACACCTCTTTGCATCAGCCCGCCTTGGGCTTCGCTTTCCCTCCCACCTTAGCTTAACTTGGCTCCCAACCAAGGATGCCTTTCTACCAATCAGATGCCACTCCATGGCTCCCCTCTGGTGGTTGGCAGAGTAACGCAGGGGAAGGAAGGGACACACCAGCAGAATGCTGGAAGGGGACTCAGCAGGGGACTCAGGTCTATGGGCACTTTTACAAAGCAGGGTCTCATTGGTGAGCTGAACTGGAGCCCAAATGAAAGGCTAAGGGAGAGGCCTCCGTGTTCTGGTATTTTGGAGAGAAATGATATATATGAACAATAATAACAAGTATCAAGAGCATTCATTGAAAATTGGCACCTCATTCAATCCTCACAGCCACTCTTGGAGGGTTCTTCTATTATTATTTTCTTTTTAGAGGAAGCAGACTCAGTAAGCAAAGCAACATGCCCAAGGCTCTGCAGTGAGGAGTGGCAGGCCAGGCTCTGCACCACACCTCTGCCAAGCCCTTGCTTTCCACCACTGGCTGCAGCCGGTACTTCCTTCTGCAGTGCTGGTCTTGGACACCCTGCCCTGGAATTGCCTTGAGGTGCATTTTTTAAAATGCAGATTTCTGGATCCTGCCTCACAGGTCTGACTGAGCAGGTCTGGGATGAAGGCCAGAAATCTGTCTTTTTAATCTGCACCCAGGTGAAACATTTGTGGATCATTGAACTTGAACTTGAGATGTGCAGAAGACATGGCTAATGGAAGCTGCCAGGACATAGCTGGTGGAGAAAAAGGTGTTCCTTTCAGATGCCCAGGAGGAAGTGCAAGGTAGGGTCTTTGAGCAATGCACAGTACTCTGGGCCCAAAGACTGGACTATCCAGTTTAAGACCCACCTCTCTTGTGAGACTTGCCCTGCGAGACGTCTGTTCTGCTAGTGCCCAGAAAACTCATCCTCTAGATTTGTTCAGCTACGGTGTGTGTCCCACAGTTGTACTATGCTTTGTATTATGTAGCTTTCTTTTATTTTACAGGTAGGTATTACATAAATGCTATTTGCAAATAACTGTAGGGATGTGAAATAAGTGACTACTATTCTATACAAAGAATCTAAGGGCAATATTATTTTTAATGGTGAAAAACTATAAACAAACAAAATATCCAGCAGTAAAGGATTAAACTCAGGCTGGTGGTATAGCTCAGTAGCACAGCATATGCTTAGCATGTGTGAGGCCCTGAGTTCCATCCTCAGTGCCAAAAAACAAAAGCAAAAAACAACTCCCCTCCACACAAAAAAATGGGTTAAACATGCAGACATTCTTAACAATAGTTTGAAGCATATTTAATGATATGGAAAATGTTCATATTATGTTAATTGGAACAAGTTAACAATCCTATTTATATAACTTTGTAAAAAACCAAAACAAAAGATTGGAAGAAAATATATCTAAATGTTAGAGTGGATATTTTGGGGTGGCCAGATCACAGATGATTTTTATTTTCTTTTTATGCTTTCCTGTATGTGACTAATTTTCCAGAAGAAACAAAAACTAATTTTCGTATTAAAAATGTCATTAAAAAATCACAGTCATGAAGCAAAAGTAAAAGCCAAGGAGAGACACTGCTTTTCCTCTAGCAACAAATTGGAAAATGGGAGTCTCCTACCCTGCTCTCTTGCTGCCCCTTGCCCTTACCCTCCCAGCCCTCCTCAGGCAGCAATTCCTCATCATTGCAGTTATATTTGGCTCTCTCTGCTAAGAAAGTGAAGGCAGGAGCTTCGTCCTTCTTGGTCACCCTTGTACCCACAGAACCTAGTGGGTACCTACACTTGTTTGCCTCTTAATAAATATTTGTGGTATGAATGAATGGATGCTAGGTCTCACCTCCTCAGCTAAGCTAACGGGGCTGAGGAGGCAGGGCTCATATCGCATAAAGGATCTCTGAGATTCTCTGATCATCTGTATTGGGCATATCATAGGTTCTTAATAAAGGCTCAAGCTTCTGATTGGGATCACAGTAAAAGGTCACATGCCTGCTGAGCAGAGCCAGCCTCCTGGATGCCCACCCCCCAAGTTCAGGCACAACTCCGGTCTTGGTTGGAGCCAGCCTGCCTATTGTAAGCACTGTGTGGGACTGAATAGCTGATTTGGTTTGCTGAGAAGCAACTAAGGTAACCTGGATCTTATCTGCAGAAGCAGTCAAGCCGTCATGCCATAGTGCACTGCTCCACCCCACCTCTTTGGAAAAAAGATTGATAAGCATAATGATGATGTTTTAATGAGCTTAATTGCACATTCCTTATGTTCCTGCAGAATTGCCAACCAGCTCCTTCACCATCCCGCAGTTTACTTGTAATAACTTTTCCCCTTTTCTTTAGGCCAAGGAGCATAACTATTCTTGGGGTAATCCCATAGTTCAGTTCTTTCTCCCTCCCCTCCCCTCCCTCTCTCTTTTTCTCGCTGTTTTTTCCCTTTCTGGGAATTACTCTAAATGGGTATCTTTGAAAGGAGGGTGGCAGGCTGCTTTTGGTACAGTGCTTACCAAGAACCCTTGCATCAAAGAGGCCCTTGTGAGCATGCTCTGGACGTGAGCCAATCAGATCATCCTGCTGTCTGTTTCTGAAGAAAACTCTGGCCCTGGTATGCAAGGCAAGACAGTCTGCAGACAGGCTGACTGCTCTCCCAGGCCAACCTGTCTTAGCTGACTGAAAAAATGCTGAAGGGAAAATTACCTGTTTGGCTCCAGACGGAATTAACATTTTTTAAGAATATATATATACACACAAGTATGTTTATTATTTTTTGTTTAAAAGCATTTGCCTATCTAATATAGTCAGTCATTAATGTTATCTGGTCAGTACTTGAAACATTTTGAAATATGTGCAAATGCAATAAGGCTACAGGGCCTGGAGGCAAAATAAGATGAATTTTCTAATTAAATGACAGAAAACTGTTTGAGGATTAACGAATGGCGTTCTGTAATCTGTTTATGGGCGCTGCTTCACGCAGGGACATTTGGGTTAGAAGGACCTGGTGGGTTAGAAGGACCTGGGTAGTGAGCACTCCTTGTTCTCCATGGCCCCCCTTTTGTATTCTACCTCCCCCGAATCAAGTGTCAAAGGAAGAAGAGAGCCCAAATCATCTTATGAACACATTCTGACATTTCAAGAAAAAGGTCATAATTGAGAAATGTATTTTATAGTTTCTACTTGAGAAAAGTAGTAACGCATGTCCTTTTTCCTAGACCATCCTGCTGGGGTTTGGCTTAGTTGGTAGAGTGCTGCTCTGTACTTTCTGAGAACCTGGGTTTGATCCTCAGCAGTCCACTCCTGAAACAATCAGCCACTGAAAACCGTGTGAGGGTTGGTATGAGTCGGACACAACTTGAGGGCAGCTAACATTATCAAGAACAACAACAACAATAACAACAACAACAACATGAAGACCATCCTAGACTGTTGCCTTCCTCCTCCCCTGAAAAGCCTGGTTTGTAGATGCTGCACATACTTGGTGCCCCCTGTGTGCCCGGTGCTGGGCTAGCTGCCACAGGACAGGGACAAAGAGGATGTGGCCTTGGTCCTCAAGGATAGGGTCTGGACACCTCAGATCCTCTACATTAGGTGATTTCTTGTAGCTCTTGGTATCCACAGGATTACTTTGCTTAAAAAGTCACAACAGCTTTCTATCACTAAGGTATTAACAGTGGCAGAACACAGAAGTGACAGAATCGTGCCATATACTTTGTACTTGCACTTTTCAGAATTCTCCAGAATTTCGATGAGAACTTTTACTTTTGTATATATAAAATATGCCATTAAAAAGAACCTTTTTGAAGCCAACCATGGTTGCTCATGCTTGTCATCTCAGTGACTCGGCAGGTGGAGGCAGGAGGATCACAAGTTCGAGACTAGAGGCAGTCTGTGTAACTTAGTGAGACCCTATCTCAAAATAAAAAGTTAAAAAAAAAAAAAAGGCTATGGGGTGAGGCTCAGTGGCATAGCACTTGCAAGCCATGTAAACATGAGGCCCATCAGTACTGAAAAACAAAAACAAAAACAAAGAACCTTTTTGGGAGCACATAAAAAGCCTATTCTAAAGTTATATGGAGAACAAATTGAGGGACAACAGGCCAGGCAACAGTCAGCAATGGTAGAAGGGACTTGGAATAGAAAGAGGGAAATTTTAATGAGCAGAGCATCTTGAGAATCACAGCTGGCCTGGGCTAAGTTCCTGGAGTGTTAAATCAAGTAATAATAAAAATATGACTATGCTTTACATATGAGATTTCATAACTTCCCGAGATGTAAACAGGACCTTCCTCCTGGTTGCTCCTCATAAAGAATGTCTATGTTCTTTCTCTGGGCTCAACAAATTCCCTGCGTTTTCTTGTTCATGTAGAAGCCCAATGTCCCAAACAGAATGCCAACCTGATTTTCTTTGGTGGTCCAGCCCGCACATTTCAAACATCAGGGGCCACATCCAATTGCAGCCAGCTGTTTGTGTGCTCTCGCTGGCTCCTAGATGGCCACCTATGCTGCCTTACACTCTTCTTCTTCTTACAGTTTTAGACTTGATGCTGGTAAGGATGCTTGGAAATTCTCTGATGGTTCCAATTGACTCTGACCTAAAGGTTTTTTTCTTTTCTTTTTTTCCTGGGAGGGTTTTCTTTCTCTTTTCTATCCCCTACAAAGTCATGGATATAGGCTGAAATCGAGGCTTTCCCATCCACGGAGAGAAAGAAATATAAAATTCTTTTTATATAAATATATTCACAGAGAATAATCCTGCTCTGCTCCTGGCTACTTCCACTCTGGGTAGACAGAACATAAATCTCTCTCTCTCTCTCTCTCTCTCTCTCTCTCTCTCTGTGTATGTATTTTTGCCTTGGCATAATGTCTTTTCTCATACTGGGGGAAAATAGCTAATTTTCATCAAAACATTGAATCTCTGCATGGCCAATGAAAGAAATGATGAAAAAACTTCTTTGTAAATACAGTATAGCATGCTATGAAGCCATCAGATAATAGTAATTATAGATTTTGTCTCAAGAGCAAAAAATTACCCTTCTGGGAAAATGCTCACCTTTTTTTTTTTTTTTTAAATGGGGCCTCACTCTGTTGCTTAGGCTGGTCTTGAGCTCCTTGGTTCTAATGACCCTCCTGCCATAGCCTCCAAATAGCTAGGACTCCAGGCACATGCTGCCACGCCCCACAATGATGCTCACTTTTTAAGCAGAATAAACTCTTTCTAGAATGTGCATACAGTCTATCATTCTGAGAACAGCAGCTTTAGGATAAAGCAAAAAGCAAAAACCAAACTCAGTTCCTTTCCAGAGTTGAGAAAAGTGATTTGGGGATATATGTTCTTTCTGGCTTGGGGATTCATGGTTGTATAATAATTATTATTATATTCAAGAAAGAGAGAGAGAGAGAGAAGTTTCTTGGTTATTTTTCTCATAAATACAAACCTAGCATGGGAATTCTTTTTTCAAAAATAAGTTGTTGAATCTAATGGCTGACATTGCATTATAATTCTGTATATGTTATAAGCAGAATGCCCACATATCACCATATTCCTAAGGCCAACAGGTATTTTATGTAATTTAATCCTTTTAAAATGCCTGCAGTTGTACCCCTGTGGTGTCTGATCCCGTCAGATCTTGTAAGCAGGGTCGGGCCTGCCACCTGGGAACACTAGTAGCTGTAGGCTTGGGAGAAGGACCTGGCAACCCACTCCCCAAAAAACAATCAGCCATTGAAAACCCTGTGACTAGCAGAGAAGCACTGACAATAGTGTTTCACCTGTTGTACACAGGGTTGCTATGAATAAGACACCGACTCAACGGCACCTAACAACAACAACAATCCTTTTAAAAGGGGGCTGAGGTTTAGCTCAGTTGGTAGAACGCTACTCTGCACTCACTGAGGCCCTAAATTTAATCCCCAGCACCACATAAATGGGAGAAGGACCTGGCAGCCCACTCCTGATACAATGCCAAAACAGTCTGCCATTGAAAACCCTATGGATAGCAGAGAAGCACTGACGTAGTGCCAAGCATGGCACAGTGTTGGGGAGTGGTTCATTCTGTTGTATGCAGGATTGCTATGAGTTGGATGCAACTTGATGGCACCCGAAAACAACAACTATCCTTTTAAAAGGTGGTTCTCCTAATATATAACTAAATCTAATTAAGGATTTTGATGTAAAATATGCGTACACATCATGCCATGTCTTATTTAATTTGTAAAATATGGAAGTCTATAAACTATAGACATACATTATACAAAAGAAGAATTAGGGGGGGAAATTCCAGGCAAAAACTGAAGGACCAAAAAGAAGACTGAGTTGTACCCCCAAGTGAGGCAGCTGAGCTATCATAATCCCCATGTAATTGGCTGTCGATATATTTGGCAACCCACCCAGGCACCAGAGCTCTTCCTTCCCAACGCAGCAACACGGTACATGGACACAGAAGGCAATCCATGGCTTACCAAGTGGAGGGGACATTGACTCTGAAAGCTGTTCGTATATCTAAAGCAAATGAGCCTGATGAAATGCTGACAGCCACAGCAGGGAGAAGACACATTTTCCCAAAGCATATTCCTCCCAGAAGTAGAAGCACACCTTCCCTGTTTTCAAAGATTTTACAAATAGCATAAAGGTAAGGAAGTGCTAGAGCCACAGACACGTGGTGGATGAAATCTGCAAGTTATTCTTTCAACAATGGTGGATGGTGAGACAGAGACTCCTCTGTCATTAGGTACCAGCTCTGTTTCTGAATAGTCTATAGTGTAATCAAAATAGCATAATACACCAGGGAGGGACCCGGAGGAGGATGAAAGATAGGGAAAATGGCACCAGAGAGACAACAAAGGAGGCTCTGGCTGGAGCCAGGCTGCACTCCACCCTAGTAGCTCCTGTCAATGGGTTTCACTGCAGTATATTTGGGAGGAACTGGGAACTAACTGCTATCTTCTCATGACTGCACATTACCATGGCTTTTCTGTATCTGTTTTAAGTTTATGGTTATTTATTACCTATGTAGAGTTACATACACACTAATTACTTTGGTTCTTCTCAACTTGAGAACAGACAGCAGCCTTCTGTGAATTCTGAGTTGAAAGGACTCAGGCTGGAAGGCATTCAAGAGACAACTGGGAAAGAGTTGCCTCCACAAAGTACAGTTGACCTTAACGATGGGAATAGAGTAAAGCCCCTGGGACTTCCAGTTGCTGATGTGGCATGACTCAAAATGAGAAGAAACAAAGTGGCTGTAACAATGGGCTCAAACACAAAGAGAGCATGTGCATTGGGTAGTGTTTCATCCTGTTGTACATAGGATTTCTATGAGTCAGACCCAATTCAACGGCTAACAAATTATTGTTACACAGATGGACCTGAACATTTGTAGTCACTCTCCTGGTACCTGACCAGGTAAATTGTGGCCATTAGAGAATGCTGCCCAACTGCTGCCTCTTTCACCATCATGAAAACTCATCTGTGAGCAAAGGGGCTGCCACTGCAAGGATTTAAATACCTCAAAGTGATTGTATAAACCAATGAGAGGAGTTAGAGATCAAAACCTTACCTTTGCAGGTACAAGGTATTAAATCCATCCTTCCCTGTGGCTTGCTTTTTGTACTATTCTAAAATGTATAATCTCTAGTTTGCACAGGGAAATCCGAGAACTGTTCCATTTCTTTGTTTCAGTGGAGAAATGGACAATGTTCCTCTTTTTATTGGCCCTACTTACAAAAGTGGCTATAATAGCCTGGAAGAAACAGATGATAACATAAAGGCTGTTTCAAATGCTCTTCTGTGATGTCCAACAGGGTGGAATGGTTGGTTTGTTTACTTTTCCATTTGTTCCTCTTATCTCTCAGTGATCACATGTCGATATATTTGGCAACACCTCAAATTGTCCCTTGAGTTCTTTAGGAGAGAATGTTCTGTAGACCCAAGGAAGGAATGGTAAGATTTCTGTGCCTCTTCAAGAACATTCATACCCTTCACAGGGATAATTAACCTGTGTTTCCTTGCTTCCTCACCACATATCTGTACCTCTTTTCACCTCTTAAATGTTTTTTTTAACATTCTCTCTAGGTGCACATCTTATTGTCACATAAAAATTGCTCAATGCTATTAAAATTGCAAGACTTTCTAACAATTGTAGTCATACTATTAAACGCAATTAATGAAATGAATAAGATACATAGTTCCCTGAAGTCAGCCTAGGTGTGTATTGGGCAGAACATCAACTAACACCTGATGCCTTGAGTTCCAACAGGAGAGACCTGGGCTAATAGTTCTCAAAGCCACAATCTTGTGGTCAAGAAGACCTGTGTGAAAAATGATTCCAGACATCCAATGAGAATATCTTTTGGTGGTGCAGTTAAGTAGAATACTAGAGGATCACTCCAAGGAGGCAATGGATGGACAATAGGTGGTGGTTGACCAGCTAGGGTTTAGAATGATACCTTGAAGTTCATGTGCCTCTCCACAGTCCATTAGTCCACAGACTCTTGCCTTCCACCAACCCTTCCTCTTCAAGTGCATGCTACTTTGCTGAGTTTTCTTTTCCCTTTCCAGGCTGTCCTTGGTGAACATTACAAACAACTTCAACCAGACACCAATGCTTGTGAGATAGAGAGAGGATGGTGTTTCTAGCTTCCTGCACAGAGCTGGCCTGGCTCAAAGTCTTACTACTAAATGGAGCACAGAGTAATCCCCATGCATAGGAACCAGCTTCAAACTAGGAATAGTTCTTAACTTATTGAGATTTGGCTCTCCTTGGAATAAGGGGTTGAGGTTTAGTTAAGTTGGTAGAGTGCTGCTCTGAGCATGCTGAGGCCCTGGGTTTGATCCCCAGCACTGCAAAAACAGGAGAAGGACCTGGCAACCCATTCCCCAAACAATCCCCCCAAAATCACCCACTGAAAACCCTATGGGGGTCACCATGAGTCGGACTTGACTCAACAGAACCTAACAACTTTCCTCATAGCCTAGGGAGAAATTCACATTTGTGGGCTTTGTTTGGCTTACTTAGTATTAAAAAAAAAAAAATGTTGATTGGAAGCTTTAAGACAGGCCATGCACTGTTTGGTTCAGTCCAAGCCCTCTACTTCCTACTATGTGACATCTGACTGGCTTCTCCCCTACATGTGTCTATGACCCATCTGCTTTGGTAGGGCATCTAGCTTCTGAAGAGAAGCAAAGGTGCCCCTTTGCAGGGTCTTCCTAGTAATTAGTGAATATTGCCATTCTCTCTATCTGACTAGCTAACCAGCATTTATTTAATTAGGTTTAAAGTTGAGAAAGGTGTGCGTCAGGGATGTATACTTTCACCCTATCTCTTCAATTTATACGCTGAGCAAATAATTTGAGAAGCTGGACTTTATGAGGAAGAACGCGGCATCAAGATTGGAGGAAGACTCATTAACAACCTGCGTTATGCAGATGACACCACTTTGCTTGCTGAAAATGAAGAGGATTTAAAACATTTACTGATGAAGATCAAAGATCATAGCCTTC
>VMDO01000728.1:0-27540 GCA_007922755.1 Pedetes capensis
AAAAAAAAAAAAAAAAAAAAAAAAAAAAAAAAAAGAAAGAAAGAAAAAGAAAGGCTTTGAAACAGCTTGTCAGTCAGCAGCCTGTGCTTGTTGGCGACCAAGTATGTGCCAATGCTAAGGCATGAGCTGGGGCAGGGGATCTCAAAAACCACCAAGTCTCCCCAGCTGGTGGGGACTCCCTTTTGTGGAACTCCTGTGTTTTCTATAACTCCAGCCTCGCAGGTGAAACTGGCTGGCTGGAGCTCAGAACCTCCATGTTGCCAGTATTTGGAGAGGCAGAGCCGTCTAGTGGGTACCAGCAGGGGCTCAGGTGGGCGGAGCAGCTTTGCCCCTTGCCTTTTCCCTAGCCTCCTGAGCCTTATTCAAGCGACTCACCTTCTCTGTGCCTTAGGATGACCCCCTGCGGACTGAAGGTGGAAATAAGACCCATGTCCTCAAGCCACAGTGAGAATCCAAAGGAACAACTTCTGCAAAGCCCGGCTCCTGGCCGCCCAGTTGGTGGCAGGTGTTAGGATCGGTGCTGTCATCACTATTGCTGGCTGGGGTTTAGTTCGGTGGGTAGAGTGCTGCTCCGTGCTCTCTGAGGACCTGAGTTTGATCCCCAGCCTCACAAAGGCGGGAGAAGGACGTGGCAACCCAATCCAAAGCCATCCTGAAACAATCAGCCCCGGAAAACCCTAGCAGGATCGCTATGAGTCACCCCCCACGCGACAGCACCTAACGACATTGTTACGGCTGTTTTTGTGGTTGTTCATGCGCTTTCTGTACCCAGCCTCTCCAGTGCCTGCTTCCCTGGAGGCAGAGCTGTGTCTCGTTGCTATTTGGCACCTGCGAGGGCTGGAAGCCCTGCCCGGCTCGTCCCAGTGCTAAAAAACAGTTTTAAAGTCAATGAAGGCGAAGCGGGGTGGGCGCCAGCTTGTCCTGCCGCCATCTTTATAAACGCGGTTCCCCAATCTCGGCGTCCTCCAGATGGAACCGATTTTTAGCTCTTCCACAGCTTCCCGTGCTTCCCCTTGTCACTGCGCTGCCTGCATCGGGCGCCGGCTCTCAGCAGGGACTCCTCAAATGCCAGCCTGCGCTGCATGCTCCGGTGGCCCTGAAGGCTCAATTCCGTCTAGGACTTGACCTTGGCATCACGCATGGGGCCCACAGCTGCTCCCGACCCCATAGCTCTTCTGGCCACCCCTTCCCCCCTAACTAATCATGGGGACACAGACTGTTCTAGCCCCTGCCCTGGAGGTCAGGCAGGCCCCTCCGTCTTCGATCTCCTCCTGGAAACCTGGGCCCAGCTACTCCTCCATCCACAGTCAGCGTAGGCGGCAGGTCTGATGCCAGAAAATGAATATTCCCGGCCACTTCTCAGCTTTCAGATTGATTGGGGCCAGACGGGAATTTGGCCCCTCCACCAATCATCCAAGGCAGTCAGCTGTAACTAGGTATACACTTAAACAGCTGGCCTGTGAAATAGCGCGCCCGCACTCTGCTGATTAAAATAAAATAAAATAAAATAAATTCCCAAGTCATTATTCCCCATGGGCACGGGTCTGGGATGAGGTCAGGCAGGGTTGGGTGGACAGCAGGTGGGGCTGCCTCAGTAGCCAGACCATTTCATCATGAACAGCCCCCCGTCCTTCTCATGCACTGTACACTAGGCAATGTATTTTGTCTTCCACGCTGCATTGGCAAAGTAATAAGTCATTCCATTGCCTGGTTTTCTTAATCAAATATTAAGAGTAACGCTATGCAAGGTTTGCTTTGCGCAAGCATTTTACATGTATGACCCATCTCATCCACCCAACAGCCCTGCCTGGGAGGGGCCACCATGATGCCTGTGACCCACGATGAGCACAGAGAGGTATAGTAGCTCACTCAGATTTGCACAGCTCCCCCGGAAAGGCTCTGGCTCCTCCCTGACTTTGGACTCCTTCCTGCAATGCTCATGGGAGTTTCCTATTTATTAGGTGTTGCCCCAGATTCTGAGGCTAAAGGGCCCAAAGACCTGCTCCCTGCCTGCTTCGAGAGACTACAGGAAGCAGACCTGTAAAGAAATGAATGAAGCTGGCGCAGTGGCCAGCCTGTGCTAAGAGCCTTTGCCATGGTAGTTCCATCTGGGTCTTGTGATGAGCATCCAATGTGGAAACTGGGTTACCTTTGTTTGACATATGGGGCAATTGAGGCTCAGGGAGGTGAAGTCACACCTTGAGTTAAGTGGTGGGGCTTCGATTTGAACCCAGGCCCTGCTATCAACAGTGTCCGTGGCATCCAGCTAAGCCTGGATGGTCAGTGGAGATTTCCCAGAGGGTGAATGCAGGGCAGAGTCATGCGTGAGGCAGAGGATGAAAGGGGGAACAGAGAAATGTCTGGTAGAAGGTTCTAGAAGTGACCCAGGCTCGTGTATGCCGGCTTCTGCACAGCCAGAAGGCAAAGGGGAAGGCTGGTGGTGGTGACAGCAAGGTGGGTCCCCAAGGATGGAGTATGATGTCATCGCACAGGCCATATTGGTAGATTTTAAGCTGGAAAAGATGACCTTTGAGCAGATCAAGCCTTGGTTCGGCTAAGTGCAGAATTCCCACCAGAGGCTCCCAAGTCCTCAGTTTCTCCGTCAGCCTCCTGCCCCACACCCCCTTCAAGGACTCTTCCAGGCAGGGGACCCCAGGCTCACCACTGGAGGTTTCCTTTAGAGCTAGCTTTTCGGAGAGGTCCTTTGGAAATAAATGTCACGACCAGAATGAACCAGGTTCACAGGCTCGAGAAAACGTGACTCTGCCCCACTCCATTCCATGAATTGAAAGCCCTTCCCTTCCCAGAAGGATGCCCCAAAGGCATGCAGCAGGGGAGTGAAGACCTGAGCATGGCCTGCTTTGGGAGTGGCTGAAACCCGGAGCCACGCTGAGAGGCGCGAGCCACTCAGGCCCGTGGGCGGCTCAACACCAAAACCGGTCCATTCCTCTCTGCTCAGCGCTGGGGACCATTGGTCCAGCATTCTTTAGAGCTGCGCCCCGCACACCCTCCCAGCCTGCCTCTGGTTTCCGAATGTGGGTACAGCAGGGCTGAGCAGCTGATGGAGCTGCCTGGGGTGTGTGTGTAGGGAGGGGAGACCCAGCCTATGGGGGCAGAGCAGAGGCTAGACCTATGCTGGGAGGGGCCTCCCTGTCCCAAGAGCCTCTTCCCAAGCCGCAAACCCAAGGTCTTGGCAGCTTTGGAGGGCTCCCCGGCCACGCTGCAATCAGAGCTTTTCTCTTACTCAATCTGATTATGTTCCTGCCTTCTCTGCTTTGAGTCGTCCAACGGCTCTGCCCATGGCCTCAGGACAAAGCACCGACTCCTCTCAATGACACATGGGGCTCTTGGTCCTGCCCCTCGGTCTCCAGGGCGATTAAGGCTCCTGGTGCACAGAGCCACTGTTCTCCCACAAGGGGCCAGGCTGGCCCATTCCTCAGGGCCTTTGCCTCAGCTATTTTCTTGACTTGGAATACTTGGAATGTCTGTTCTTCTTTGCTCAGCTTATAAAACATTCCCTGCCTGTCACCTGGCTAATTTCTGTTTATCTCCTCCTCCATGAAGCCTTCCTGGAATGCAGCTAGCTCTCAGCTGGCCCCGCCCCACAAGTACCCACATCCTCAGTGCTTTCTGATCACAGCCTGTTGCCTGTCTTTTTGCATCTCTGCCTGCCTCTTAGACCTCACTGCATTTCTAGTCCCAGCCCTGTGCCTGGCGCATGGTAAGTGCCCTGTAAATGTTTGCCGAACGCCCGAATGAGCAATTGCATTGCTGAATGAACACATGCCTGTGTAGTCTATGATGGTGGTTTCAACCGGGGGTGACTCTGTCCCCAGCAGAAATTTGGCAATGCCTATAGATATTTTTGTTTATCCTCCTTCAGGGATGGGGGAGGTATTACCAGTACCTACTGAGTAGAGACCAGAAATACTATTAAATATCCATCCCACAGTGCACGAGACCCAACCTCCTCCCCTAGCCTCCTTCTTTACGCAAACAAATGTCCAATCCCAAATGCCAACAGTGCAAAGTTCAGGATAAGTCTGTGTTCAGACTTATCCTGGATTCAGGATTAGCCTTGTGTTGGCTGCTTAAGAGAAGGCAAAGACCTATAATCCCAGCAACTTGTGAGGCTGAGGCAGGAGGATCGTAAGTTCGAGGCCAGAGGCAGCCTGTGTAACTTAGTGAGACCTTGTCTTAAAAAGATAAAAATAAGAAAAGGGCTAGTGTATATCTCTGTGGTAGAGCACTTGCTTAGCATGCATGAGGCTCTGACATTTATTGAACACCCCTGAGGATGAGGCACAGAGCAAGGAAGTTATCTTTAGCTAGCTGAACTCCTACTCATCCTTCAACACCCTTCTCAAATATCCCCTCTTCCAAATAACCCTCTCTGATGCCTCCACCCAGGTTCCATCTGTCTCTCGTCCTTGCTACTGCAGTTTCTTTCATATTGTCCTGTCGTTGTTTGTATATGGGACTGTCTCCTGCCTGGGGACAGGGGCTGTGCCCTATTTAACATTATTTCTGGGGCTCCTAGAGAATAGCAAGTAGTTCACTAAATGCGCAGGGAAATGAACATCAGAAGTAGGACTGGTGCGGCCATTAAGCCAACAGGTGGATTTTTCCACCTTCTGAAATGTGGTACCTATGTGAGGACCCCTCTGCTGAAATGCCAGGATGAAGAGGCGCCCCAAGCCTATTGTGACTTCCCATGGAGGAGGAAGGGCATCCTTGGCTGTCAGGATTTGTCTTTGACTTTGCCACCAAGCCAGAGAGCAAGACCTTCCCCAGTGAGCACATCAACTAAAGGAGCTATAAATTAAAAAGCATAAAAAAAGACCTGCTAATTCTAACCCACTCTATTCTTTTCCTCACAGCTGCTGTGACTTTCAGAGGGAACATTTCTTTGGCTTAAGCTCCCTTCTTCCTGCTGCCCTGTGATTTCCCATTATTCCCCAGTGCCCAGCCTGGGCGGAGCGTCAGCTTAGGGATCACACAGACCTGGGTTCAAATTCTGCTGCTGTTACAGTTTACCCTAGTCTCTCTGAACTTGAAGCAATTTGCAGAGGCATGGAGGTCATTGGGTGAGACTGAACCCTCGGCCCTCTGCCCCTGCCTTGCCCACGTGCCTGCAGGAGGGTCACTGAGGCCACCTCGCAGGTCACTTTGTTCCAAGGGGAAGAAGGGCTTCCAATCCTTGGAAAGGTGGCCTCTCATCCCGGATCCTCGACCTCAGTCCCTTTTCCTCCACGTTCCTCTTCATCCTTCAGGGAACATTAACACCGAAGCCCATTCCACACCAAGAGCTTCTGACATCAGTTGGAGATGCAGCTCTGTGATGTCCTCATGGAGAAACTGAGACCTGGAGAGAGGAGCGGGCCATATTGAGACAGGGGCATAGAAGCCGGGCCTGTGACCTCATTTCCTGGGCTGTGTTTTCTGTTTCTCGGGAAAGACAGTGACATCTGCCTCTTGGTGAGTGCTTACCAACGTGTCAGCTGTTGAATTATCCTAATGCCCTGTGAAGACAATTTGTTGTTGTTTGGTGCCCTTGAGTCAGTATCTGACTCATAGCGACCCTGCCTACAACAGGCAAAGCACTATTGTCAGTGCTTCCCTGCTGTTCATAGAGTTTTCAATGGCGAATTGATTTTTGGGAGTGGGTTGCCGGGTGGTGTTCCCAGATGGTCTCCCATCCAAGGACTAACCAGGCCTGACCCTGCTTAGCTTCTGAGATCTGACGGGATCTGATACCACAGGGCTACGGCTGCAGGTGTGAGGTCAATACACACCCATAAAAGGAAAAATGGAGAGACCAAACCTTATTAAAATGAGAACTTCTGCTCTTTGAAAGACAATCTGAAGAAAATAGGAAGATTAGACAGGAGAATGCATTTCCAGCCTTACCACCTAATCAAAGACTTGTGTCAAGAAGGTATAGACCACTCCTAAACCCCAGCAACTGAACAAGTTGCCTTCCAAAGAGGAGAGGCTATTTAAAGACACAGTGCACTGAAAAGATCTATGGATGGCAAAGGAGCTCATGGAGTAGTGCTTGGCATCTTCATCTTTAGGGAGCTGTGGCCTGCTGTCACAAGCAGATGCCCTGACGCCTCTGTTAGAAAGGATGAAGTTGAAAAGGGGAGTCAAGGCTGGGGCTGTAGCTCAGCGGGACAGCACTTGCCTGGCATATGAGAGGCCCTGGGTTCAACCCCCAGCGACTTCCCTCCTCTCCCCCAGAAAAACCAAAACCACATCCTAGAGAGTATTGCCAGCCTGAAACCCAGCCAGAACTCTCCTACAGAAATGGGGAACATGGAAAATGGTCCAAACCCCTTTGCAAAATGATTTGCAAGTTTCTTCAAAAATAAAGTTCACACCTCCCAGAAATTCCACTCCGAGGTATTTACCTAAGAGAGATGAAAACGTTTGCCCACGCAAAGACTTTCATAGGAAAGTTCACGGCATGCCTAGTGAAGACGGGCCAGTCACGGAACCAACCCAAATGCCCATCGGCGGATAGGTGTATGACAGACGGGGGTCTGTTCACCCCATGGGATGTTGGTCATCAATAAAATGGGACAAATCGTCAACACCCACAACAACACAAAAGAATCCCCAAGAACATACTGAACAAGAGAAGCTGGGCCAAAAAGCAGAGTATATTCGATAGGATCCAATCTCTGTAGAGTTCTAGAAAATGCAAACTAATAGTGACAGAAAGCGTGTCAGTGGTGGCCTGGGGATGGCGGGGGGAAGGGAGTGGAGAAGGCTGAGAGGAAGTATTACAAAAAGACTCCAGGATTCTGTTGCGTGATGAGTATGCTCACTATCTTATTGGTGTCAATGGCTTCCTGGGTATATCTGTCTTGCAATGTACCAAATGGTACATTTACCCATGTGTGGTTTATTGAAAGCCGTAAAGAAAAGGCTGTCAGAAAATCCTATGTGGTAAGTACTATACCATGTTCCTCCCATTTTACAGAAGAGTAAACAGATTCATAGAGGTTTGGTTACTTGTCTAAGATTGTCCAGCTAGGAAAGGTGGACCTGAGGTTCAAACCCAGGGGGTCGAACACATCAACTGCATGGTAATTGCTGGGATGATACCCTGGCCCCAGATTCCAGTGCTGTGTTATTTGTCAAAGGGGGAGAGAGAGAGAGAGAAAAGAAGGAGGAGAAGGAGGAGGAGGAGGATGATGACTACAAGGAGGAGGAGAAGGAGAAAGAGAGAGAGTGAGACGAGGGAGAGAGAGAAGAGGCAGGGAGCAGAGATATTCAATGGCCACCAAGGAGAAGAGGGAAATCCATTCCCCCTGTGTTGCTGCTCCCCTTGCAGCTGCCCAGACCCAAGGCCATGCTGTGCAGAGCCCCGGCACCCACACGGCATGTGGCCAGAGATGAGCTGTGCCCTGGCTCTGAGTGAACCGAGAGGCACAGTCACCCAGCACTCACACTGACCAATGGAAAGCTGGGCCCTCCAAACTCCTCCTGGCACCCAGAAAACTACACAGATGCCTTACCTGGCAAGAAGTGCCAGGGGGCCAAGCCTCTGCCCCCTACCCTGCCCAGCCACCTCCCCTCTTTTCTCCCTCAGTCCTCCACAACCAACCCGTGTTTCCTCAGAGCCTCCCAAGCCACCACAGGGAATCTGCCTGGTGACTTAACAGTGGCCTCCCTGCTCCCACTTTTAAGTCCAGACATCCCAGTCTCCACAAGGCAATCAGAGGGGACCCCGAGAGTTTCAAGTGGCTGACTCACATGCCCCCCACTCTGTGTCCTCTAGTCCCACTGAGAATCAGATGAACTCCTACACTGGCATCAGAACCCTATGTGGTGTGGCCCCTCCTGGCTCCCTGCTTTCCTGTCTTCATCCCCCAAGCCCATCCCTAGTGGCCCAAGGAGCCTGGCCCTCCATCCTGTGCTCCTCCCTTGGCTGGAAGCTGCCCCTGCCCCAGGTCTCCGCATGGCTGGCTCCCCCTCACTGTTTAGGTCTCAAGTCAAATGCCACTATCTGAAAGGGAACTGCCCCTACCCCTACCCCCACCTTGCATGGCAGTGGTGACCATGCTTATGTGCGGGGACTTGTTCTTCATGTGCATTCCATGCTTAGATCAGAGGCGTGCATATAGTAAGTGCTCAACAAATAGTCATGGTCGACAGTGGACCACATCTACAATGGCCGCCCCATAGGCTCCTATAGCTGGATGATGTCATAGCCATCATGGCTTGTGGGGAGCTTGCTCTATGATGTTCGCACAACGACAGAATTGCCTAAGACACATTTCCCAGAGAGCCCCATTGCTCCCCATCATGTCCCATTGGTAAGCAACGCATGATTGTCTGTATAGAATGAGGGAATAATTCCCTGATCTGGTACATTCACCCCCAACTTGGAGACTCAGGGACTGGAAAAAAAGCTGTGTGACCTTGTTCTAAGTGCTTGACTTCTCTGAGCCTCGAGTTCTCATTTATAAAATGGGTATGATTGTCTTTCCCTCCTCATGATGGTGTCCTTCACTTCACAGTCCCACTGCCTGCTGCCATCTTCCATTTCCCCAGGGCTCCCATGGGCCACCAGTGCCCAGGTGAGGGCTGAGGTCTGAAGCTTGGGTTGGAGTCCATGTGGCCAGTGGCCACTTTGTCCAGAGGACTGGGGGATTCTCTCGCATGGGGGACAAAAAGGAGCTCGGAGTGGTTTCTGTCTCCATTTCTGCCTGGTGGTGGGCTGTGAATAGCTATGACCATCCCCATTGGTTATTATTTCTTCCTGGGGGTGCAGGAGGAGAATGAGGATTTGGGGGAGCCCCTTCAGGGCCCTCCTTGCCCCTCCCCGTCCCTCACCAACACCCCCTCCACCCGAAAGGATCTGGTGGCAGAATGTAGACAACACCTCGTGCGACAGGGACGGGTGGCGACCCAGGGCGCTGCAGACGCAGCCTCATCTGTATTCCGGCCACGGTGCCCCAAACACTGCAGCTCTCAAAGGCAGCGGGCAGAGATTAGGGAGGGCTGCTGTGTGCGCAAACGCCGTTTAAATCTATTAGTGAACAAAAGCAGGCTGTGAGTGCCCAATGGAAAATTTGTGTTTGTGTCCTGATGTGAGATTAACCCGCGGCAGAGCGCTGTGGGGATGTGGTGACGCGCGCGTGGAGTCTCGTGGTGCACACGCTCACAGCCATTCCAAAACCTGGGTGCGGCTGGGGTGCGGCCCAGTAGAACAGGGTTGGCCTGGCGAGCACAAGACCCTGCGCTCATCCTCAGCACTGAAGAAACCAAACCAAACAAAACAATAACAAAACCAAACCACGCCACGCACTGTTTACCTGCAGGATCCCTTGGAAAGGCTCAGAACACTCTGATGTGGGAATCAAGGTTACCCTCATGTGGAAGAAGAGGAAACTGAGGGTCTGAGTGGTTGTACAGCTTGTGTAAGATCCTATGGTCAGGGATGGGGGTTCTCCTCTTCTCCTTCCCCTCTTCCTCCTGCGCCTCCTTTTTTCCTTCTTCCTCCTCCTCCTTGTTCTTTTTCTTCTCTTTCTCCTCCTTCTTCTCCTCCTTCTCCTCCTTCTCCTCCTTCTTCTCCTTCTCCTCCTTTTTCTCCTTCTCTTCCTTTTTCTCCTTCTCTTCCTTCTTCTCCTTCTCCCTCCTCCCTCCCCTCTCCCCCTCCCTTCCCCCCTCCTCCTCCTCCTTTTCTTCTTCTTCTTCTTCTTCTTCTTCTTCTTCTTCTTCTTCTTCTTCTTCTTTCTGAGACAGGGTTTCACTATCTTTCCTAGACTGTCCTCCAACTTGTGATCCTCCTGCCTCAGCTTCCCAAGTGCTGAGATAATAGGTGTGCACCACTGCGCTCAACACATCAAGGCTGGCATACGAACTCATGTCTGCTCATTTCCAGAGCCTGTGCTCTTGGCGCAGGGGTGAATTAGTGAGTGGGTGTAGTCTCGTGTGTGTGTGTGTGTGTGTGTGTGTGTAACACAATGACTTTCAGTGAGGAGGAATGACCACTTCCTTTCAAAGACAGGAAAATGGCTGGGCGTGGTGGTGCATGCCTGTAATCCTAGCGACTTGGAAGGTGGAGGCAGGATTGTGAGTTTGGGGCCAGAGGGCTCCTGCACGACTTAATAAGACCCTGACTCAAAATACAAAAATAAAAAAGGGCTGGGCATGCAGCTCAGTAGTTGAGCACTTGCAAAGTCCGTGTGAGGCCCTAGGCTCAACCCCCAAGGATCAAAAAACAAATAAATATGTGCCCAGATGGGAAGGCGGGGGCTCGGTTGGTGGAAGGCATTTTCCCGGTGCCCTGCCTCTTCTGGAACTCTTCGGCAGTGGCCATGCTGGTGAGGACTTCACGTTCATCTTCTTGTGCTCCATGAGGAGAAAGACATGGCAAACCCACGTGTAGCCAAGAAAACTGAGGCTCAACGTAGCTATGTTACAGGGGACACAGTGGGGAGTGGAACCCGGGCCCATTACAACCCCGTGGAGGGCTGGTTGGGCCCCCGGGCAGGTGGCTTCCTCCTCCACGAGCCTGCCCTGCGCATCACAGTCCCGCTGCCTGCTGCCACCTTCTTCCTCTCTGGGGTTTGAGCGAGCCACCTGCGCCCAGCGGAGGGCTGGGGGCTGAAGCTTGGGTTGGGGTCAGTGTGGTCAGTGGCAGCTTTGGCCAGCGGACTGGGCGATTCTCTCTTCTGGGGGCCAGACAAGGAGCTCAGAATGCTTTGTCTCCAAAGAGGGGTAGAGGTGTGGCGCCAAGGCCGTGCAGCCGATGGTGACCTGCATCTTGGGTTGGACACGGAGCCACAAACTTTGAGGCAACACTGAAGAGGGAGGAGATGGCTGGGGCCACACCCACCTCCAGGGCCACACCCACCTCCAGGACCACACCCACCTCCAGGACCACACCCACCTCTAGGGCCACACCCACCTCTAGCGCTTCGGTTTTTCAGCGGCGCAGAACCTGTGTCCCTTGTGCCAACTGTCACTGTGCAGTGGCCACAGGTCCCCAGCAGTTAGGTGGGGAGGCCCCATAGAAACTGTCCCTACACGCCTTCCATTCGCTGCACTCCATGCTCCATGCGTGCAAAGGACGTGCCCCATAGTCCTTGCTCATACTGGATTTTCTCTGCGCCTGCGTATTTCATGTTGACTACCTGATTTATCCCATTGGAATATACAGGCCTCAAAGGCAGGGACCTTGTCTGCCTTGCTCATGGCCGTCATGCCAGTATTTATTCCTGTGGCTGGCACTGACTTAGTTCTCAATAAATATTTGTTGAGTGACGGAATGAGCTGCCCACTGCACGAGAGGCAGTGTACATCAGGACACACTGCAGCGGGCAGGAACCCTTTTCTGCCCCTTTGCCTTCATGAGCAAGAGCTCAGGGGGTTCCCTTTCTCCAGCCTCAGTTTCCCCAGTGGATAACAGGCCATTGTAAGACCATTTTCATGGCCTGGTTATCTCTGACGCTGGGTTTTCTGATATGGCAGGCTCTCCTCGCCATTCCTTGGCTTTGCAGCTGTGAGCTGTGCCTGAAGATGGCTTGTTTTGCAGTGTGGAGAAGCCAGGAACATGGCTCAGCCCCAGCCCTGGGCCAGCAGGGGTCCTCACGGCAGCAGAGGGATTTGCTCATCACCTCCTGGGCCCCATGCCCGGCAGATCATTACAAAGTGCCATGCTGTGCGTGTGAGAAACAGTTTCAGGGCCAGAGCAAGAGACAGCTGAACCGAGCAAGCGTATTTGGGCCTCCCATTTCTTCTGGAATGTCTGAAGAGCCCAACTTGCCTTGCTGGGCTGAGAGGGGCCATTGATGAACGTGTGCACCTGGCTTTGCGTGGCCCCGGGCAGGCGGTCATAGAAGAGGTGCTTAGCTCGGTGGTGGCGCTCCGTCTTGGCAGCTCATTTGCATTGCCTGGAGAACTGTCAGGAAGTTCCCTGCAGCCAAGGCCCATTTGCACATCGGCTCTCTTCATGCGTCTGGGGCGAGAGCCAGGCTTCAGCTTTGGGGATTTTTAAGCTCTCAAGTTATGCCAAGGTGCATTAGAGGCTGTTGGTGCCACCAATGGAGGAAGTGAGGAACAATCACCTGGCCCACACATCACCCACTCTATCCCAGACCTGCGGGGCAAAATCTCCCCCAGCAATGGATGGGGTCCAAACACGGACATCTGTTAATCAGCAACCCAGATGACTGTTATTCATGGTTAATTGTTTTGATTGCTTTCTACAAAAAATAGTTTTATCCAAGTATGGTAACAAAGGACACAGGAAGTATCATCTGGTAAGTTTTGACCAATGTATACCCATGAAACCATCATTGCACCCACAAGAGTGGTGGACATGGTCATCAACTCCCCCAAATGTCCTCATTATTGTTAGGTGCTGTTGAGTTGTATCCGACTCATAATGACCCTCATAGGGTTTTCAATGGCTGACTATTTTGGGATTGCCTCGGGAGTGGATTGCCGCATCCTTCTCCCACTTTTGTGGTGCTAGGATTCGAACTCGGGACCTCAGAGACTGCAGAGCGGCGCTCTACCAACTGAGCTAAATCCCAGCCCAAATGTCCTCCTAGGCGCCTTAAATTTGGAGCATCACTGGCTTAGAACAAAAACTCAAGCAGATAAGCACAGGCATGAAAAGGCCAGATTTTGGTCTCAGGGAGACAGCTTCCTGTTTAGTGGTGCTTCTTTAGCAGCTGTGGGATGCTGGGGGAGTTGCTTCACTTCTCTGGGCCTTAGTCTCTTCATAGGGATAGTCCTTGGGCCCTCATGCTTTTGGGATCATGAATGGAGATGACTGGAGAGCACATGGCTCAAAGTGTCTGCCATTAATCTCAGATTCACCGTCATTTCCACTGTCTTCCAGGCAGGCTGAAATTAGGACCAGGGAGGTAGAAGAGGTGGTTTTCTGTTGCTAATAACACAGTACCACAAGCCAGGTAAGTTACAAACAAAACAGGGCCATTTGGCTACTGGGTCTGGTCCCAGGGCAAGACCCCACATCCAGTGAGGAATTTTTGCTGGTGGAATCCAGAGGTGGTGCAGGGCATCACACAGCAGGAGACAAGGGGTTCCTGTGCACTCCCTCCTCCTCTCTCTTTCTCATTGTAAAGCCACTAGGATTCAATCATGCGTCACCAGCCTGGTGACCCTATCTAACCCTAATCATCTCCCAGAGGCCCCTCCTCTAGACATCATAGTTGGATTACATTTCCACTCACGTAGTATCTTGCAATGTGGATTAAATTCCAGGGTGGGTGTTGGAGGGGAAAAACCGTATCAGTATTAGTTCCTGTTCCAATCACTGGGACCAAAGACCTGAGAGAAGCAACGTCAGGGGAGGGGGGATGGGTTCCAGCTCATGGTTTCAGAGGTGTCAGCCCATCATGGCGGGAAGGGCAGCTCACATCATGGAGACCAGGAAGTAGAGAAAGGCAGGACAAGAAGAGGCCAGCCCAAGGCATAGCCCCGAGGACACACACCCCCGTGACAGACTTCCTCCAACGAGGGTCTGGCACCCACTTCTCACCAGCTTCTTCCCACTAATGCCACCATATTATGGATCCATCCAGGGACTGGTCCTTTCATTAGGTCCGAGCCCTCAGGATCCAATCACAGTCACCCTCAGAAGTGTGTTTACCAATCTCCTAGGTGTCTCTCAATCCAATCAAGTCGACGATTGAGAGCACCCTTCACAATACCAAACCCTCGCAGAAGGAGCGAGGTCTTGGAAGGCTGAGGAGGCAGAGGCCTGAGCAGCTTTGTCCAGTTCTCCACCTGGCACCCTCTGTCCAGCACCATGCGGTGCCTACCTGGCTCCCAGGACAATTGGGTGGAGTGACACATGGCATACCATCATGTTGGGGACATCAGGGCAGGGCGCAGGTGTGCTGTAGACTCACTTCCCCTCTGACTCCTCCCCTACCTTCAACACCTTCTCTCCCCCCACATGGGATTAGCGCCTCTGCCTGCAGTGTGGCCCTCCATCTGCCCAGCCGCTGTCTGCTCAGGGCATGGTTATTTGCTAAGGAATACCGGCGTTTATGCTGTAGCTCATTTGCTTCTCTTTCAGAGTTCCCTTTCTCACATCTGCATGTGTGTTCATCCAACCAGTTCTGCACCTCTGTGGCAGTGCATAATCCTGGCACTTTGCTGCCCCCTGGTAGCTCATTGGCTAAGGGAATGAGAGGAAGTGGGCTCACTCCTGGGCTGCCCCAGAGACAGCCTCATCACTGCACTTGGTCACGTCTTTTTCCCATTCCCACAGGCTCTGTGGCCCTGCTGGGGCATTAGCCTGAGGGGCACGTGGTTGTGCAAATCTCTTCTTGCTAACTGAGCTGCCCAGTCCTAGAGGGGAGAGCCTGCTCTCCAGACCTTTACCCTTACCCCCGACCCCAAGTACATACTACAAAGCTCTGTGTCATGGGTGCTCAAAGTGGCATTTGCAAGCAACAGAATCAGCCAATCGCTCATAACTGTGATACCAATGGCTACTATAGATCGACCATCTAGCCAAGGTCTATAGCCATCTTCTATACCTCATGTTGTTGCTGTTGTTGTTGTTGTTGTTGTTGTTGTTAGGTGTCGTCCAGTTGGGTCCAACTCAGAGCAACCCTCATCAGGTTGTCAATGGCTGATTATCTTTGGGATTGCCTCTGGAGTTGATTGCCATGTCCTTCTGTTGTTTCTGCATTGCTGGAGATCGAACTGGGGTCCTCAGAGAGTGTAGAACAGCGCTCCACCAACTGAGCTAAACCCTAGCCCTGTCACCTTCTAAGACCCTCAGAATACCTCTCCCACCCCTGAGGATGATGTTATTAGCCTGGTTTTATGATCAAAGAAATTGTGGCTCAGAGAGTTTCTGTGGAACTTCTCCGACACACAGCCTGGAGTAGCAGAACGGGAATCTGAGCTCGGACCTGTGGGGTTCTCTCCAGCCACTCACTCAGCAGAGGTTCTGTGAGGGAGACCATGGGCCAGTCGCTCCGTCCCAGGGGTATGTAAGGAGGAAACGGAAATACAGCTCGCATCCTTGTGGAGTTTGTATGGGTGAGGACTTAACTTGGCTGCCAGTGACAGAAATCTCTGCCCTAGGTGTGATGAGGAGCAGGAGGTTATGGGCCAAGGCAGAGCAGGTCACCTGAGAGTGACCACAGCGACCTCAGCAACTCTCTGTGCTGCCCATCCTCACTGTGCAGTTTCCCTCTTCATGGATGAAAGATACTGCCACTGTCTGCACAGTCTGTGAACTGCAGGAAGAGCAAAGGCCAGGGGCCACGGGGCAAAGGGCATCCGAGTTGAGTTTGCCTTCTTCCAAAAACCTCATCCCTATGTCTCGATGGGCATTTCTGCTTTTATCTCATGAAGGGACAGGGTCCTGTGGTCATTCCTAGGTGCACAGGAGCCTGGGACATCAGCCAAGGTAGACAGAGCCTGGAGAGGACAGGAGTGAGCAGCATTCAACAAATTCATGCCTGGCGTCTGCCACAGAGTTCACAGGGGACCATTCCACCCACATAATCACAGGAAACCGAAGGGACGGTGACCAGCTGAGGATGGGGCTCTGAAGGAAAAGAATGGGGCTCTCTGGGTGTATTTAAGGACCTGATCTCAAAGGAGATGCAGGTCAGGGGCACAGAAGGGCTGCACCGCAGAATGGATGCTCCAGCGGAAACCTGGGCAGAGATGAAGTAACCCTGGGGGAGGCGGAGGGAAGTGTGTTCTGGGCAGATGGAACAGCTTGTGCAGTGGTGAGAGGTGGGCAGGCAACCAGACCCCACTGGGGAACAGTGGATTGTAGGAATAATTTTGGCCTTTATTCTGAAAGCACTAGGGAGCCACAGCAAGGTTTTGCGGCAGGGAGGTGGTGTTGGCAGATATGTCTTGACAAGATGGCTGAATGGCCGTGTGGAGAACAAATCAAAGAAGGCAGAGCTGGAAGGCAGAGTCAGTGAGGGCACTGTTTGCGTTTGGCCAGGTGACAGCTGATGGTTGCTTGGACCGAGTGATGGATGCAAGGCTGGAAAAAAGGAAGCGGCTCTGAGAAACACAAAATGAACAGGACTTAAGATGGATGCGTAAAAGAATGAGGACGAGCAAGAGTCATGGATGACGTCCAAGTTGTCTTGCTCAATTATACACATGGTGGAGCCATTCACCAAAAAAGCAAACACTGCAGAGAAAGGACCAGGTCTGTAGCATGGGGGAGATCATGAGCGCAGGGGAGCCTCCTGCCCTGCATGATTAGCAACCATCTTCTCTTTGGCAAAATCCGTCATTCAGCCCTGTTTGTTCCTAACTGCAGCTGCTTTGAGTTTCTTGTCGAATTCCATTTACTCATAATGGAGAGAGGAGAAGAATGGATGCTTTTCAGTTATGTCACTGGAGATGACTGTTGAATATACCAGGGACTGCCAAAAGAACCAACAGAACCATCCCAGAGGAAGTGCTCCTTGGGAGCAAGGATGGCTAGACTGCATCTGATGTATTTTGGACAAGTTGTTAGGGGCAACCAATCCCTGGAGAAGGACATCATAAGTAGGAAGATCCTCAGCTAGATGGATTGACACAGTGTCTACAACAATGGGCTTAAACATTAAAAAAGATCGTGTGCCTGGCACAGAATCAGGGCGTGTTTTGTTCTGTTGTACATAAAATCGCTCTAAGTCAGACTCGACTTGATGGCACCTAACAGCAGCAACTTCCTGTCCAGATTAGAAATTGCCATTTTGGGATGATGATGATTTTCCTCCAGCACGTCCTGCATTCCTCTTTCTCCAAAGGACAAGCTACACGTTACTCCCACATGGCTAAGAGCATCATGGTGGTAGTCTTTGTCCTTCTTTGATCGTCTCATTCCTCATTCTGGGCCTGGGCTCTTCTCTGTGTTCCTGTCCTTGAAAACACCCTCACTCTCTCTCTCAAAATCAGCCAGCTCTGGAGTCTAATGGCTTCTGACAGACTGAGTGATCCCGCTGCTTGAGGCGAGTGACAGAGGAGCCGGGATTGGCTGGGAGGTGGTCGTGACTGGCAGTATTATGTGGAAGGTATCGATTATGGGAGGTGAGCCAGTGTCTCCAGCCGAGTTGGCTTTCTGACCAGTGACAAACCTGTCTTGTGCTTAGTGAGACAAGCTATGTGCCTGATAAAGTCTCCACTAGCTACGCAAAGCTAATCAGAAACCTGAAATTGCCTGAGCCTGGGAGAAATTGAGCAGGCTTCTCTCTCTCGGTGTCCTGAGTAGTAGGAGAGCTGGGACAAATGATTTTTAAGTTGCTTTAGAATCACACCAGCACCAATTTCTCAACCATTGATTTCTCCTTTGTACAGAGCAGGTTATTTGTTGTAGTTATTTTTTTTTTCTGTTATGCCAATGTAAAACCCATGCACCGTAAAACTTTTGTAATAATAGCTAGTGGTGTGTCTAAAACCAGTTTCCTAAATTGAACCCTCATGTGTTGGTCAACTTGTCCTACTGTGGGGGATTGCACATTCCTAAAAGTTATGCCATCAGTATCTCAGATACCAGCAGGGCTGCCCATGGTGGACAGGTTTCAGCTAAGCTTTCAGACCAAGACAGACTAGGGAAAAGGACCTGGCAGCCCACTCCTGAAATTATTTAGCCATTGAAAATCCTATGAATAGCAGAGAAGCATTGTGAAATAGAGTGTCAGAAAATGAGCCCCTAGGTTTGAAAGCATTTCAAGGAATGACTGGGAAGAGTTACTTCCTCAAAGTAGAGTCAACCTTACTGATAAGAATGGAGTAAATCCCCTGGGACCTCCTTTTGCTGATGTGGCATGACTCAACATGAGAAAAAACGTAGTGACTGCAACATTGGGCTCACACATAAAAGGATCACATGCATGGCACCGTGTTTGTTCTTTTGTATATAGGGTCATGATGAGTAGGATGAGTAGGATCTGACTTGCTGACATCCCACAACAACAAAAATTTGAGCCCAGTTGAATTATAGGTCACTGAAGACTTATTGTTGTTGCTCTAAGTTCTTGCATTGGGGGCTGTTTGTTATGCAGCATTATCACAGCAATAACTGGCTGATGCAGGCATCAACATCTGCCTAGCTACTTCTGCCCTAATGTAGTGAAACATCCTTGCTTTCCCACATTCTCTTTGACCCTCTGCATCCAATCCATCAGTACCTGTTTTGTTGTGCTTTGTCCCCCAAGGCTTCATGTGGTGGAAATTTGGTCTACAGTATGGCAATGTTAAGAGGTGGTTGGACCTTTAAGAGATGGAGCCTAATGGAAGGCAAATAGATCGTTGGGTGTGTTGTCCTTGGACGGGATTAATGTAGTTCTCATGGGATTCTGGTTAGTACTGTGAGAGTGAGAGAGTAAGCTGCTACAGAAGAGCCAGTGCGCTCTCTCTCCATGCTCCAACTTCCCATCTCATCATGGGATCATGGAAGCCAATTTCCTAATACATCCATCTATATGTACATATGTCTACAGCCATATCACTTTGGCATCTGGTCCTGTCTGATCTCGGAAACTAAGCAGGGTTGACCTGGTTAGACCTTGAATGGGAGACCATCTGGGAATACTGGATGTTGTAGGATTGGGAGAAGGACCTAGCAGCCCACTTCCAAAACAAATAGCCATTGAAAGCCCTCTGAATAGCAGAGAAGCACTGACATAGTGCCAGGCATGGCACAGTGTCGGGGAGTGTTTCGTTCTGTTGTGCATCCGGTCACTTTGAGTCAGACCCAACTCGACCTAACAACAGATGTACATATGGACTTATACATATAAATCTGTAGATATATTCTATTCATTCTGTGTCTCTGGAGAAGCCTGAAAAATACAACACTTCTTGCCAGCTTGACTTCCAAGAAATGCCCCATGCTTTGGTCTGAATGTTTCCTTTCAATTTCATGTGTAGGAAACCTAATCCCAGATGTCTATGTTCAGGGTGTGAGAGAAATGAGACCTTTGGGGAGGGACTGGGTCATAACAACTCTGCTTTGGTGGGTGGATTCATCCGGCTGCAGATGGATGAATGGGCTATTGAGGCAGTGGCCTTGTGATAAAGTGTGCTCCCTCTGGCACGCTTGCCCCATCTTGCCATGAGGAAAGCTCTGCCATGTTATGACACGACCCTCATGAGAAGCCAAGCCTGTTCGGTGGCAGGCTCTTGGACTTCCTGACCCCCAGATAAGCCTATTCTTTATAAATCACTCAGCCTGTGGTTGTCAGTGACAGCAGTGGAGAATGGACTAAGATGCCCAGGATCTCTGTGCTTCTCTCCTGGGCCACAACCACGACCCCAATTGTATGACTGGCCTCCACCGACAGTCACCCCAGTGACCACAACGGCTTTCCCACCTTGACCTTTGGTGAGCCCTTCTCTTCCCATCAGCCATCGTGACAAACCACACTGTGCTCTAATCCCAGCAGGGACTTCCCACCATGTGTGCAGTCAACCCAAATTCTCCCCCACACTTCTAAGATGGTGGGTGATCTTCTCACCTGCGTCTGGGACACCTCATCCTCTCTCCCTCTCTGCCGTTACACCTGCTGGCAGAGGACAGGAGGAGGCGGGGCTGCCATTCTCACCCCCAATCTGGTTCTCTTCTGTTCCACTGCATGGCCACCCTTTGGGGTAACCAGGGTCTTCAAATCTCCTCACCCCTCCTTGGTTATAGCATTACTACTCACTTAGAATGGGAGAAGGACCTGGCAATCCACTGCCAAGGCAATCCCGAAACAATCAGCCATTGAAAACCCTACAAGGGTCACTATGAGTCAGACACGACTCGACGGCACTTAAAAAGAACAACTCACATAGAGGACTGGGGGTTAGTTAGCTCAGTTGGTAGACTGCTGCTCTACGCTCTCTGAGGCCCTGGGTTCAATTCCCACTCAGCACTGCAAAAACAGAAGAAGGACCTGGCAGCCGATTCCTGAAATAATCAGCCATCAAAAACCCTACAAATAGCAGGGAAGCACTGACATAGTGCCAGGCGTGGCACAGGGCCGGGTGGTGTTTTTTTCTGTTGCACATGGGGTTGCTGTGAGTCGGACTCAACTCCACAGCACCTAACAACCCCAACCCACTTAGAAACTCCTGAGACAGCCAGGCTAAATTTCATTCTCCCTCATTCCCTCCCTACTTCAGTTCCTGTCTCTGAAGCTCTCTCACGACTTACAGCCTCCTTGGATTAATTGTCAACAGCAGTCAGTGTTATCAGGAGCTTTTCAATTGCTTCAAGATTGCGCATTAATTCAGCTTTTTTTTTCCTTGAGACATTTCACGCAGTAATGATAGCCCATGGAATTTGCCACAGAGCCCTCAATGCTTCATAACAGAGCCACTTTAAGCATAATTAATTCCAGTATTGAATATATTTTCATTAAAAGCAGAAATGACAGGTCAGATTTGGTGAGCTATAAATTATCAGATCCAGACAGCACCAGCACTGATTTACAGATGTGGAATATTTGCCAAACTCAATTTCCCATCTTCTCCATATCCTGGGACAATAATTATAACAATGATGATGATGTTAATGACAATATTTATTATCAGCAATTATTGAGTGTATTCCATCTATCGAACACTATGCTAAGCGTTTTAGATGCATTATCAGAGTTAAAACACACAATAATCCTTTCAACTGGATTCTGTTATTATTCTCCTGTTGTTGTCATTGTTGTTATTATTGTTAGGTGCTCTTGAGTAGGGTCTGACTCATAGTGATCCTATGTACAACAGATGGAACACCACTACCAACACTGTGCCATGCCTGATACTATGGTCAGTGCTTCTCTGCTATTCATAGGGTTTTTGATGCCTGATTGTTTCAGGAGTGGGCTTCCAGGCCCTTCTCCCAAGGCTGTAGCACCCGGTATTCCCAGGAGGTCTCCCATCCAAGTACTAACCAGGCCCATCCCTGCTTAGCTCTGGAGATTTAATGGGATCGGATGCCAGGGTGGTGTAGCTGCAGGCAATCCCATGTTACAAATGAGGAAGTGGAGTCCCAGAGAAGTAAATGGACTTTTCCAAGGTCACGCAGCTAATAATGAGCAAGACCAGGATTCCAATTCAGAATGACCATAAAATCTACATCTTTAACTCCTGAGCCTGCCATCCTCAAACTTTTTGGCACCAGGGACCAGTTTTGTAGAAGATAATTCTTCCACCGACTGGGGTGAGAGTGGTTTTGGAATGATTCAAGCACGTTGAATTTATTGTGTAAATACAGATGTAGCTTCACTTGCTCATCTGCTGCTTCCACCAGCACTGGTCTGTAGCCCGAGGGTTGGGGAATCCTGCCCCAAGCAATCTGAAGGGGGAGTCAATGGGCTACAGGATGTGTTTGCAATTGATGTTGGGAAATTCAATACACCCCACAATATTGTTGTTGTTAGGTGCCATCGAGTTGGGTCTGACTCCTACATGGTGATCCTATGTACAACAGATGAAACACTATGTCACTACTGCCAGTGCTTCTCTGCTATTCATAGGGTTTTCACTGGCTGATTACTTTTTTCAGGATTCTTTCAGGAGGGGGCTGCCATGTTCTTTTCCCATTGTTTTGTGGTGCTAGGGATCAAACCCAGGGCCTCAGAGCATGCAGCGCAGCAGTCACCATCTGAGCTAAACCCTATCCCCTACAATATTACTAAATATAGATTTTGTTTGATGTTAGGAGGGAGCAATCTCTGGAGAAAGACATCACGTTTGGGAGAGTGGCCGATAAGCGAAAACAAGGAAGAGCCTCAGTTAGATGGACTGTCACAGTGGCTGCAACAATGGATTTCAACATAAAAAGATCATGTACACAGCATAGTGTCAGATAGTGTTTCATTCTGTTGTACATCAGGTTTCTATAAGTCAGACCTGACTCCAAGACCTAACCACAACAACGTTTGATGCAGAGGAATTTAGTGGCTTATCTTGCAATATCTCCCTACGTGGGGGTTTCAACTACCAGGCAAGGGGGAGAACTTGGAATATCACTAACTTCAGAATCAGATCTGAAGTGTAACTCTGCCTCTTAGCAGCTGCCGTAATTTCCACAATAGGAGATTCTGTTCATGTATAAGTTCTTCTCTCTTCCTCCACTCACGTCACTAACTCCAACATAGTATATCCACTCTGAGGAAGACATAAGACCTCAGGGAAGAACCGTGGGATCCATGCCTGCCGGGAGCTGCCAGAATTGGCCATCACACTTCCCCCAAATGGGGGAAAAATCACAGCGGAAGTAACAGGTTCACATCTTACACCGCAGACTACCTTGGCATCGTGGACATTTTGGGCCAGGCAATTCTTTGTGGGCCTGCAGCCATAGCCCTGTGGCTTCCGATCCCGTCAGATTTCAGAAGGTAAGCAGGGTAGGGCCTGGTTAGTCCTTGGATGGGAGAGCACCTGGGAACACCAGGTGCTGTAGGCTTGGGAGAAGGACCTGGCAACCCACTCCTCAAAATCAATCAGCCATTGAAAACCCTATCAACAGCAGAGAAGCACTGACAATAGTGTTTCACCTGTTGTACACAGGGTCACCATGAGTTGGACACCGATTCGAAGGCACCTAACCACAATAACAAATTCTTTGTGGTGGGTACTGTCCTATGCACTGTGTGTGTTGAATGGCAACCCTTGGCTCTCCCACCAGAGGCTGGTAGCTCCTTCCCACTGTGACAACCAGAAATGCTTGGAGATGTTACCAGATAACTCCTTTGGGGGAGGGGGAAAGTTTGCCCGTAGCTGTTGGGAATCAGTGCCCTGGATGACATTCTAGCGGCAACAATGAGCCACGGGCGAAGGGATGATTTCCCATTGGGCTCTAGTGCACAGGATAGTCTGTTTACACAATCGAATATATATATACACACACACATATATGTCCATTTTAAGATCATTTTCACCATGTTTGACAAGAAGATGCCCTCCAGCCTTTCCCTGTGATATTGAGGTGTGTCTTTTATACCTACTGGCATTATTTTTCATTAAGATAGGATGCTTTTGGGGAGCTCAAAAGAAGGAGGGGAGGGATCTAGCAAAAGGAGGAAATCCTGGGAGAGAAGGGGGAGAGGAGGAACAAGGAGGAGTGAGGAATGGGGGAAGGGATGACCTCAGGGTGAGCAGCCCAACTTTAGTAGCCCTGGAAATAATTATAACAACACCAATAATATCAAAGAATGGTATTAATATAGATGGACTAGAAAATTCAGGTAATGGTACTAACAATGTAAAAAGATAGATCATCACAGAAAAAGTTTTGATCTTAAACATAACTGGAACCCAAAGATATATAGAAAAATATTACCACAAAAGACAAGCAAATGGAAGAGAAGTGTTTGGTGGGGGGCTGGGACAGGGGGAGGAAGTGCACAAGAGGGTAAGGGGGAACTTATCTGTGCAGTGTACAACAAAATGCATATACGGAAATGTCACAATGAAATGCATGTGAGAATGAATCACATTAAGTTGTACATTAAAAATTTCCAATAATAATAATAATAAGATAGGACTCTTTCTCTCTCCAAATTTCAATTTCCTTCTCCAGAATGATGGGTGTGATAGTCCCTAGCCCTTAGGATTGCTCGCAGGTCCTATGCAAAGCATCTAGCTCACAGTAGGAGCTTGCCACCTTCTCCCTGTAGAGACAGGAGACAGCAAGGAAAAGGTGGGCACTGTGGTGTAGACCTGGCTGTGTGACCTTGCATAAGTTGCTCACCCACTCTGGGCTTCACTTGCCCCTGCCTGTCAAGTGAGGAAGTTGGATTAGAGACCCTTGCGGGCCCCCACGCTCTGTCCTCTGGGCTTCTGGATGGCTTGCGCTTGCACGAGTATCATCTGAGGAGCTGGAGACCCTGCCAATTCCCGTTTCCCTCAACTCCAGGGTTTCTGATTTGGTCTGTCTCAGAAATCACCTTCACTCAGCTTCCCAGCCTGGCCCCAGGAGATTCGGAGGCAGAAGTCCCCGGGCCATGCTCTAAAATCCTGATCTCTCCAATGGGTGACCTGGAAGGGAAATGACCCGGAAGACCCCAAAGGCTGGTTGAGAACATGCACTACATTGCCACACCATTCTCTGGTTTCTGAGAAGATATTTGTGAAAAGTTGGCCTGAACCAAACCACCGGCAAACCAAATCTCACCTGTCAAGGCCTTTTAAAAAATTAATTAATTAATTTACTTACTTCCTTACTGGTTCTGGGGGATTGAATCCAGGGTGCTCCGCCACTGAGGTGCACCCTCAGCCCAGTTTTGATTTTTTATTTTGAGTCATTGTCTCACTGAGCTGTGCAGGCTGCCTCTGGCCTCAAACTCATGATCCTCTTGCCTCAGACTCCCAAGTTGCTGGGATGCCAGGCGTGCACCTCCTGTTCCTCCTCTTCTTTTTTCTCTTCCTCTTCCTCCCTCTCCTCCTCGTCCCCTTCTTCTTCCTCCTCCTCCCCCTCCCCTTCCTCCTCCTCTTTCTCTTCATTTTCTTATTCTTCCTCCTCTTCTTCCTCCTCCTCCTCCCCATCCAGTCCCCCTCCCCGCTCCTTCTCCTTTTCTTTCTCCTCCTCCTCCCTTGTTTTGTGGTACTTAGGGGCTGAACTCAGGGCCTCACACATACTTTGTAAGTGCTCTGCCTCTGAGCCGCTCCCCCAGCCCATCTCTCACTTTTTATGTTGAGACAGGGTCTCCACAAGTTACACAGGCTGCCTCTGGCCTTAGCCTTGCCAACCTCCTGCCTCCGCCTTCCAGTCCCTGAGATTACAGGTGTGCGCCACGGTGCCTGGCTTCTCTTTTTTCTTTTCTCCATACCTCTTTCCTTCCTTCTTTACTCCTTCCTTCCTTCCTCTCGTCACCCACCCATTCAGCCACACACTCTTCCGTCCGATATTCACTCTGTGAAGTGAGCCAGACCTCCCTCCTCCTGCCTCCCTGCCTGTTTTCTTCCTTCCTTTCCTCCTCCTTTCCCTTTCCTCCTTCCTCTTCCATTCGTTATTTTATCTGGCCTGTGTGCCCCGAGGGCTCACTGAGTGCTGGACCCAGAGCTGAGCTCCAGGGATCCCCAAAGTTTCCCTCAGAGAACAGCTCAGTCTAGCGGGAGAGCTGCAGGCAGAAGGTTGTGGGAGGGGTGGCGGGTACTGTGTGGATCCTGTCTCCGGCACGCGTGGACATCTTGAGGATGAGTTCCACATGGGGCAGGAGCCTGGAATACCCGTCCCATGCTCTCACCTGACTATAATGTCAGGCTCCCCCAGGGCACCAGTACAGCAGAGAAAGCCCTAAGTGGTAAGTCAGGGCCCTGTGACCTAATGTCGCTGTGCCCCAGTCCTGTCTCTTCTGCCTTATAGCAGGGGGCGCAATGGCTGCTAAGCCTGCCCAAGAGGGTTGGGGTGGGTTGAGGGGCGAAGGCAGTGGGGGCTCATTACTCCTGCTGTGTCTGATTTGCTATTCCAAGTAGAGGTCAGTTCCCCAGCCGGGCTCTGCTGGGCTTGCTTGGCCACTGAGCCCCCAGTGCCTGGAACAGAGCCTGGTGCCTACATGGTGCCCAGTAAATGTTTGCTGAATAACTATATGATGGTTTGGATTTTGCAAATGTGGCATCTCTGATCCAGAGAGGTGGATCCACTTGCCCATGGTCCCACAGCAAGTTGGTAGTAGATTCAGGGCTCTAACCAGAGCCTTCAGACTGTCGAGGTTTGGTTCTGCAAGGATTGATCCCACAAGCAGAGTGTGCTGGGCTCACCCCCAACTGCTTCTTCACCCACGCGTGGCCCCAGTGGACAGACATTGTTCTTCTAATTATAACTGCTGTCAGCAGGCACCGTGTGTCCCCTTCTTTGCCAAGGCCACATCTGCCAGTATTTGCAGACCGATGCTTTAATGCGTCCTCCTTGGCCCTCGCCTTTACTTGATCTTGTGGCTCAAGATGAAGACAAACGCCTTTCTTTAGAATGCAGTGAAATTACCGGCTGCAGCAGATTCTCTGGGCCGAGGGGAGGGGTTCACGTCACCACGGTTCTTGGAGTCTGAGACGAGAGTCTGTATGGAAAATGGAACAGCAGGCCACGTGCTCAGCGACGAGTTCTCCATGCCTAATTCTTTCAAGCTGTCCTGTATTAAGTGGGCTTTGTAAAACAAAGTCCAAAGGGCTCAGCCTTCCCCGAGAGAGACTGCTTACATTTCCATCCTGGGGAAATGCCCATCCTTCCTGCTTTGCCAGGAGTGAGGAAAATGGGTATTTCTGAGTCAGGGTCTGGGGAGGGCATCTGGGGGTCGTCCCAGATACATTTTATTTAACCATGAAGAGCATCTAATGAGGAAACTGATGTCACGTCGACTTTGCCGGGTGAGTAAACCGAGGCTTAGGAAGTGATGTGTTACTGAGGGACCTCCTTAAGGGCTGACTCCGGGACTTTCTCACGGGGCCCCAGTACCTCCGCTGGATGCCTGAGAACAGCCGCATAGCTGGGGAATGATCTGCAGCAAAGAAGCAGAGCAAGGCCCGGGGGGCTTCCCGGGGCCCTGCCATTTTGACCATCTCGTCACAGCTCAGATGCCACATCTGCGCAATGGTTTGGATGGGAAGCGCCCGGCCAAAAGGCTTATGGAACTGCAAGGTTGGGTCTCTGCTGGTGGTGCTATTTTGAGAGGCTGTAGGACACTTAGGAGGCAGGGCCTGTCACAGCATGAATGTAAGTCATCCCCCGCAGGTCACGCCCTCTGAACGCTTGGTCTCCGGGTGGGGGCGCTGCCCTGGGAGGTCCTGGAACTTTTGGAGCTGGGATTCTTGCTTTGCAGAAGTTGCTCCCAGGGTGCGGGCCTCTGGAGGTCTTTACCCTGGACCCACAACCCAGATCACTCTCTGCCTCCTGCCCCCTGAGGCTGTAAGGTCATCTGCCGTGGGACCTGCCTCCTGCCACTGCCACGCCTGCCTCGCTGCCCTTACCAACCCATCCTCTGTCAGCTCCCAAGACTCCTCTTCCTCCATAAGTTTGTTTAGGTTGGATTTTCTGCTACAGCGATGACAGCTGACTAATACGGGGGCTAGCTGTAGGAAGGAGGTCACAGGGGTTGGGGTCCAGGGTGTATCTTGTCCCTGGTCACTTCCTGTCTCTCTCTCTGCTTCCTGATCGGCCAGGTAGTTTCCTCCACCACACGGTCCCCCTGCCATGATGCTCTGCCTGAGCCCTTGGGGCCAAGCAACCATGCCCAAGCCTCTGAAACCAAGAGACAAAAGAAATCTTTCTTCTTTTATGTTGTTTTGCTCAGGTATTTTTTGTCACGCCAACAAGAAAGCCAACTAAAACACTATATATACCAGCACATCTTGGTACCATGGAGAGACTGGCCCCACCGCCCCAATGGACAACAAAATCTGCAGACGCTTAAGCCCCTTACATAAGATGGCATAGGATTTGCATAGAACCTATGCACATCTTCCCATAGACGGTACATCACCCCTGCATGACTTATTGTTCATCATCCAGCATAAACACTATGCAAATAGTTGTTACACTGTCTTGTTTATCGAATAATGACAGGAAAATGAATGGGCGCATGTTCA
>VMDO01000728.1:27640-135776 GCA_007922755.1 Pedetes capensis
AGGGGAAACACTATTGTCAGTGCTTCTCTGCTGTTCATAGGGTTTTCAATGGCAGATTGATTTTTGGGAGGGGGTTGCCAGGTCCTTCTCCCAAGCCTACAGCTTCTGGTGTTCCCAGGTGGTCTCCCATCCAGGTACTAACCAGGCCCAACCCTGCTTAGCTTCTGAGATCTGACGGGATCGGATGCCACAGGGCTATAGCTGCAGGTTGCATGTTCAGTACAGAGGTAAATTTTCCCTTCTTGTTTTTGACCCACACTTGGTTGTATCTGTGGGTAGAGGGCTCATCGAGTCAGAGAGCTGGCTAGATATTTTTATCTCTTCAGAGGGCTTTGGTTGGGGTTGAAGAGGGTTAACAACATGGTGTTTATAAAGTGCTTAGCACTGGCCTGACACGTCACATGCCCTGTAGATGATGCAGAAGTGAGAGATCCTGATGGTGTTCTTTCTACCTGATCATTGTTTATATGCCCGGATCTGTTGCCCACTTAACTCTGTGTTCATAAAAGGAAGGAAGGCTCTATAATTTACTGCTTTCCTCTAGCACCCAGGAGGCCGATTGGACAGAGAAGGGCCTCCAGGGCTTGTTTGAACAAGGAGCAAACGTCTGGATTCATTTCTTGCCAATACCAACCTCCTTGGTGCCTTCTGTGTTCAGAATTCAATTCGCCTCTTCTGAAAGAAAGCCAGCACCTCGCTTCCCATTGCAGGAAGAAGTAAGCGGAGTTCAGAGGTCTCTGTCTGTCAGGACTAGGTATAAATCCCGTGGGGAGAGTCGGGGCTCAGAAGTCCGTGTTGCAACCGTGTTGCCAGGCCCTTTTGGGATCCTGATCACATCTTGGGTGAGCTCTGGGGCCTGTCTCTCCTTTTACAGGTCAGGAGAGTGATGATCAGAGAGGAGGGGCACTTGCTCAGGGCCACACAGACAGGAACTGGATGAGCAGGGGAACTTCAATCATTACTTCATGAGTAATCACATGGTTAATGTGGAATCGCCAGTTGCACACCACAGAGGAAGAGGGGGAGCTGCCTGTGGATGAGACCTTATTCTGAGATCTGCAGGAGAAGTGGAAGTTAATATGGCCAAAATTCAGGGAGAGGTTTACAAAGGAGATATTCCAAAAGAGGGGCTGGGATTTAGCTCAGTTGGTAGAGCGCTGCGCTGTAGTCTCTGAGGTCCCAAGTTCAATTCCCAGCACCACAAAAATGGGAGAAGGGCCTGGCAATCCACTCCCAAGGCAATCCCAAAACAGTCAGCCATTGAAAACCCTATGAGGGTCACTATGAGTTGGATACCAACTCGACGGCACCTAACAACAACAACAACAATTCCAAAAGAGGTGACAGCAGGTGCAAAGGCCCTGTGGTAGAAGGAGCCTCAGGAAAGTCAGTGTGACCAAAACAAAGATAGCAAAGGAGAATGTGAGTGATGTAGAAGTGGGAAAGGGCTGGGTTGTGAATGTCTTGTAAGTCCCAAGGAGGAGTTTGGGTTTGGATTTAGGAGTGAAAACGCTCTGAGCAGCAGGTTTGGAAGTGTCACTCTGGTGACAGGAAGGAAGGATGAGGAACTTTTGAGTCCCAGCTCTGCTCTTTATTAGCAGTGTGACCCCCAGTGTGTGTGAGGTCTTCCACAAGTTTATAAAGTAATTGGGTGGAGTAAATGAGATAGTACTTAATTAGTGAGTTTCTGCTGTCCTCATTACTCCAGAGAGCACTGGTCTATAGAATAGAGGCCTGGATTCAAGTTTTCCTCTCTGGTGAGGCAGGAGAGCTCAGCAGATATGAGCCCTGGCATTGACCCCAGACATCTGGGGTTCAGGATGGGACCTACCAGTTCCCTCCTGGCTGTGTGGCCTGGAGCAAATCGCTTTTCCTCTCTGTGCCTCAGTTTCTCCATGTGCAAACTGGAGATAATAGAGAAAACTACCTTGGGGGGTAGTTGCATGGATTTAATGTAAATTAATAACAGTGTGTCATCAATTATTGGCATTATTTTTACTGTGACCAAATTGGTTTTATTCACACAAGGACAATAAACTAAACGTCCGCCACTCCAGAGACAGGCTGCTCTCACCTTAGAGCTACAGCGATTTCTTAGGAAAAATCTTTCTAGCTCAGTGGAGAGACTGTTGGAGTAGGAAGAGCCTCGTCTCACCTCCGCTCACTAACCAAGTGGGCTGGGCAAGGCTCCGCCCCTCTCTGGTTCCCTTCTGATTGAAGTCCCAGGTTTTTAGTCCAAGAAACTGAGTCCCCTGAAGCTTGGTGACCCAGATTGGGAGCCGGGAGGGAGGAGGATGGGAATCGCTGAGATCAGCCTCGTGGCTTCACCAAGTGGTCCTGGCACACAGTAGCGGGTGGCGGAGGCCTCCCTGCAGCTCAGTGAGGAGTCAGCACGGCTCAGGGCCTTGCAGGGCTTTCTGCCGCACAGGGCATTTACTGGCTCTGTGCATCGAGCCCCGTTCAGCAGACAAGGCGCCCTCTGCCTTCCCCGGTCCTCCCACCTCTGCCCAGTGACCCTTCCTCCCTGAGGAGAATACAGTGGGAGGCATCCCCAGACCATCACTGGACTTGAAAACTTGATCCAACTGCTAAAGCAGCCCGGGGCAGGCTGGGAAACGGAGGCCTGGAGAACCCTTTTTTCTTTTTTCTTTTTCTTCTTTATTTTCTTTTATTTTTTTTAATTCATTTTTTGGGGGGGTGAGGAGTTTTTTTTTGTTGTTTCTTTCCCCCCGCTCTACCCACCATAAGAAAATTGGTTCCTGCTGGGCATGGTGGCACACACCTGTCATCCCAGCTACGAGGGAGGCTGAGGCAGGAGGATTGCAAGTTCGAGACCAGAGGCAGCCTGCCTAAGTTAGTGAGACCCTGCCTCAAAATAAAAAGCAAAAAATGAGCTGAGGGTGCATTTCAGTGATACAACACTTGCAAAGCTTGTGTGAGGCCCTGGGTTCAACTATTAGTACTGTCAGGAAAAAAAAAAAAAAAAAAAAAAAGAATTGACTCCCCAGGATCCTTGTGGATCGAGTCTTCTCTTCCTTTTCTTTCATCCCTTCTTGGGTCTCCATGAGAGTTCATTTTGTTTTTGAAAACAAGAGGAATGGCCTTCACTATTCGGGTTTGCCATTTCAAGATGGTGGCAAGGGATCTATCCAGAAAGTTCTCTGGGCAACAGAAAAGAAGACAGGGCCTCACCAATTATGCAAAAGAGCATCTTAGGCCTTCAATGATCTCATTTAGTATCACAACTAAAAAATAAATTGAAAGCTAGGGGATGATGGTGGTAAATGCCTATAATCCTAACCTATAGTCCCAGCACTTGGGAGACTGAAGCAGGAGGATTGCAAATTTTAGGCAAACTCAGGTTATAAAGTGAGGCCAAAACCCATAAATAAATAAATAAATGAATAAATAAATTTAAGTAAATTACATATGTACACATATGTAATTCAGTTCTTGCCTGCAGCCGTAGCCCTGTGGCATCCGATCCCAGCAGATCTCAGAAGCTAAGCAGGGTCAGGCCTGGTTAGTCCTTGGATGGGAGACCACCTGGGAACACCAGATGTGGTAGTCTTGGGAGAAGGACCTGGCAACCCACTCCCAAAAGTCAATCCACAATTGAAAACTCTATGAATAGCAGAGAAGCACTAATAATACTGTTTTGTCTTCTGAACATAGGGTTGCTATGAGTTGGACACTGACTCAATGGCACCTAACAACAACAGCAACAATTCCTTACTTCTAAACAAATACTATCCCAGTAAAAACTGATGGAAGTTCAATCTGAGAAACATTTTACTTATGCTATTTTGTTCTCGTCCTTTATAAAGGATATATCATCTTCTAACTCTTTGGTTCAATTAAATCTTACCCAATGAAAACCCCACTTGTATGTCAGTTTGTCCTGCTGTGGGGCTTACATGTTGCTGTGATGCTGAAATCTATGCCACTGGTATTTCAGATACCAGCAGGGCCACCCATGGTGGACAGGTTTCAGCTGAGCTTCCAGACTAAGACAGGCTAGGGAGAAGGACCCAGCAGCCCACTCCCCAAACAAGTAGCCATTGAAAACCCTATGACCATCAGAAAAGCACTGTCAAATAGAGTACTGGAAATGAGGTCCCTCTCCCTGCCATCCCGAGTAGAAGGCATTCAAGAAATGACTGGTGAAGAGTTGCTTCCTCAAAGTAGAGTTGACCTGAAAGAATGACGAGAATGGAGAAAGGCCTCTGGGACCTCTTTTTGCTGATGTGGCATGACTCAAATAGAGAAGAAACACAGTGGTTGCAACAATGGACTCAAACATAAAAATGATCGTGTGCCTGGCAGTGTTGAGTAGTGTTTCATTCTGCTGTACGTCGGGTCACATTGAGTCAGACCAGACTCAATGTACCTAACAACAATGCGCATTGAGCAATTCTTTTCATATGTACTTGAGGTCCATTATTTCATTTAGTCATTTATACGTATTTATTCATCAGCGTTGGCTTTCTAAGAATTCCATCCCCTCAATAAAAAATCTGACAATGTCAATCCGTGTTTTTCCCCATTATGATTCTGTGTTCTACCTTATTTTCTTTTTCTCTCCATCTGACTCCTCCCTCCCCTTCAAACTGATTCCAACTGGCCATGAAATTCTTTTGTCGAAACTTCCGAAAGAATAAGGTGTTGCTGCCTCTCTGTTCACACCTTCCCTCTGGGCAAACTGCTTCCTTCCTGAAATTCCATCTGAGCTCTGGCCAGTGATTGTCATAGGTAATACGCCACGTGATATTCCTGCTTTTCATGATTGTGGATCCTAAAGGACTTTATAGTTTTTCTCTCTCTCCTCTTCTCCATCAGGGAATCTATAACCTTTGATCTAGGATCCTGCCAAATGTTCCTTCTGGGAAAATGGATCTAGAATAAGAATAACTAAGAGTAGCTGACATTTATTGGTTCTTTTCTCTGTGCCAGGCCCTGCACTAAATACTTCACATATTATCAGCTCAGTGAATCCTAAGAGTGCCACCGGAGGCATACACCATCACTGCTTCCATTTTCCAGATGATGAAACTGGGTTCAGAGAGGTGAAGCGACCCACCCAAAGACACACAGCGAGGCTTATGATCTTAACCACCAGATATTACAATTTGTTCTCCCCAGATGTTTGAGGAGATCACTGGCCATCAAAGGCACCAGTTTGTCTTACGAGGGGTTGACCCCTTCTAGTCCGAGAAACAGTCTTGGGTGCAAGTAAGTCACACGTAATTGAGGGTGGACCAGGCCGCCATCCTGCTGCCCTGTCCCACCTGGGTGTCCTGCACGATGCGGGGCTTGTTTTGTGGGCCCAAGTCCAGGTTTGCTGCACATGTTTTAAGAATTTTACCCGAGGCCAGCTGTGGGCTGGGTGCTAGGGAGAGGAGGCAAAAATCAAGGTTCTGTCTTCAAGGGCGAAAGTAAGTGAAAATTAAACAGGATTCCTGAAGCTGCAGTGCAGTGATGGGCTTTGGGGGCTGTGGCTGTGAACCAAGTGGAGTTAAATGTCCACTGACACTTGCATCTCAGGATGACAGAGTCTGTGGCCTTCAGTTGGCCACCATCCTCTACCAGGGGTGTCCAACTTTTTGGCTTCCCTGGGCCACAACAGGTAAAGAGGAACTGTCTCGGGCAGCAAGTAAGTGACATAATACGGTCAGTGCAGACGCAGAACAAGGGGTCACAAAGAAAATGAATGCTAAAAAACACGAGGTTAAATGATTTTGTGGGGCCGCATTAGTAGTTGTTTTGGGTCTCGGGTGGCCCATGGGCACATGACCCACAGATACGCCTGCAGTGGATAAACATGACATGGGTCACCTCGGCTCCTGCAGTAGAGGCAAAGTTCAGCTGAAGTGGACGCATTGCGCGGATTGGAAAGCGGAGGCCCAGAGCGGTGAAGCGTCACGGCCAGGGCCACTGTCTGGAAACAGGGGCTGAATTTATTTCCTTGCTTCCTCATATCAGGCTCCTGCTGCTCGCTTTTAGAAGTATCACGTTGCAGCGATACATGCCCGTAATGAGACAGCTATTCCGCATTAAAGAACAATCACCACCACCCTGTGGCTGGAGAGAGGGTTATATAGACCATTAAGCCTGTCTCATTCAGCCACACAATTCATAGTGAGTAATTCTGACGATTGTTGGGGGGGATTTAAGGAACCTCATCCCAGCCAAGGACGGGGTTTAGCTCAATTGGTAGAGTGCTGCTCTGCATACTTTGAGGCTCTGGGTTCGATCCCCAGCACCACAAAGATGGGAGAAGGACATGGCAGCCTACTCCTGCAGCAATCCCAAAATAATCAGCCACTGAAAACCTTATGCATGGCAGAGAAGCGCTGATACAGTGCCGGGCATGGCACAGTGGCAGGGAGTGTTTCGTTCTATTGTGCATCAGGTTGCTATGAGTTGGACCTGACTCAACAGCCCATAACAACAACAACAACAGCCCAGCCACACTCTGGGATTCAGGACTTTGCCGCCCTGGACCCTCAAGTAATTGGCATTGGGGTCTGATAGCAGAGTGTTTATCTCTGTGTGGTTTCCCAGCCTGCATCTTGTC
The DNA here is from genome assembly GCA_007922755.1 of Pedetes capensis. NCBI lineage: Eukaryota > Metazoa > Chordata > Mammalia > Rodentia > Pedetidae > Pedetes > Pedetes capensis. The sequence continues at coordinate 34,218 of VMDO01000728.1, forward strand.
GGTTCTTTCCTACTCTTGCCAACCCCTGCCCCAGTGACAGGACGGCTGAGCCCAAAGCTGAGGTCCAGCTTCTCCCTTCAGTCTCACCCCGGTGCCTGGCCACCGCGCACCAACCTGCCTGCCAGGCGCCATGTCCCTCCTTCCACCTCACTGCCCCCAGGGCCGCCCCTCCTCCACCCCAGGCTTAGGGGTGTCATCCCCTGCCTCAAAGCATTGAGGCCCATGGTTCTTCCCACCCCTTTAGGCTGTTGGCTCTTATATTTCGGTCAGAGCATATTGCGAATCTCAATATAGAAAAAAATATAAAAGGAAGCTTTTCTGGCTGACTCCAAAGAGCTATAAAACCATGACATTTTTCTTAGGACCAAGATCAGGCTCCACACTGGGATCTGAAATGCCCACGTGGCCCGAACCTGTCTGTCTCCCTGCCTTGTCTCAGCCCACGGACGCGCTTCCAGTTCCTAAACTCCTCCTGTGCCTTCCCAGCCTCGGCTCTTAAACCTGTCCTCCTCTTTCTCTGGAACGTTCCCCACCTGCCCCTCTTCACCTAGTGAGCTTCCCACTTGTCCTTCACATTTTATTCCACCGCTAGGAAGACTTCGCAGCCTCCAAGGCTGGGTTGGAGTCCCTGTGAATCAAACCTAAGTCCCGACGCCCCTCATTTCTGTCTGATTTCACTTCCATCTGACTTCTTTGGTGAGGGGTGGAAGGATTCTGTCTGCTTTTGCCTATCATCCTATGCCAGTCACAAAACAGGCTCTTGATGAATATTTGATAAACGCCTCAGTGAGATGGGGGTCTCAGAAGAGCCTCTGGCTTGACCATCCACTTACTGGATCCTAAAGGAAAAGCCCACAGATCCTAAATGAAAAACCCGCAGACTGGATCATTTGCAAGGTATCTTTGGAGCCTGAATCTCTACACAGCTCCAGTGCATAGAACACAGAACAGTGCTATTGGGCAGAGTGGAGTCTGCCTTCCTTTAGACTCTACTTGACAGGCCCAAGATCCAGAAAGGGCCCATTTGGGTCACATTTTTGCCCACAGCTTTGCTTCCAGATGGCATGGCTCTTCGCTGAAATGACCAAGAATTTTGCCAATGCAATTAAGACCCCAATCTCATGCCAATAGACTCTGTCAACCGAATGCCTTGGCAAGATGAAAGTGGATGGTAGCAAAACCTCTTGAATGAAGGAAAAAAAAAAAAGATCTTGAAGTTGCTTCTTCCTTTCATTGAATGGAAATTTCCATTGCAATTAGTACAGACCTGGCTGGCACTCATGGCCCTCTGCTCCAAGGACTGGAGAGACCCAGACCAGGCCTTGGAGGTTTCTAAGGTCAAGGGAAGATAGCTCTGAAGAGTGGGAGAAGACGCAAATGAGAGACATAGACCAGGGGAGGCCGTGGCTTAAAAGGGAGCCCATGGCAAATGGAGTGGCACACTACAGCAACACCACCATGGCTAACTACTGGGGGACAGGAATATGTGTTCCATGTTGTAGTTGATTCTTCCGATTTTTCTAGGGATCCCTAAGGATCCCTAGGGTCATTGTGCAAAATCCTCAAGCTTAAATGTTGGAATAACTTATTTTAAAATGTTATAAACTATTTCCCGGCCAAAACCCTCCCATGGGTGGGGGCTAGTTTTGGCTCTGAGGCTCTCTTATGATTGCTGTTGTTGTTATTGGGTACCATCGAGTCGGTGTCTAACTCGTAGCGACCCTGCGTACAACAGGTGAAGCACTATTGTCAGTGCTTCTCTGCTGTTCATAGGGTTTTCAATGGCGGATTGATTTTTGGGAGTGGGTTGCCGGGTCCTTCTCCCAAGCCTACAGCATCTGGTGTTCCCAGGTGGTCTCCCATCCAGGTACTAACCAGACCTCACCCTGCTTAGCTCTCAAGATCTGACGGGATCGGACGCCACAGGGCTATGGCTGCAGGCCTCATGATTAGGCATTCAGAAACTTTCCATTTTGCTTCACAGCCCCAGGGGCCCTCGGGGTTGTAATCAGAAAACCATTCTGAGGCAGGAGCTGGAAACAGAGGAAGTGTGCGGGAGGGGACCTGGCTGATGTCTGCGCGTGCGCAAACCCACTCTCCTAGGCTGAACGCAAAAGAACCTGCTCCAGGGGGCCTGGGAGACTGACATCGGAATTACAGCAAATTTTCGTCACACGACTGCCTTCGCTGTTGTTATTTGTGTTCCGGAATGTCCCGATGCGTTCTGAAAGGAGCAGTGTGTTCCCTTACAGCGAGAGAAAGAGAGAGAGAGAGAGAGAGAGAGAGAGAGAGAGAGAGAGAGAGAGAGAGAGAGAGAGAGAGAGAAACACCCTAATGTTCTGTCCTTTATCAGAACCCACTCAGGAAAATGAGCTTTCTGAATGCGTGTCCCCGCTCCTTCTCTGGGGGCGGAGGAAGGAAGAGGGAGAATTGATGAAGGCTTTTGATTAGGTCACTGGAAAGTTTTCTTTTGCAGTGACTGTTGCTCTGTCTTTTCCCCAAAAGGAAACTGGCCTGATGGGTCTCAGATCAGTGGGGAGGTGTGGTGGGTGCCTTGGGTGGCAGGGGTCATATCCATGCAGAGCCTTTCCAGCTGGGTGAACTGAGTGTTATCCTTCCACTTTCTCACCTCGGTTCACAGACAAATGATAACTTGTACTAATACAGGTGTGTGGTATTTGCAGCTTCACGGGGCACATTTATTTTATTGACCCTTTGTTCTTTCCCTCTCTCCCTCCTTCCTTCCCTCCCATCCTCTTTTCCTCCCTTCTTTCTTTCCTTCCTTCCTTCCTTCCTTCCTTCCTTCCTTTGTTCCTTCCTTCCTTCCTCTTTCCTTCTTTGTTCCCTCCTCTCTCCCCCTCCTCTTCCTTCTTGTCCACTCATTGCTTTATTCAGTAAGCATTTACTGTTGTTGTTAGGTGCTGTGGAGTCAGTTTCAACTCATAGTGACCCTGTGTACAACAGAATGAAACACTATTCAACACTGTGCTGTGCACACAGTCAGGTTTTTATGTTTGAGCCTATTGTTGCAGGCACTGTGTTTCTTCTCATTTTGAGTCATGTCACGTCAGCAAAAGAGGGTCCCAGGGGCTTTACTCCATTTCTGGTATTAAGGTCGACACTACTTTGAGGAGGCAACTCTTCCCCAGTAGTTTCTTCAATGCCTTCTAGCTTGGGGGGCTCATTTTCCGGCACTATATTTGATGGTACTTCTCTGATGTTCATAGGGTTTTCAATGGCTAATTGTTTCAGGAGTGGGCTCCCTGCTTGGGAGAAGGACCTGGCAGCCCATTCCCAAAACATGATCAGCCATTGAAAATCCTATGAATAGCAGAGAAGCACTGACCTAGTGAAGGCCATGGCACAGTGTCCTGGAGTGTTTTGTTCTGTTGTACATAGAGTTGCTATGAATTGGACCCAACCTGACGGCACCTAACAACAGCAACAACAAGCTTGGGAGAAAGAAAGTTAAACAGTTTGGATGGTTTGACTTCACAGTCTACCAAACAAATACCTACCAAGAAGTGGCATGTCACAGGCAATGGACGCCTGGTGCCTGCCCAGTGCATCAGTCCAGTTATGTCTTTCTAATTGTGAGCCTCTTGCTCTTTTGAGTGATTTTAGATGACAATATAAGGCAAAGGTGACGAGGGCTTTTGGGTTTCCACGAAAACCTATTTTCTTTTTCTCCTGGGCACAAAGCTATTATGCTGCATATCCCAGCCCTCCTTGCAGCCAGGTACTGACTGCATTCTATGGAACGAGGACACGGTTGGGCCTCTTCTGGGCCCAGTCCAATAAAATAACATTCACATGTGATTCTCCCCCTTATTAGTTTTTGGCAGTACTGAGAGATTGAACCTGGGGCTTTGCATGTGCTTTGCAAGTGTTCTACCATTGAGCTGCACCTCCAGCTCTCCTTTTGTTTTGTTTTGTTTTTTTACTTTTTATTTTGAGACAGGGTGTTGCTAAGTTAAGCAAGGTGTCTCTGGCCTCAAACTTGCGATCCTCCTTACTCTGCCTCCTGAGTTGCTGGGATTGCAGGCGTGCGCCATTGTGCCTGTCTTTCCATATATTTTCTTCTCTTGTTTTCCAGGTAAACAGTGAAGGTCCTGAAATCAGAGAACCCCAAAGCCCAAGGATGGTGGGGCCTCAGGACAGAAGGAGCTTACCAGCGTGAATGATCATGAGGAAGATTTCTACTGGTGTGAAATGCATCCCATAGATACTTCATGAGCAAGAGATAAACTTTTCCTGGTTTTAGCCATTGAGGTTTTGGAATTTACTTGTTATCGCACGTAGCCTTATCCTAGTAGATCAACTACTGAATCAAATGAAGAAATGAATGTTTCAAGACAGGATTACATTGATCATTATACTGGTTGATTGCATGGAGGTGCCTGGTTCTCCAGTGGAGTTCTGTGATATGTGGCTTTTTGCCTTGTGAACTGACTCTAGAGTCTCCATGAGGATGTAAGATGACTTCTCCATATGGAACAGACTGTGGGATAGCTCAAAGACAAGGCAGTTCAAACTAAGGCAATTATTTAGTACGAGAGGAAGTAAACACTTCAGCTCTTATCTTCCTAATGCCTATTGTCCACAATAATTTCAGTCACATGAGCTATTTCTGCACAAGTGGAATAGTTACTTGGCCTTCATTGACCAAGGGATTATAACAAAGAACTCCTGAGCATTCTTTCAGAGATCCACTCAGCCATGTCCTGGGTCAGGTTGGAACTGAGTTCACCAACACTTCCAGCCCAGGTAGTTTTACTTATTTTGAAACAGAGACAAAAATACTAACCCCAAAGATTGTGAGTTATAAGTGAGTACACACACACACACACACACACACACACATACATAGACACACATACACACACCTGCTACTGTACCGTGCACTATATGCTTTAAAAAATCCTGTAAAACCAGACTTAGATTCCAAGAATGTTTCTTCAGAGAAAAAAAACTAGGAAACTTTCAAAAATGTAAAAATATGATGATGATAGATGATCTTGACCCTCCTACAAATTATAGCTGTGTTAGTCTGTTTTCTGTGACTGTAATGAAACGCCTGAGGTTTAATTAGCCCATAGTGTTGAAGACTAAAGGTTCAAACAGCATAGTATTGGCTCTGGCAAGGGCTTGCCTGGCTGCATTGCATCATGGCAGATGGGATGATGTGGGTCACTCATGCAGGAGGGGGAGCAGGCATGGAAAGGCAAGAAGCCAAAGTGCAGGGAGGGGCCGGTCTTGCAACCTCTTAAGCCCTATCTTTTAATATCACCTCTCCACATTGCCACAATGAGGAGAGAAAATTCCTAGCACAGGAAGCCTTGGGCAACATATCCAAACCATAGAGATAGACACAAATTCTGAAGGCACTGGAAGGTGAACAGCATAGGTGGATTTTGTAAGACAGTCAATGCTTGGAAGAAATGAATGGCATGGGATGAATGATTTGGTTTTGTGGCTTTCAGCTTTAGGGGAAGCCGGAATCAGTCCTGTTGGGGGAAGCTAGAAAGCCAAGAGAAACTCATAGTTTTTCTGGCCTGAAAATTGGGGGGCACAGCTGATGAGGAACGAGAGAGAAATCCTTAGAAGGTGATAGATGCAAAGGAGAAGCCCTAAATTCTGTGTATTAACTGCCTAAGTCTTAGTCTTATTTTGGAACTTCACACATAAGATACAGTGTAGACAGTAAGCAGTTCAGCTAAATATAGGAGAACTGAACTGAGATTTGAGCTGTCACACAAAAGGCAGAGTTTGGTAACATTCCAATCAAATCAATTGCCAACTAAAACAAAAAGTTAACACTCTTCAGAGGAACATAATGAAATCTAAAGTTTCCACAATATACTATTAAAACCATCCAGTATACATCCCCCAAATATCTTGATGTACAAAGAATCAGGAAAATTTTCCACAAGAAATAAGAATGACAATCAACTGAGACCCACCCCAAGGTGGCCCTGGTGTTGAAATTAAGAGATAGGGTTTTAAGGAAGCTATTGTGACTATATTCAGTAAGTTAAAAAAATGTGGCCAAAACCGATAAAATGACAAAGAGTATCAATTGGAGAAACAGAAATTATAAAAAGAACAGAAAACCTAGAATTAAAAATGATATCTAAAAATAAAAATTCACTGAATGAGCTTAAAAGTAGAATGGATATGGCAGAGGAAAGAGTTAAGACACTTGGAGACAGATCAACAGAAATTATTTAATCTGAAGAAGAGAAAAGAAAAGATTAAAAATAATAGGGTCTCCAAGATTTACAGGGCAATATCAAAAGTTCTAATAAACATGTAGTTGGAGATAAGAAGAATAGCAGAAAGAGAATGGAGTAGAAAATGTACTTAAATATATGATTGCTGAAAATTCCACATATCTGGTGAAAAACACACATGTATAGATTCAAGAAGTTCAGCAAACTTAAAATAGGATAAATATAAAGAAAAACACACCTAGACACATCATAGTCAAATTACTAAAAACCAAATAGAAAGAGAAAACTTTGAAATCATCCAAAGAAAACCACCATGTCATATACAGGATGTGTTTGAAATTGTGTGTGTGTTGAATACCTATGTATCATATATGTGTGATCACTTTAAATTTCATGGATTTCTCATTTTAGGCTATGGCAGCCAGAAGTCAATGGACCAGTATCATTAAAATGGTAAAAGAAAAAAAAAATGACTTTTTCAAAACAGAACTCTATTTCCAGCTAAAATATCCTTCAGGAGTAAAAGTGAGGTAAAGATAGTTTCAGATAAAAGTTACTAAGACAATTTGTCAACCAGCAGAACTAAAGGAAGCTCTTTGGGCTGAAGGAAAATGATACCCAGTGGGAACTACATTCTTCATGAAAAAGCAATAGCATTGGAAGCAAAGTTTGAGTAGATTTAAGCAACTAACTTTTCTCCTTTGATTTCTTTAAAATACATATGATAATTTATAACAAAAATTATGACATTTTCTTGTGTGTATAGATGTAATACATATGGCTACTCTAGCATAAAGGAGAAGGATGGAAGGGAGCAATTCAAAGATCAATGGTTGTGACTTTGAATATCTACATAAAGTGGTACAATATTAACTCTAAGCGGAAGATGAGAAGTGAAGGACAAAAGAAAAAAAAAGCAAAGATGTATACGGGACACATTAACAGCTGAATTAAAATGTAATTCTAACACGTCAAATAATTTAAAACAAGCTTGGAAAGGAAGAACAGAAGAAAAACAAGACAAATAGAGAAAGAACTAGATGGAAGATTTAAATGGACCCATATCATGAATGTTAATATGATGATGTTGTTGTTGTTAGGTGCCATTAAGTCGGTATCCGATGCATAGCGACCCTACATACAACAGGCAAAACACTATCGTCAGTGCTTCTCTGCTATTCATAGGGTTTTTAATGATGGATTGACTTTTGGGAGTGGGTTACTGGGTCCTTCTCCCAACTTATAATGTGCCAGGTGCCTTTCCAAAATCACTTCATATGATCTTCACAGCAACTTTTTGTGACAAATAGTCAATTCCACTGATGAAGGAATTGATGGTCAGGGAGATGAAGTGTGTTGTGTAAAGTGATGGGGTTAATAATTGACATAGCTGGCATAATTGACATAAGAATTTAAGTCTCACAACAAAGCTTATAATCATTCCATATCATCCCGACCCTGAGGTGGTTACCAAGTGGGGGGACGTCAGAGCAAGAAGAATGGAATACCATGGTGCCTGCTTCTCCTCCTGTCTCCTAACAATTATAATGGCCGCAAAAGACTTAAGACAATGTAAACCATTTGAGAAAACCCCTCTCTCAATGCCTACCTTTGGCAACAGTGACCCCAAAGCCAACCCCTAATAAAGCTGAAATTGAAGTTTATACTTTTTACTTTAAACCAAATTTTAGATGCATTAAGAAGGAAACAAAGGTTGTCAGGGTTCAGAAAAATACTAGCTTATTCCAGAGGTTTCATTTTAGGAACAAATTGTCCCTGGAGCTTCCAAAATAAATTACTCTAGCGTCATCCGGCGTGGAAGATTAGCGTTAAGGGCCATGCTTTCATGCCAGTCTCAATTTTCTGTTCAGAAAGGGATGGCTCAGTTGCTCTGGGTTCATCCACCTTTCCCTGATAGTTTAGCTCAAAGCACATTTTTCTGGGTTATGTGGCAGTGCCCTAGATGGATGCTGTTTCCTACTTCCTGGAATACTCTGATTTTCCATTTACCATGGGCACAACGCAGTGTGGATGGCTGGACCATCTCGTTGTTAGGAGACTGACAAGAGTCGGTCTGAGCTTTTTTGGGTCTTTGATCTTCTGTAAGTTACTAGCAACCCTTTAGTGTTCATCACATGGCCCTAACTTTGAATCTTGACTCTTTGTCACAGCTGGGTAACTTTGGACTTGTGACTCTATCTTTTTGGGTCTTAGTTTCACCATTTTCAAAATGAAGATTATAATCATAGTACTTATTGCGTAAGACTTTTGAAAGGTCAGGTAAGATTATGAAAAGGATATAACAAAGTGTCTGGCATATCGTAAGCACAAAGTAAATAGATAGACATACTAAAAAAAAGATGCGCAAGTAGAAGAGAGACTATTGGTGGGGAAGGAGAGGATGGGGGGCTCATGTTGGGGGTAAGGGGGAGGTGAGCATAGGCAATATGTAATGAAACGCATGTACAGTAACATCATAATTAGGTTTTGTATTAAAATTACTAATAAAAAGTAAAAATAAAATAAAAAGAAACTATATGCTATGCAGAACTCTTGGGCAATAAAGGAGAAAGGTACTACCTCTGCCTTGGAGTAGGAACTGGGGTAAAGGAAGTAGGTCTGGACATGGTGTCAGAGGAGTGACAATTTAGGTTGTGTTCTAAATGGTGAATAGTTTTTGAAGGCGGGGTGGAGAGATTATTCCAGACAGTAGTAAGAGCACTTGGAAAGACTATGTGGTGGGCCCTGGGCTAGAGTAGTGGGAACAAGGCTGGAAATTTCTTTTTTTTTTTTTTCTTTTTTTCTTTTATTTTTTGCGGTACTGGGGGTTGAACCCAGGGCCTCGCGCTTGCATGCTTTGCAAGTGCTGGACCATTGACCTGCACCCCCAGCCCGTTTTTTTTTACTTTTTGAGACAGGGTCTCCCTAAGTTATGCAGACTGCCTCTGGTCTTGAACTTGCAATCCTCCCGCCTCTGCCTTCAAAGCCGCTGGGATTACAGGCGTGCGTCAACCCGCCCGGCTAGGCTGGGAAGTTCTAACATTGAGAAGTTGTGAAGGGTCATATTTTGGGAGTGAAGGATTTGAGTGCCATCTCTGGAGAGGCCACCAGGACATTTAAGGCAGAGAGTGAGGCACCCCAGGTTCTTGGCAGAGAGTCCACTCCACCTGAGGGTGGAGCATGGATTCCAGAGGCACAGACTGGGCATATGAGGAGGCTGGAAGGTCTGGCAGGAAGGTCTCCCTCCCCACAGAGGGGTCCTGGCAGGGGGATGTGTGTGTGGGTTGAGAAGAGGGGAGAGAGTCTGGATCCTCACAGGCAGGACTTGAAAAGGAAGGCGACTCCTCTCAAGGAGGAAGGAGATTCTCTCCAATTGCTTCTTAAAGGGGCTCTCAGGAGAGCCAAAATTCATTCCAGAAGAAAGCAATCTGGTGAGAGCGAAATGCCAATGCCAGGGCTCCCCCACCCAGAGACTCAGGGTCAGAGATCAAGGATGGAGGACAGGAAGCCACCTGTTGAATAGGTGCCCAGTGGTTCAGATGAAGGTGGCCTATGACTTGGAGAAATAGTAGTTTAGGGACAGAAGCATTACAGGCAGAGTGTGCTTGGAGAGCGCCGTGTAGTTGAAATGAGGTCCTGCCCGGTGTGCAAGGGCTTTGTAAGATCAGCAATTACAGAAAACCTCAGCAAGAAGGCAAGGTGGGAGCTGGGTCTGAAAATGGAAGGAGAGGAATGGACGTATTTCAGGAGAGAAATTCGGCTAAGGTAAGGAATGATGCCTCGCCACTGGCCATGAGATGACTCCCACGAGATGGATGGAGAAAATCTGGGAGAGCAGAAAAGGAACCAGATTTGCAAGGGCTTTGAATACCAGGGGAGCAGGGGCAAGGGGCAGCATTCCAGCTGATGGGATGTGCCACAGGCAGGTACCACTGTTCTTAAACAAGGAGAGGCAGCCGGGGCTACCAAATAAGCAGAGTCCCAGCTCTATGTAGTTCTGACATAGCAATTTCTTTGCCAATTATACCAATGGAAAGGATGGACAAAGAAGAAAAGAGGGCCAAAGGGAACCGCTCTGGGGTTCCACTCTCTCTCCATGAATAATGTGACAGGTATCTTCACTGGGCAAGCCCAGCAGGTTCGTGCTTGGCACTTGTCACAGTGGTTTTGAAGAGAGATCTCTCATCAGAAAGAGAGAGAGCAAGGTGGGCAGGGGCAGCACCCAGAGTGACAGCGTGCACTGCTGGGAAGTTTTTTGAGAAAGCTGTCAGAAGCTCCAGAAAATGGATCCAGCTCGTCAGAGCCTCTCTGCAACCCGGTCTTTGCTAAACGTGGTGAACTTCACCCTGCCTGGAGCCTCGTCTTGCACCCTTCCCTCTTCTACTTCATAAATGTTCCACAGCTTCTTCTCTCAGTATAGATTCCCCCAAGGAAACCTTTCCCAGCCCCCAAAACTGCTCATCTACTAGACTTCTTGTTAGGTGCCATGCAGTTGGCTTCAACTTGTAGCAACCCAATGTACAACAGAACAAAACACTCCCTGTCACTGTGCCATGCCTGGCACTATGTCAGTGCTTCTCTGTTGCTCATAGGATTTTCAATTGCTGATTGTTTCGGGATTGCTTCAGGAGTGGATCACCACATCCTTCTTCCATTTTTGTGGTGCTGGGGATGGAACCCAGAGCCTCAGAGAGTGCAGAGCAGCGCTCTACCAACTGAGGGAAACCCCAGCCCCCTACTGAATTTAGATCTTCTCAATGCAAGAGGCCATGCTTGTCAAAAGCACAGCCTCTGGAGCTGGACTACCTGGATTTAGGTTACGCAGCCATTGAAAACCCTATGAATAGCAGAGAACCAGGAAAACAGTGTTTTTTCTGTTGTACATAGGGTCACTCTGAGCCAGATACCCACTCGATGGGACTCGATGGCATCTAACAACAACAAACTTAACATCTGTGTGACCTTGAGGAAACAACGTAACCTCTCTGAGCCTCAATTTCTGCATCTGTAAAAACGGGGTGTTAACCACACCTACTTTATAACCCAGTGGGATCACTAACTGAGTTAATGCACATGAAGTGTTGCTCTTCCCCAGCCTCCATCAGGATGGTAGTGAATGATTATGCGCACCACCATCTGTGTCATGGCTGACTCCTCATGGAGAGCAGAAGCCCCAACACAGCCCGGATCTTTGTTCCCTTTGCTGTGACTCCAGGACTCGGCACACTGTAGATGCCTAATAAATATATGTTGAATGGCAGGCTGCAGAAGAATCTCCACCATACAGACCTGGGCGAGGTGACTCATGCCTATAATCTCAGCGGCTCGGGAGGCGGAGGCGGGAGGATCGCAAGTTCGAGACCAGAGGCAGTCTGCATAACTTAGCGAGACCTTGTCTCAAAAAGTAAAAAAAATGGGCTGGGGGTGCAGCTCAGTGGTCCAGCACTTGTAGAGCATGCAGACTCGAGACCATGGGTTCAACCCCCAGTACCGGAAAAAAAAAAAAAAAAGAATCTCCACTGTACAGATGGGAAAGCAAGGGAATATGGTGATGAAAGGTGCTTTTCCAGGGTCACCGAGGGAGTGGGTGCTAGGGTTGCAGAATGGGTTCTAGAATTAGGGTACCTAAAGATTTGGGAGCCTGCAGCCATAGCCCTGTGGCATCTGATCCCATCAGATCTCGGAAGCTAAGCAGGGTCGGGCCTGATTAGGACTTCGATGGGAGACTGCCTGGAAACACCAGGTGCTGTAGGCTTGGGAGAAGGACCTGGCAACCCACTCCCAAAAATCAATCCACCATTGAAAACCCTATGAACAGCAGAGAAGCTGCTATTCACTGACAATAGTGTTTCACCTGTTGTATGCAGGATCACTGTGAGTCAGAAACTGACTTGATGGCACCTAACAACAACAACAAAGATTTGGGACAGTTGAAGGGACATTTTGGAAAGTTTTAAAGTCTCTCCATGCAAAGCCATGGCTGGAACAATCTTCTTGCCATCTAAGATGCAGGGCAAATGATCAGAAAGAGAAGCTGAAGTATCCTAGTCTCCTGTCCCCCTCCCTCTCCTGCTGTTCTTCAGCTCCGGAGGTATCTGCATTGCTCAGGATGCTTCCACATCACCCCGGCTGTCTCTCACTTGGAGGTTCACACTATGGTCCAAATCCCGAGGTCCCATCCTGGCTACGTGAGGGACTCCAGTCGAGCTCCTTCCCCTGCCTGAGCCTCAGTTTCCTTCGCAGAGCATGTGTGGGACAAAGTGTCCATAGCCTAGAGTTGTGTGATTTAAATGAGAGATGATGCATGGTGTATAGTGTGTGCTCAGTACATGTTCCTGTGTCCTTATGTTCTTACTTTACATGGGAGAACGTGTCCCCCAAAGGGGAAGAATGTGACAGAAGATAAAACTGAGTTATTGGAGCCATCCATTCATGGTGCTTGGACAGATGTCTTCCACATGCCTACTTCTTGGTAAGGGCTGGGGTCTAGCTCAGCTGGTAGAGGGCTGCTCTGTACTCTCTGAGGTCCTGGGTTAGATCGCCAGCTCTGCAGGAATGGGAGAAGGACATGGCAGCCCACTCCCAAAACAATCCCAACAGCCATTGAAAATCCTTTGAACAGCAGAGAAGCACTGATATGGTGCTGGGCGTGGCACAGGGTCAGGAGTGTTTTGTTCTGTTGTAATAGGGTCTCGGCACTCAATGGCACCTCACAACAACAACAACATCTTCTTGTTAAAGAGATGAAGGAGAAAGAGCCCTTCCCTCAAGGGGCTCAGAGCCAAGAGGGAGAAGCAGAGACAATTCAACCACCGCAGCACGCGCTATTTCAAAGGTAGCAATCTTTGAAAGGACAGTTGTGAAACCAAAGGAGCACAACTACCCCCCCACTTGCGGTGGGGGGTCCAGGGCAAGCTAAGGTTATGCCAGGCAAAGGCACACGGCACGGAGGTGAAATGAGCGAAATGGGACCGTCCCTTTCATTTATTCCTCCAGGCCGTATCTCTGGGGCAGGCTCGTGCACCTGCGGTGTTCCAGAGGGACGCCTGGACCTGGGCCTTGATCATTCATAAAGCAATTGAAACCGCACAGGCTCCAGGTCGCAGCTTTGCGGGTTGCTGTACTTCCCAAGGGAGCAACTGTTGGAACTGCTCCTCCAGGGGGCGCTGCCATAACAATCTGTCCTCAACTGAATAGAAAAACAAAGCAATAGAGAGAAACTTTGTGACCAACTTGAAAACTAAACAGTGCTATTTCAGTATTGCAATTAAGGAAAATGATTGCAGCCCCGCACATTTTTTTTTACTATATGTATTAAATGTTAGTGAATGATGATTAATGAGGCATCCCATGCAAGCTCGATAATACAGCTAGTGGAGAATATTCTAAATCATCTAGGGGCCGATCCTTCTTCTAAAGGTCCGCTCTATTTTCGTGTGGCTGTGGCTGAATAGCAGATCTGCCCTTCCACCCACATGATCATTAAACTCCCCCTTTCTTCTACCGCCAACCTCATCAGACAAAAAACGTAAAACATCAATTTGATGAATTGTTTACCTGGAGTAGAATTTCAGAGTTAACCCCTGTCACCTTCCTGTCTCCCTGGTTCAAGATTCTGTGTCTGATAGTGACCCCGAGGGAGGATTTTGGAGAGGAGGCTGCTCGACCTGCTCATCCATCAATCTCAAAGGTTAGGAACATTCCTCAGACAGCCCATGCGTCCTTCACTGTCTGCTAGAGATTGTGCCATGGGGAATTTACGGAGACCAGGGAGACCCTTTGTACCTCTTCAGCTGTTCCACTCTGTGCGAAGGAGGTTGGAAAGTGACCTTTCCATTTTCTTATTGGGATCACCTAGCAAGAGATTCTACTTTTACATGAATCGGAAATGTAACTGTTTAAGGGGCACGCATAGACGTAGAAACAGGTATGAAGGAAAATTCATAGGAAACCTGACTCCTCAGCTCCTTTTTTGCAGGAGACAATAATAATGACAATAATGATAACACGATTTCCTGGGCTCGTTCTCTGTTCAGAGCTATGAAAATGTTTTAGCTCATTTAACTACCATCAATTACCCAGCAAAGCAGATATTGTTTTGCTCATTTTAAAGATGAAGAAACAGAGGCTCAGAGAAATTTAGAAGTTCACCACAAACAGTGGGTGCATGGGCTTTAAATGCAATCATTGCTACCACCTCCAGAGACACGGTCGTCAATTAGGTTTGATTGGGTGTCTCCTGTAGGCCCGGCTCTACCAGGGGCTTGGACTCTGAGTTGAATAAAATGCACTCTCTCTACCTAAAGAGCTCGCAGCGCCTCAGGAAGAAAAGGCAAGTAAGCTAGGAGTGAAACCTGGATGAGCTATGAAAAGGGCATGAGAGGGTTTCAAGGAGGGCCCCAGCCCCGCTGGGGGGACCCGAGGAGGTTCGGGAATCTTTGAGATGGGCTGAGATTCTGCGTGCTTTCCATCAGCAGGTGGGGGGAGGTGAGTCATGTGGAGCGCCCAGGGTGAAGAAAGGCTGAGAGGTTGGCGGAAGTATTGGGGAGGCAGGGAGGGAATCACCCCTTGCGGTTCAAGCAGACAGCAGGTGTGAGGACGAGGTCTAATACGTCACCCAGGACCCCAGGGCGGATGGAGGCCGGGAAGGACGTGTTCAGTCTGGACAGAGGCACAAAGTCAGCTTGATCAGGGGAAGGAGGAGAAGAGAGAGTCATGGGGGGTGCATAGGAACCAAGTCCGTGATATACAAGTACGAAATGTCATAACGAAGCTCAGTGTTTTGTACGATGGATATGTCTTAATGAAAAATCAGGAAATGCACATGAGCGCAGAGGCGCTTTCCTGTGACAACCCCAGCAGATGGCTGGGGACTGGGAAGGCTGATGGTGCAGGGGCACGTGGTCGAGCTGGCCTTTGAAGTCATTTGAACCAAAGGCGAAGGCACCGCTCTGCCTTTTCCCATACCCCTTCTTGAATAGAAAAGCACCACAGGTGGGTGTTCAGACCAG
Organism: Pedetes capensis; assembly: GCA_007922755.1. Classification (NCBI taxonomy): domain Eukaryota; kingdom Metazoa; phylum Chordata; class Mammalia; order Rodentia; family Pedetidae; genus Pedetes; species Pedetes capensis. The sequence goes on from VMDO01000728.1 coordinate 49,462, forward strand.
GGGATCCTGGCTCAGGAGGGCGACCCTGGGAAGAGAGTGGCCAGTGGGGCCTCTGCAAGCCCTGACCACGGACTTGCTATGGGAGTGGAGAAAGAGGGGGAGCAGCCACAGCTGGGAGCCCTAAGCAGGCTGTCTTCATCAGCAGCTGAAGGCCTGACACACTGTCATTGCTCAGCAAAATTATTGAGCATGTGGTGCGTAGATACAGAAACACACACGTACATGCGCAAACATACTCATACATGACACACACACACTCACAAATACACAGACATGCACACATTTGCACTGCGACAGTCTGAACATCTGTGGCCCCTTCAAATTCATATGTTGAATCTCTAACAGCCAAGGTGATGGTGACAGTAGGCAGGGCTTTGGGAGGTCATTTGAGGATGAGGAGGGAGCCCTTGTGAATGGGGTTAGTGCCCTTATAAAAGAGACCCCAGAGATGACCCTTGTCCCTTCCAGCCCACGAGGATCTTTCAACAAGTTCTACTTGTCTACAAACCAGAAAACCAGCTCCCCGCCAACTCCAATCTGCCAGCACCTTGGTCTTGGATTTCTCAGCCTCCAGAACCGTGAGGAGTGAATTCCTGTTGTTCATAAGCCACTGGCTCAGTTTATGATATTTTGTTATAGCAGCATGAACGAACTAAGACACACACACACGCACAGAGACACAGGCAACACATACAAACATGTGTGCTTGCATATATACATGCTCACACACACACACGTGCGTGTCTCCACCATTGCAATGCTAGGAGAAAGGGGGGAGTGAAGAGGAAATATATATGTTAGGGGGATGAGATGGTTTGAGGCAGAGATAGGAAGGCAAGGAGAGATTCCAGAAGGTGTGGAAAGTAGTTACCTTCCAATGCCCCACCCCCTTTCCACAGTTGTGACCTTTACTAAGTAATTTAACCACTGAATCTCATTTTGTCATCTGTAAAATAAAGATAGAACATGGCATTGTACTCCCTAAATACGTACGATTATCATTTGTGAATTAAAAAGAAAATAAAACGTAACAGTGTCAAGTTCACAGGGCTGTTGTGGGGGTTGAAGAGGCCAATCCATGCAACGTGTGTGGCTCAGTTGCTGGCTTCTGATATACCCAGATTAAAGCTCAGTCTCAGCCAGGTGCCATGGCACATTCCTGTCATTCCAGCGGTTTGGGAGATGGAGGCAGGGGGATCATGCATTTGAGGCCAGAGGCAGCCTGTGCAATTTAGCGAGACCCGGGCTCATAATAAAAAAGTAAAAAGGGGGTTTGGGGTGCAACTCAGTGGTAGAGCACCTGCCTAGCATGTGCGAGGCCCTGGGTTCAACTCCCCTTCTGAATAAATAAAATATACCAAAAAAAAAAAAAAAGTCAGTAAAAAGAAAAGTAAATAAAAAAAAAAAATCAGAGCTCAGACTCATGGGCCACGGGAGGCTCTCTGAGCAAGTCAGTTCTCTTTCCTTCTCTGATCTGTTTCGTTACTTCTGAAGATCCCTGGGCAGCTGAGGCCAGGATGACTCTCACTGGGTAGGCAAACTGTGGGCTCTACTCATTTGCTGGGTACCAGTTAGGAGGGGCCTCACCAACCTGCTGAAAATCTCCATTGATGGTCAGCAATGAATCCTTATCTCTGGCCCTAGGTGTGCCCATTCTTGCCCAGTTTTGCTGTATCAATGTGTTTGGAGGTCCTCTAGAGGTAATGAGCCTTCACATAGGAGAGAATCAATTAAATTAACCTCTCTCTGAAAGCAGCAGGTCCACGAGTCAAACCAATGTAATTAACGAGACGGCTTTTGCCTGGCCCTGAAGTTATCATTTTGTAGAAAGTAGCTTCTGGTATCAGCACACGGGGGCTCAGTTCAGGGGATCAGACACAAGGTAAATAAATCAGGTCTCCAGCAGCCTCTCCCTCCTGGTTCGATGCTCCAGAGAGAGGAGGCTAGAGAGACCAGCCTAGAAGGTGAACATCAGCCAGAAGTCAGAGCTACAAACAGTTCCCACTCCGCCACAGGGATGGACCACTTGAGAGCTGACTGTGGTATTTCTTCATTATTGTATCCCAGTCTGCAGCTGTACCACAGTGGCACCTGAGCCTGTCAGAACTCAGAAGCTAAGCAGGGTTGGGCCTGGTTAGTATTCGGATGGGAGACCGCCTGGGAACAGCAGGTGCTATAGGCTTGGGAGAAGGGTCTGGCAACCCACTCCCCAAAACAATCAGCCATTGAAAAACCTATGAACAGGAGAGCAGTACTGATAATAGTGCGCATGGCACAGTGTCAGGAAGTGTTTCCTCTGTTGTACGTTGGGTAGCTATGAGTTGGACCCCCATCGACAGCACCTAACAACAACAACAACAGCATCATATCACAGGTTTTCACACAGTAGTTGGTCTGAAAGTGATTGTAATGATCTCATTTTCTCCATCGCTAATTTATAAGTGATTTGGGCCAGCATTTCCCATTCTCTGAGCCTCAATTGTTTTATCTTCCCAATGGGTAGAAGAGCCTTACTTTAGGGACCTGTCCTGAACTGACAATCCTTACTTGTCCTTAGTAGGCTGGCCTTGAAATGCCCAGCGACTCTCTGATTGTCCTGTTATCTCCTTACATTCTTGAGAGTAACTCCCCTGTGGCTGGTGAAATTGAGACTATGAATTGCATTCAGTAGACGCCCATTCCTTTAATAACAAAGTCTCCACATTTTAGCTGGAAACATGATCACCTGGACTATACCATCATGCACCACGTAACAATATTTGGGAAACTGCAATAGTTGCCTACTGATATTGTAGCCATTTTAGTTGATGTAAGAACACTTTTTTCTTTTCTTTTTTTTTGCACAAGGACAATATTGTCTAACGATGTACTTCTCAACACACATCCCCATTGTGAAGTGTCACGTGACCTTTCTACAATTCTGTCTCTCTTAAAGTCAGATGTGGCCATATGACTATATTCTGGCTAAGGGGAAGTGAGGGGGAGTAATGAGTGTGGCCTCAAGGTGAATGTTCTTTGGAGGAACTGCCCACTACTTCCTCCTTACCCTTTCCCATTTGCTGGAAGGTGGATATGAGAGGGGGGAGCTGGAGCGTCCATATTTGATGATGGAAAGAAGCTACCAACTGAGGATGGCAGAGCAATGAGTTGGAAGGAGCCTGGGCCCCTGATGGTTCCAGAGCTGCCTTGTTAGCTTAGGACTATCCACATTGACATGACAGAGAAATGGGCTTCCATCTTGCTTATGCCACAGCTATATTCTGATCTTTCTATCACAGCAATTGCTCCAAAATGCTAATATAATCTGTAAAGTATGTGAGCAAATGGAATTATTGTGCCAGAAATCATATTTTCAATGTGCCAGGAGAAGCGATACCTTGGAATAACTCAAGGGTAAGATTGTGGAGTTAGAACTGAATCTCATCTCTATGGCTTTCTATGGAGGGAGAGGCTCTATGGCATCTCTATGGCTTTGGGCAAGTTGCTTAGCTTCTCTGTGCTCTGTTTTCTTCATTTATGTAGTGGAAATGATTGTATTACTCTCATAAGATTCCTGTGAAGATTGATTGAGATAATGAATGCAAAGTCTTTAGAATGGTATCTGTTGTGTAGTAAAGCACTCTATAAATATTCAATAAGATTATCTGAGAAATAAAAAAATGTTTCGAATCTGCTAGCAAAGTTTCTGATTTCATTGGTATTGAATGGGGCCTGGGTACCCGTGCATCTTAAAACGTTTCTATTTCCTTGAGTAGTTGAGAATGAATTAAAAGACTCGAGTGGGAGGGCTTTCTGTAAATCACTTCCTTACTTACCTACTATGCAAATCAGAACTGTCATAAATATTTGCAGTCACACCTTCATGGTGGGTTGCTCCTACCTTGTAGTCTCTTCTGGCTATGCTTTAAATGTTTATCCAAAATTCAAACTCAAACCCAAATGGGGCAGTATTAGGAGGCGGGGACTTTAGAAGGTGATTAAAAATGAGATTAGAACCCTTATAAAAGAGATGGAGGGGGCTCATCAGGGCCTTTCTGCCTTCCTGACTTCTGACATTGTCACAGCATTGGTCCTTTCTGGAGAACACAGCAAAAAAGCTGATACCCTAGAAGCAGAGAGACACTGTCACCAGATACACCCCCCCCACCACACACACAGCCTCCACCCTGGGAGAAGTAAATTTCTATTGTTTTGCAATTACCCAGCCTGTGGTATTTTGTTATAGCAGCATGAGTTGGCTGAGACACTTCCTGTTTTCAATTCTATGTTGCTTTTCTACTGTCTTTCTAAACACGCCTGCTCCCACCACTCCTGCCCACACCATGGGCTTCCTGAGGATTCTTCGGATCTAAGTGTACAGTTTCTGAATGATTCTACCAACAATCAACATTTCTATCCATTTATGAGCTTTCTGAAATACTTGCATATATATTACCCATTATCTTAGCTACAGCTTTGTAAAGTTCTTAAGATGGCTTTTATCACCATCACCAGCACCCCTCCCCCACTAGAACCATCACCATCATCATCACCTCCATTTCACAGATGAGGACACTGAGGTTCAGAGAGGTTAAGGAATTTGCTGAGTGGGAGCCAGGATGTGAACTAAGTGATGTCTGATTTCCAAGCTTGTGATCCACCTCTATTCCTCTCTCCCTGCTTCTCTAACACTGTCCCGTGATTGTTGGATGAGTCGCTCAGGTGCGTGTTCAGTACACATTTGTAGTCACAAAGAGCAAGGAGATGGATAAAGACAGGAACTAATGAAGCCCTCGGTGGACCAGTAGCTCCCCCTTTTTGCACAAATCCAGCTGTAAGTTGGGTCACACCTTCAGGGAGATTTGACATGGTTATCAAACCCTTCTGGAGAATCTGTCAGGGACATGGAATCATGCCAGTTTCCTGGGAATTCCGGGTGCATAAAGGAGAAATCCACAGATTGTCCATTTGCCCCTTTCTCTAAATCCATCCCCTTTTGGATAGTGACAGTCTCTGTGGTCAGAGAGGCTTAAAAACCACCCCAAGGCCACCTTCATACCAAGTCACCATGTCTACTAGAGATGGGCAACATCAAGGTGAAATGCTTCCATCACCTAGCAAACCTGGGTTCCACTTAGAAAAAAAGGGTTTCTCTTACATATTATATAACTCCGGGGAGGAGGTTGCTTAGCAACTGAGCCCAGTTGGCTGGGCTGGGAGTGGTTATTAACTCTTCCGGCAGTCAGCTGACACTGTCCCTTCATGGGAGGCCACCAACCACCCCATTGCCTTAACAGAAAGCTCATGCCTTTCATTTGCCTGGGACCAGGACCCCTCCTGCCTCGCTCCTCCCCCAGAATCGCAGTTCTCTTCCTGGGAAGGACAACATGTACGGCGTGTTCTTGAGGAGGACCAGCCTCAGGCACCCCAGCCCATGGGGGGAACCCATCAAGAGCCCATTTGGCCATTTTAGATGCGTGGCATGCAAACACCTGTCACGTTAAACAATTGGAGTTAGGTGCACAGGGGGCTCTATAAAAAAATATACTTTTATGTGTTCAACGCCTATAGCTGTAGCCCTGTGGCATCCGATTCTGTCAGATCTCAGAAGCTAAGCAGGGTCAGGCCTGGTTAGTACTTGGATGGGAGACCACCTGGGAACACCAGGTGCCGTAGGCTTGGGAGAAGGACTCAGCAACCCACTCCCCAAAATCAATCAGCCATTGAAAACCCTATGAACAGCACAGAAACACTGACAATAGTGTTTTGCTTGTTGTACGTAGGGTCGCTATGAGTTGGACACTGACTTGACAGCACCTAACAACAGCATGTGTTCAACACGAATTTACGAACATTCTAGGATGTGGCAAGGTCATAGTTAGCCCTGCAAACAACAGGGAACACTATAGTCAATGAACCACATGTGTGAAACTCAGACTGTTGTTGGGGAAAGAGAACGAAAAGAGAAAGAAATGCGCTGATTCTGACTGCTGTGAGTGCTTTGGAAGACAGAAAATAAGAGGACGCCCTAGAAAGGGTCTTGGGGGAGGGGCGGTGTGTATCTAACTGCGAAGCTATCGGTAGGCATCTCTCTGAAATGTGTCTGGGGACAAGATGTATCCAGCTGTTGCGACACTGTGTTGCTGCCAACTGGCATTTCCCATCCAGGGTGAGCGTTGCAGAGCCTCAGAGCCCGGCTTGCTTCATCTCTGACGTCTGTCCCATGGCAGCAATTTGTTGTTGTTGTTTTGTGCTGTCGAGCTGTGTCCAACTCATAGCCACCCTCACAGGGTTTTCAATGGCTGCTTGTTTCGGGATTGCCTCAGGAGTGCATTGCCACGTCCTTCTCCCATTTTTGCGGAGCTGGGAATTGAACTCGGGACCTCAGAGACTATAAAGTGGCACTCTACCAACTGAGCTAAATCCCAACCCTATATGGCAGCAATGGCATCCCCCAATCCAGCTGTCACTCAAGTGACGGTGTTGGCGGGGCTCCGCTTTGGTCCTACGGTCTCCCTCTTCCCCACGTTGCATCCACAGCAGGTGTACTGCCATGAACCTGACCTCGCCGCTTCTCCCTACCTTCACAGCGTCTACTCACGTTCAGGCCACTGTATTGGCTCCCTGGGACAGCGATGATACTTTCCCCGTTCGTCTCTACCCAGCAGCTGAACTGAACTTTCGAAAATGAAGCTCGGATCCTTCACACACTTCTTGATATGACACCACACAGTGGCTTCTTCCCTCTGAACACTTACTGTCAGGATGAGTGTGTGCTGGAATCAGACTTATTCTTCCGCCCCACTTCTGATCATGCTTGCCATTCACTCACCCTGCTCCAGCCACACTGGCCTTGGTTTTCACTCAGACAGGACAAGCTCATGGCTCCCTAAGGGCCTTTGTGCACACTGTTTTCTTTGCTCTTTGTCTGATGAGCCTGTATTCATCGGTCAGATCTTAGTTTAAAGGTCACCTCCTCATGGAAGTCCTCCCTGACTACTTGATCCCAGCACCACTGAAGACCTCACAGCACTTGCTCGTATCTGTAAACACAGTTGGACACACACATGTGCCCTCACATATGCACATGTTAACTTGCTTATTATCCTCTCTCACAGGGTGAGGTTTGGGAGTGGAAAAACTGTGTCTATTTCATTAACGTCAGTGTCCATTCAAGAGCCTGACACATATAAATAATATTTAGACATTTCATTTCATCAAAAAAATGAATAGCTATAGCATCATGAAATCACCAGAAGTTACTGAGTCCTTGCCAGATCCCAAGCACAGTGCCAAACATTTACATATTATGGTATAGTTTAACCTGCATACTAAGTCAATGAGGCAAGGAGTACCACCCCATTTTAGAAATGACAAAACTGGGGTCCGGGGTGAGCAAGGAGCTGATGTGACTGAGTTCACCTAGCCAGCCAGGGGCTCAGCTGAAATTAGAATTTAGCTTCCTCTGCCTCTCCAAGCTGGCCTTTTAGATCACTGTGCAATTGCTGATCCTCTGCAGAGTTTGGCAACACCTTCCTCTCCCCCTCCCCACTTTGTTGCATGTACACCATTTCCCCCCCTGGGCTGCACGGGGTCTCACAGAAAGCTTGAGGGGGCAAATTGGATGCTCATGTGGCTGGTCTTGCAAAAGGAGGCCGAGTTCAGCTATGTGCACAACCAGAGCGGAGCAGACAAAGGGCGAACCGAAATAACTCCTCGCACTGAGTCATCCCCGAGTGTGCCAGGGAGGCTCTGCAGGCATTTGGAGACGCTCTGCGGCACACACCATCCCTCAGCTCTTTATGTCCAGCACCAACTGTTTCTAAAAGGAAGACGTCAGGGGAACTGGCTGGCCCGAAACCGTTCTGGAGGCTGAGGGAACTTGGCTTGGCTTAAAATAAAGACAATGCAAGCTGTCACTGTTTTTGGGGCACCTAGGATGTGCTGAGCCTTGAAGCAAGAGCTCCCAGTGCGTCTGCACCTTCACCGGGGGCCTGCGAGGGGGATCCGCTCTCGTGGACCGAGGCGGGTGCTCTGCTACTGGTTTCAGGGCTTGTGTGTGCCAGAGGGAGGATTCGTGGTGAGGTAGGCCACTGTGCTGAGTGCGAGGTTTTCCCATTTCCTCACCCTCTCCAGGCATCACCGTTCCCGAGCCCCAGGCTCTTCCTGTCTAAGAACCATGGCACACTATGTCCAAAGGTTGATTCCTATTTGTTGTTGTTAGGTGCCATCCAGTCGGTGTCTGACTCATGGGGACCCTATGTATGACAGATCAAACACTATTGTCAGTGCTTCTCTGCTATTCATAGGGTTTTCAATGGCTGGTTGTTTTTTGGGAGTGTGTTGCAGGGTCCTTCTCCCAGCCTACAGCACCTGGTGTTCCCAGGCGCTGTACTAACCAGGCCCAACCCTGCTTAGCTTCCAAGATCTGACAGGATTGCATGCCACAGTGGTACAACTGCAGGCAATTCCTACTCAGATCCCCCCACAATATCAGCTGGGCCAAAATGACACAGTTATTGTGGATCGGCAGTGATTGACATGCAGCTCAACCTTGCCTATCAGTGAGTGCAGGCCAGGGCTTTCTCATTTCAGGGGAGAGGATAGAGTTCTGGGCACAGAGTCGTCCACTGAGATAACAAAGGTCGGCAGGATATTCATCCTAGACAATGCCATTGAAAGGCCAAAGGCCACAGAATGAACCGCCTTATATTATGGTACCATGGGCCTCAGGAAGACTTTGGTCTCCCCGCCTGTGATAAGGGAATTGGGGGGGTTGGGGGGAGTTGCATCTAAGGCTGCTTTCAGTCCCAGAGTTCTGGCTTCCACCTTTGAGACTGCAATGACTTCCTCCTGCTCATCTTACTCTGCTCATTCTTACTCATTCTTTGGGATCCAGCTTAGAAACCGCCAACTCTAGGAAGACTTCCTTGGTCCCCACTCCGGGTCAGGTGTATCTCGGGGCTACAGTGGTGTATTCCAATCGCAGCACACACTGCTTTTTGTGAAAACTGTCTGTTTACACATGCAGCCTTCCAAAACCCGAGGGGTCTCCTGAGGGCAGGGATTCTGTCCTTACCAATTTCCTTCCCCTACCAACTAGCACAGCTCCCGACCCCCTGGAGAAACCCAATATGGCTCATCCAACGTTCAATGCTGTGAACTCCAGTATGGTAATTATTCCTGGGACAATGTGACCCAAACAGCCGCAGGCAGCTAAGCAAAATCTGAATGCCACGGGGAGCCTAAACATCACAGAGATTCAAGAAACATACAGAGACATAAAGGGAAAATTGCTTTGCAAAATTGCAATAAAGAGAAGAAAAGATTTGAGCAGGCTGTTAACATAGGCTTCTTCGGTGCTGTGCGGTAGGGAATGAAATAATTAAGTTTCTCCACATATCTTCAAAACACTTTTATACGCGCATGCACACACACACACACACACACATACACACACATACACTTATACACATACACGTTGTTGTTGTTCTTGTTAGGTGCCGTCGAGTTGGTATCCGACTCATAGTGACTCTGTGTACAACAGGCGAAACACTATTGTCAGTGCTTCTCTGCTGTTCATAGGGTTTTCAATGGTGGATTGATTTTTGGGACTGGGTTGCCAGCTCCGTCTCCCAAGCCTACAGTGTCTGGTGTTCCCAGGCGGTCTCCCAATCCAAGTACTAATCAGGCTTGACCCTGCTTAGCTTCTGAGATCTGATAGGATCGGATGCCACAGGGCTATGGCTGAAGGCTTATACACACAGATACACATATATAAATTGTAAAAATAAAAAAAAAAGTACCTTTTTCATTCACACATTTCCCAGTATTTTAGAACAATGTGGTGTAATCCATTAAAAGAAAGGTACTGGGCCAGGGGCAGTTCTTGACCTTGACACAAACTTGCTTTGTGATCTTGGGTAGATTACCTTCCCTCTCTGAGCCATCTATCCTTCTTTAAATGAAGGAGACAGACGTGGATCTTCAGCAAGTGCTCCAACTCATATGCATTCCCCAGCCATGGAGCCCTGTTTGTCTTACAGGGATTTTTCTGGTGACAAACTGGATTCTTTTTTTTTTTCCTCCCTGGGGAATTCTCTCAGTTTTGTCCATGTTGAAAGACACCCACAATGCTCACACTTCTCTGCTACTGTAAGAGCAATTTGCCTTCCTTACCTTAAGTCTTTCAGTATTTCTTGAAACTTTGTTTTATATGGAAAAAAAATGCTCCCAAAGTGATCACAAGAGATAAATCCATTTCACGTAATCAAGCTCCCTGCTAGAGTGGGTACTCATTACAACGTATGGGGAGTGTTTGCAACTGCCTTTCTCTTCCCCTCTCACCTGTCCAGAATTATTGTTCCTATTTGGGATAGCAAGGCCTAAAGGGGTGGAGGGGAACCTGCAGAAATCTTGGTATGATGTGTCTACTTCAGTAGGCACCCTTCATGAATTCATCCCATTAACTCGGGGTGACCAGAGAACACTTTTGCATAACCTCCCTTCCCTCGTTCAGTGAAGATCCAGGAAATGTAGGCTTGTGAAGGATTTCAGAATTGGGCCTATTTTACTCATTAAGCCTTGAGGCCTACAAGCATTTTAAGAGCTCATGAAAATGTCCAGGAGCTGAAAAACAACACGCTGGCTTCAAAATAGTAAAATAAAACTGCAAAAGCAAAATTAATAAAGGCTTAAATTAAATGCTTCTGTAATGTTCCATGATGGTAACCTCAGTATTTTAAAAATTTTAGTGTTCATAAAAATGTCATTATGTTTGTAAAGAGTTGATGAGTTAGAGTCTCATTTCCTCAGAATTCCTGAGGAGACTTGATGACTTTTAAGAAATTACAGATAAATATGCATTGAGAAAGTTATTGGTAACGAAGTAATTTCAAAAGTATAAGGGTAATTCTTCTTTCATAATGTTTCAATGAAGATGGGTTTAATTTGTGTGGTGTGATGTGAGAGGTTCCAAAATTAGCTGGTCTTAAAATGGCCTTGCATGAGAGGGACTGAGGGACAGGAAGATTGATGGACAGATAGAAGGATAGAGGGAGAGATGGCTGGATGGATTCATCAATAGGTGGATGAATGGAGGGATGATGGTATGCAAGGCTGGCTGAGCACCTGTGTTTCTGAATGGACCAATAAATGAGTGGAGTTACAAATGGATGGGTAAGGAGTGATGGACAGGTGAATGGATTGGTGGATGGACTGATTAATGGGTGGGTTGGTGAATGGGTGGACAGGGACTGATAGACAGATGATGGATGGGTGGATGGCTGAGTGGATGGAAGGATGGATGGATAAATGGATAGAAGGAAGGACAGGTTGATTAATGGAAGGACAAAAATTGATGGCCAGATGATGGGTAGATGGAGAGGTGGATGATCGCTGATGGACAGGGAGATAGAGCCAGATAGATGGACAGACAGATGGAAAGATGAAATGACTTTCTAAGTCTCACTCAGTAAGTTGGGGGTTCCCTGACTCCTTGCTTTCAATCTGTCACGAAAGACATTTAAACAAGGACTGGACATGTTCCAAGAGACCATGTAGGTAATGAGACCACCTTTTAATTTTGTAGATGAAGAAACTGAGGCTCAGAGAAAGGAATAAGGCTGGTGGATGACACGTTTTCTTTATTCTCATTGAACCAGAGGTCATCGCCTCAATGTTTGCCTCTTAGAGAGACCTGGCCTGGGCCTGCTTCTCAGGCACTCTGCATATTGCGGGGTGGGGTTCCACAGCTGATGGTGGCTCCTTTCTAAACTGACGGGGCTCTGTCTTGCCAGCCCCCAGGATCTTTGCTCCCTACTGTCTCCCACACTGTACTGGGAAAAGCTATTGCAAAAGACCTCTCTAAAGTACTGAAAAGTAAAGAGGTCACATTGAAGATGAAGGTGCACCTGACTCATATGTTGGTATTTTCCGTCCCATCCTATGCTCGTGAAAGCTGGATGATGAATAATGGAAATAGGAGAAGAATTGATGCTTTTGAGTTATGGCGCTGGAGACAAATATTGAATATACCATGGACTGCCAAAAGAACCAACAGATTTGTCCTAGAAGAGGAGCAACCAGAGTGCTCCTTGGAAGCAAGAATGGCTAGACTGTGTGTGACATATTTTGGACATGTTGTCAGGAGGGACCAGTCCCTGGAGAAGACATCATGTTTGTGAGAGTTGCAGGTCAATGAAAAGAAGGAAGACCTTCAACTAGATGGCTTGACACTGTGTCTGCAACAATGGGCTTAAATGTAAAAAACATTGTGTGCCTGGCATAGTGCAGGGGAACATTTCATTCTGTTGTATACAGGATCGCTATGAATCAGACCTGACTCAACAGTACCTAACAACGGTCTCCTGCAAAAGGCAGACTGGGAAGTGACAGCGTTAGGCCTGGGGCCAAGTCACTATGTAATCTCTGCATAGTGAAATCTATCTGCTTATCTGCTTAATTCACATCAGGGTCATTTCATTCTTTTTTTTCCAGTACTTAGCAGTTGAACCCAGGGCCTCACATATACTTTGCAAGTGCTCTACCGCTGAGCTGTACCCCTAACCCATTTTAGACTTTTTATTTTGAGACAGGGTCTCACTAAACTGTGCAGGCTGCCTCTGGCCTTGAACGCATGATCCTCCTGCCCCGGCCTCCCTGGTCTCTGGGATGACAGGCATGTGCCACTGTACCTGGCAGAAGTCATTTTATTTTCAGCATATCCTTACACCCTTCCGGAGTCCTTTAGATATTGGTTGAGACCAGGAGGAGAACAAAGGAAGCTCCTGGTTCCCCGATGCATTAGCCTTCTCTGTGGCTCTTGTCTGTGACAGCATTCCACTTTGCCTTTTGGAAGTCCCACCTCCTATCAATCCACGTGTTAGAGAAGCCCAGGGATGGCCAGTCGGGTCCTGCATCACCCCAGCCCCAGTGGCTTGTTCCAAAATGAGCACATGAACCAAATGTGTCTACAGAGCTCCTATGTGAGCTTATTTAGTCATCTCCACAACCCTGTAAAGTAGGCCCTATCATAGAATCCCCATTCAAGATGAAGAAACTGAGGTACCAAGAGATTAAATAATGTGCCTACCATTATATCATTGACAAGTGGGAAAGATGGGATTTGAACCCAGGGAGCCTGATTTCAAGTCAGCACCCTTAAACCTGTACTACCCTGCCTTTTGGAAGCTGATGTCTCATGTGTCCTCCAAGCCTGCAGCTATACCACTGTGGCATCCGAGCCCATCAGATCTCAGAAGCTAAGCAGGGTCGGGCCTGGTTAGTACTTGGATGGGAGACCGCCTGGGAATACCAGGTGCTGTAGACTTGGGAGACGGACCCGGCAACCCACTCCCAAAACACAATTAGCCATTGAAAACCCAATGAATAGCAGAGAAGCTAGTGCTCTGACATAGTGCAGGGCATAGCACAGTATCGGGTAGTGTTTCATTTGTTGTACATAGAGTCGCTGTGAGCTGGTCCAGTTTCACAGCACCTAACACCAACCTGTCCTCCAAAAATACCACTTGAAGGGTTTATCAGAGCTACTGAAAAATAGATATCTTTGCTCCAATCAAACACTTAACTTACAACTTCAAAGTGAATTAATCCCAAATTGTTGTTGTTGTTAGGTGCTGTCGAGTCGGTATCCGACTCATAACGACCCTCATAGGGTTTTCAATGGCTGAGTGCTTCAGGATTGCCTTGGGAGTGGATTGCCAGGCCCTTCTCCCATTTTTGCGGTGCTGGGAATTGAACTCAGGGCCTCAGAGACTGCAGTACAGTGCTCTACCCACTGAGCTAAATCCCAGCCAATCCCAAATTAGACTCAATGAATTCATATGACTTTGTACTCAGGACAGCTTGCTTATCTGGAAACGTACCTCCTGGGAAACTCAACTACATAGCAACTACCAAGAATGAAGAGCAGGTAAAGAATAAAAGCTTCAAAGTGGTCAAAAACGCTGCAGAGAATGGGTTCTAAAGATGGCAAGAGCTATTCAATAAAGTCCCTCGCTCTGATTTGGCCTGCTATGTTTATATGACTGTTATCTAGTTTCTCATCACAAAGTCATTTCAAACACTGTCTGGGAGGATCAGTGTTTGAAGTCAGTGTAGCTCTGTGGAAAGAGTCTTGGGCCCGTGAGTTTGATTGATCCGGAACCAAATCTCAGCCACAAAACTGACAAGTACAGGAATTTACCTCTCTGACCCTCAGTTTCCTCCATGGTGAAGTGGTGGCAATAATAGCCTGTGCCTCACAGCATTGCTGCAGGAAAGAAATGGATTATTGATGCAAAGTGCACATAGTAGGTCCTTGACAAATTATCTCCATTATGATTGGCTATTGATAAGTGAATGGGTGGGTTACATCTCCGCCTCTGTAAAGTATGGGTTAATACAAAAGTCCTCCTGAGGCATTTTAAAATGCTGTTGGCTAGAGTAATAAGGTAATAGAAATAGAAGTACATTTTAAATGGCCAAATACAGCTTAAGTATAAGGCAGTATTACATTTATTAGTGCTAGAGCAGTAGGAATTATATTGTTGTTAATACTTACTACTATTATTAATCATCATTATGACGACTGCCATTATTATTACTGCTACCATGATAAAAGAATACTAATATTGGCCCATAGATTCCAGCAATATTTCATGATAATCTCTTGGGTTAAAAGTATCTCCACTTGGAATAAAAACCCAGGACTGTGGCTTTTCTATTGAACCCAAACAAACCACAATTTCTTTGATCCAGAAAAGAATTAGACAAGGGCTCCTTTGCATAAGGAGACATGGACATAAACCAACACCTGAGCATAAAGTGGTGAGTATCTAGCATAGCACCTGCCAAGCACACGGAATAGTGTTGTGTCATTAACAAGTAAAAGAGAGAGGAAGGTTAAAGATGGTCTCAGGGTCTCCACCATACCTCATCGAGAAATGGAGTCTATTTTTCCCTTCCTTTGACTCCAAGTTGGTCTTGTGACTTGTTTGGTCCAATAGAATACAACATACAACTTCAGAAGCTGGCCCTGAAGAGAGTTTCAGCTTTTGCCTTTGCTCTTAGGATATTTCCTCTTGAAATTGGACTGCCATACTAGAGAGAAGCCCAAGCCAAATGTGGAGGCCAGACAAGGGAACAGCGAGATGCAGGGTGATCAGCCCTCAAGCAGCCAAATATGGGTGAGTCCCATGGACTTCCAGCTAAGGAAACCTCCAGATGTCTGTAGCTCTGTTTAGTACCACATGAAGCAGAACAATGTCCAAGCTGAGCCCAATCAAACCGGTCTCCCGTGTTAGAAGAAATTAACTGTTGTTATCTTAAGCCACTGAGTTTTGGGGGTTGGTTTGTTACACAGCAGTAGCTAACTGAAATAAAGTGAATGAAGGTGCTCCAAATGTGCTATTCCTAACTCAGCTTATATAGGCAGGGTAGACTACTTGGAAGAGGAGATATGTGGACATCATATGGGATTTGTGGGATCTGCAGGGGAAGAAGGGTTCTAGCTATCAATCATTGGTCAGCCTTCTCCACATGGTGCTTTTGAGTCCAAGGCAGGTCAGTGCTGAGCACCAGAATTTTAAACTCTTTTCTTACCCAGATAATTGTTTCCTTTCTCTAGGTATCAGTCCCATTTCCCCAGCTTTAAATCAAAATGTCAGGTTCTCCAAATTAGTTCAGGTGCTCATGCATTTGTAAAAACGTCTTTTTCTGGAACAGTCTTGGTATGTCTAATTTCTGCCCCAAGCACATTTTTATAGTTAAGCTATATCATAAATGTCATTTACTTTACCCAGTAATGTTGGGCTTATATTAAACCGAGGGCCAGTGATGATATATATATATATGTGTATATATATATATATATATATATACACACATATATATATGTATATATATATATATATATATATATATATACATATATATATATACTTTTTTTTATACAGTCTGATCAGGGTTTGGGGGGCAGGGAGGGGTGAATTAATGATGGTTTGCTCAAATTTATATCCCTTACCTCCTCTTTCAGCTGCTTTTTCTGTGTTCTAGACTACGGGAAGGAACAAGGAGAAAGCTTTCACATACCTGGCCAGGTGGGAGGGGCCAAGTCTGTAAGCAAGTTGGAGGTTTTAAACACAGTTGAAGCGTCCACAGCTGGGAATCCCGTGGCCTTTTGAGCAGGCTTGGAGCACTGGTTCCATCCCACTGCAGGTGCAGAGAGGCTGCTGTGGGAGACGCGATCCAGCAGGGCTGGGATTCAAGTGGTCCCTGACCTTAGCTCGGAGCCAAGGAGCCATGAGTGGGCCTTCTCACAGGGTGAGAATAACTCCCGCGAGCCCCATCTTCAAGGGCCTCCCAAATGATCCCTCTCTCCTTCCTTAAGCCTCTTAGTTCCACTTCGTAAATAGCATTTCAAACTCAAACTGGCCCTCCCCCTGCTTCTAGGCACAGCTGAGAGTCCCCTCTCTACACCTCCTCATGGCCTCCTTGTCCTATAGGATCCCATCTCACCCACTGGCAAAGATCCTCTGCTTGGCCAAACATTAGTCAACCCTCCTCCAGACCCATCCAAGCACTCCCTTGTAAAGTCCAGTTTTAGTAAAGAAACCCCCAGCTCTGCTAGGTCACTTGACATCTAACACCCGACAGCCCTCTAACCACGGTCCTCCCCCTCTGTACCCCCAGAGGTGATGTCTGAGCACCCTGGCCTCTCTCTATCTCAATCGCAGGAGCAGAAAGGCAAGGGGATGGCAGCAATAACTCACGTCAGTGAGGCTGTGCCCGGTGTACGTGGCAGACTTGAGCCGGGTTCATGGGAAGCAGGGGTGTGATCGATCACGCACTTCACGGGGCACACTTATTTGGCTCATTAAAAGAGCTAACGAGATTTTCAAGGAAGAGAGGAGGCAGAAAAGCAGGTTTACCTCTGAGGGGGGATCTCGTAAGCGAAGGGTAGACTCTCACACTGATTCACGCCGCGAGGAGGCAGCGGATTCCTTTAAAGTCACACAGCCATGGACCCAAAGCCCTGCTGTGTGACCTTGAGCCAATCATTCATTTGTGTTGTTTACTTTCATACATTAACAAGCCTGATATTTTCTCTCTCATTGCAGGAGTGGGCTGGCATTTCCATCCCACTATGCACATATTGAGTGATTGTGGCTGTTGGGGGCCACAATCCAGCTCATGGAATATTAATGGATATTTGTGGAGTAAATCAGCCTGCAGTTGTACCACTGTGGCATCCCATTCCATCAGATCTCGGAAGATAAGCAGGGTTGGGCCTGGTTAGTACTTGGATGGGAGACAACCTAGGAACACCAGGTACTATAGGGTTGGGAGAAGGACCCAGCAACCCACTCCCCCAAAATAATCAGCCATTGGAAAACATATAAATAGCAGAGAAGCAGTGACAATAGTGTTTTGTCTGTTGTATGTAGGGTCGCTATGAGTCAGACACCAACTTGACAGCACCTAACAACAGACTAAATGAATAGATTTGTTGAATCAGTGTATGAGTGAAAGATCAATCATGAGGAGCCAAAGTTCTCCAAGGGCCAGTATTGTCTGGTTGTTGGTCCAATGGCCAGGGCAGAGACTACCGAGTGGACATTCATTAATTTCTGTTTAAGGATGAATCAGTGAATCAGCTCTGGATTTCCCATGGCATAGTGTGAAAAATCCATGCATAAGCAAATGTTAAGAATGGGGCAGGCTCATTACTGCAGCAGACGTACCAGGCGGGTGCCATAGAAACATGGCCGGGAGGGGCATCAGAAAGGGGGTCCGGGAAGGAGGCCCAGGGGTATGCGTGTTCAGCATGGGAGACTGGGGGAGGAAGAGGCCAGGGATGAGAGACTGACTCGGGAGAATTCTAGTCCTTTTTCCAATCACAGGACAGAGGTCCACAAAGAAGAAAAGCAAGTCACAGACCAATATAGATGCATGCTGCCATTTTTAAGAATTGGAATCTATTTGCCCAAACTACAAGGTAACGAGCTTGTATTCTTCAAACATGTCTATGTCAAGGAACAAAAAAAGGCTAAGGAACTGTTCCATCATAGAGTCTCTCTGACCCTCACTTTCCTCATCTGAAAAATAGATCTAATTTTCCACAGAACCAGCTCTACAAAGTTACTTGGGACCATTGAATACAGTAATGGACCGCCTCTGCTATGTGTTATGCATAAGAAATGACTATTTTTATGACTATTTAGGATATAACTACCC
This sequence comes from Pedetes capensis, assembly GCA_007922755.1. Lineage (NCBI taxonomy): Eukaryota > Metazoa > Chordata > Mammalia > Rodentia > Pedetidae > Pedetes > Pedetes capensis. Next base: position 67,678 of record VMDO01000728.1, read on the forward strand.
CAGAACCTGAAATAATTAATTTGTTTTTTGGCAAACCTCATTAACTGATTGTCCAAGTTAATGTTTTATGGAAACCGTGTACCTGTTATTGATGCCCACATGCACACTCAGCCACCTCTATATAATTCTCTGCAGTTCTGGTGAGGATGTATTTTCCCATGCGCACAAGACAATGAATTGATAACACATTGTTGCAATAATTAAAGTCCGGAGCGCTGCTCTCAGCAGGTATTGTTGGGGTCTTCCTCTGTCTTTGCGAAGCCAGGGATGGTTATTGGAGGTTCTTTTAAAGTAATACATTTATTTGGGCCATTAATAATGAAGCATCAACTAAAAATGAAAGTGGGCAAGACCATCCAGCTTATTTTGTCCAAAACTAACCAGGGCTGTAGGCAGTGGGTCTGGGATTTACGGGTCCCAAGACCTGGTTGGTGGCTTGGAAGGAGCTGCCTCTTACGTAGAAGTCACCTAGTCTATTTGGGGCAGCAGAGGGGGTGGAACTTTGCATGTAGGAGTCATGCCTGAGCTGAGTTTGATGGCACAGATGTTTGGTTCATTGCTGTAATCCTCACGCCTACCGAGGTCCTGGTGCAGAGTAGGATGTCTTGAATAGAAAGAACGTATTTCTTGAAGGAATGAATGAATGAATTCCAACCTCAGCACTTGCTAGCCATCTGGGCCTCAGCTTTCCTATCTATAATCAAAATGCTAATTATAGCAGTTGTCCATTAGAACATCTTTGAAGATTCAGCTAAGAATTATGGAGATTCTGCAAATGAAGCCATAGTAAGGATTGAAGTGCATTCCAAGAATTTCTCAGCCTTCCCAGGGGGTCTACTTGCTTTGGAAATAGGGAAGGGGAAGAGGAGGACACAGACTGCCTTCTGGCAGGCTTGCTCAGAGGCTACCCCAGCAGCATCCATGCACAGACACCAAAGCTCAGGGAAGACAGGCCACAGCCATGTAGTTTCTTCTCTAGTTTTGTGGCTGATCTGAGCTAAACCTTGGTCATAAACCACTGGCCAGTGAGTGATAGATTCATTCACCTGGACCCCTGACTTCTGCTTGGGACCTCCATTTTATTAAACCAGATAATAAAATACCGCAAATTGGGAAGCAGAGCATAAATGTGGTTGTCATAAAGTTCATGCATTTCTGCAAATTCCTACAAAATGTTTTATCTATGGGGGGATTATAAAATTGTGAATTCTCGTTCCTGCTGGCTATTACACACCAAGGCCCTGCTCCTCTCAAGACTCTCAGGAAAGGTCATTCCTTCACTTATTCATAGTGTTGTCTATACTGAGTGACTCGCTTATGTGTCAGGTTCTGTGCTGAGGTTTTGATGGAAAATTTCTTCTTCCTCTTTCATATCCACCCATTGAAAAATGTGGGGTTGTTTTCTCTGTGCATATGATTTCCACAGTTACAAAGAGCCTACTCAAGGTCATGCTGCCAGTAAACGACAAAAATGAGATTCGAACCCCAACTTCTGAGCCCCTGGTCACTGTCACACACCCAGTGAGCACCTGCTGATGGCCCCGTGTGTCATGCACTGAGATTGATGATGGTGACACAGACAGGAAAAATTCCCCATCTGTGAGAAGGGCAACTGTGAATTTGTATGCATGCTAATCAAAAGCATTGCCTGCAATCTAATTAAGAATTGTCTGCAGCCACTGGGCATGGTGGTGGTCACCTGTAATCCCAGTGGCTAGGGAGGCAGAGGCAGGAGCATCGCAAGTTTGAGACTAGAGGCAGTCTGCATAACTTAGTGAGACCCTGTCTCAAGAAAAGTAAAAAAATGGGCTGAGGGTGCAGCTCAGTGGTCCAGCACTTGCAAAGCATGCAGGCACGAGGCCCTGGGTTCAACCCCAGTACTGCAAAAAAAAAAAAAAAAAAGAATTGCCTGCAGCTATAGCACTGTGGCATCCTATCCCATCAGATCTCAGAAGCTAAGCAGGATCAGGCCTGGTTAGTCCTTGGATGGGAGACCACCTGGGAACACCAGGTGCTATAGGTTTAGAAGAAATACCTGGCAGCCCACTCCCCAAAAACAATCTGCCATTGAAAGCCCTATGAAAGCAGAGAAGCACTGAAAATAGCCTGTTGTATGTAGGGTTGCTATGAATCAGACACCAACTCAACAGCACCTAACAACAACAATAACAATTAAGAATTACAACACTTCAGCATTCATTCATGTAACAACTCTGCATTTACAGAACCTTCATTTATCTGGGAGATGTAGTGGGGAAAGGTGGAAATAGAGAGAGAGAAATAAGACATAGTCCCAGCCTCGGAAGACCTCAGAATCAAACCGGGGAGAAAGGCTTGCAGACACGTGCATCTATGGGGCAGTGATTAACAATGATCATAATGCACTACTTGGGGCTGGGATTCAGCTCAGTGGGTAGAGCATCGCTCTTCAGTATCTGAGATCCTGGGTTTGATTCCCAGCACAGCAAAAATGGGAGAAGGACATGGCAATCCACCCCAAGGCAATCCCGAAACAATCAGCTATTGAGAACCCTATGAAGGTCACTATGAGTTGGACATGACTCGATGGCACCTAACAACAACAACAATACATTCATTGTGGTGTACCTGTGCAGATCACAATGGGGTGCCTGCTGTGTGCTAGTGGAGGTCTAGATTCTGGGCTCTGGATAACTCCACACAGCTGCATAGTGATATCGTGCCCTTGGGAATTAATGGAATTATCAAGTGTAGGACCAGGTACATCACTCAGTTAATGACAATGATGACTGCATGAGCTACGTTATTACAAATGGCAGGAATTACTATGGTTATTGAGCTCCAACAATGCACAGGCCACTCTTGTACGAGTTTCTATAACTTCAACTCACGACTCCTCACTACAGTTCTACACTGAGGCCTGTTTATCATTATCATTTCATATTTGAGGAAACTGATGTCTAGAGAGGTTAAGTAATGTGCTTAAGCTTACACAGTTAGATTAAGAAGAGAGATCTGAGATCATCCTTAAAAACAACAAGAAGAAACACAGAAAAAGCCAAGAAACAAAACCAAAAAAATGTTAAAACCTTAATTGAAGTAAAGGCATGCAAATTACCCTCAGCACATCATTTTTTATTTATGCCATAAATCAGGCAAATTTCCCTTCCTGAAGCTTTGGAAAATGAGGCTTGATTCCACATATTTTGCATTAATTTTCAAGGCAGTTGGCCTGAGATTAGCTTTACAATTGGTAAAATTGCTTTAAAAAAGGGAATGGAAAGTGAAAGACTAATCAGAAGGTTTTAGGAAATGAGATGTCGGAGGAACTCTGTCCCTCTTCCTTTGCAAATTGAGTTACTACAGTTTAGTAATACCCTTCCATATCCAGGATTGCTATGTACGGCTGCATAGGTTGTATACTGCTTAATTCTAGAGGCTACAATTCATACACATTGCAGTGTGGATAGCTCCTCCTGGAGTTGTACAGGAGGGTGACCGTGTCCATTATGTTCTCTCTGTACCAGGGAAGAATGAGATTCTCTTTGTGCAGAGAGAAATTGTGGCTTGAGGAAAATGACCTCCTCAGCATCACAAAATACACCAAAGGCAGAGTTGGGATTCAAATGCAGGCTGTCTCGATCCTAATCAGTGCAGAGTCCACCATGCTCAGAAAATTCACTGAGTACAATCTCCCCAGCACCTGCTTCTGTAGAGCTTTGGAGAAATGGTCAGTAAAACCACACATACCTGCAGCTAGGTGCCCACCAAAGACCCTTTACATGTCCCCACCGACCTCCATTATTGCTCCCTAATGCATTACCATCATTCCAGATGCAATTTTCACCTCAACAAGGAGGAGGTACTGTCTTGAAGCTTCTCTCTGCTTTCCAGCCTGATTTTCTACAGTGGATCATTTTCAAATGCCTAAATGCAACCCTTCATATGCAGCTCCCCATACTCCCAATTTCTACTGCAAATTATTTTTATCCTACATTAAGTCTACCCAAAGCAGGTGATGATTATACGTTTTCTGCAAACGCTTTTGCATCCAATGCACAAATACTTCAGGTATTGGCGGAAGACACTGTGGCACTCATTTATCCCTTTATCCACCTATTCTTCATGCATTCATTCATTCATTCATTCACCTGTTCATTCAATAAAACAACAGAGAAGAGAGAAATCATAAGAATCCACCCCAGCCCCAAGGATCTCATAGTCCAGAGGGGAGGGAGAAAAGTCAGTAGACAGATGCCATGCATCTCGATTCTTCTGGCTCTCTCGGATATGGTGATTGGTGGGGGCCCAGCTTCATGAATATGCATGTACTGGCAAAAGGGTTCCAGAGCCTTGTCTTGGCAATTAGATGGGTTGAAGAAGCAGCTATGGAGGCCAGCAGGGCAGTTGGGTGACACATTGTGAATGGTGGTTGCTCTATCCGAGACATGGGCCTGGGCATCCCTCTTTTATGCCATGTGACATGCTTACCACACAAGACACAGATTACTGGATGAAGCCCGACCAACCAATGGTCATCCTACTTCCTGGTGCAAAGAGCTGAGTAGAACAAGCACATTCTTCCTGAGAACCTGGCCTGGAAAATAGGAAGAAGAGGCTGAGCACCAGGAGGTGTGTGTGGACTGCCATGATCCAGAGCGGTACTACCCAGTAGAACTTTCTGGAAATGTGTGCTCACTCCACATGGTCCAATATGGCAGCCACTAGCCACAAATGGCTACCAAGTACTTGAAATGTGGCTGGTATAGCTGAGGAACCCACATTTCAGTTTAATTTAATTTCCATTAATTAAAAAATAGCCATGTATGGCTAGTGGCTACCATACCAGATGGGGCCTATGTAGACTCAGAGCTAGAGAAGTTTTAATGGCCCAGGGGTAAGTGGAGGTGAGAACAATGGTGCGTGGGGACTGAGCAAGAATCAGGCAAGAGAGAAGGAGCAGCAAAACCAATAGAGGCAGAAGGAGAAGCAGGTGCCATGAAAGAGAGAGATGGGCCAGGTGGTCGGTCCCTGGAACATCCCAGGCTCAACATTTGCAGAGTCCTTACAACAAATCACCTTATTCTTGAGTTATCCTAAGTGCTCAATATGTCCATCTGGGCTTCTTTAACAAAACCTCATCAACTAGGTAACTTTTAAACGTCACAATTTAGTCTCTCCCAGTTCTAGACTGGCAAGTCCAAGATCACAGTGCTGGCAGATTTGGTGTCTAGTGATGGCCTGCTGCTCACAGATGGCATCATCTTTGCCTGTCCTCACATGGTAGAAAGGTGAGTTGTCACCTTCTGGCTTCTTTCCTAAGGGCACTGATCCCATTTGTGAGGGCCCCACCCTCCAACTTCAACCTCACCACCTCCCAAAGCCCTGCCCTCTCCTACTTTCATTGCTGTGTGGAATTTCCACATATGAATTTCGGGGAAGGCACACACATTCAGACCACAGCACCACACAACCTAAAGAATCTTATGAGAAGATGATGTTTTTCCTGTCTTGGAAGCCCGCTGGACCTAAGAATCTGAGGATCCACCCAGAGTCATAACAACAACAGCAGCAATCCATGACCATTGTCATCTTCACCACCAGCCACCACCCATCTCCACCACATCCGGGTTAAGTGACTTGTCCAAGGTCACATCATTAAGTTAGAACCAATCTCTCTTGGACTCTAGAGTCTGTGTTCCTGATGATTTAATGCTGCTCTACCCAGCTGGGCTCTTGTTCTGGGCCAATGCTCCATTTTGGCATTCTGAATTCACCAATTTATGATGCTAAACTTTGGTGCATGCCTCCTGCAAGCTGGGAACGGGTGAGAGCAAACAAGGACAGTATCACCCAAAGAGTCATGTTCAGCCTCCTTCCCTCTGAGACATGTCCCAAGCTCTAGAGCCCTGGTGTTAGGATGAACCCATCTACCTCATTCTAACCTCCAGCTACTGACCATTTCCGGTGTCCATGTCTTGCCCCAGGCTGGCGTGGACCTCATCATCTCTGCCTCATTCAACCCTTCCCTGGATCGCCATGCCCCAGACCCCCTCTGGCTTTCTCTGTCAGCCACACTCCATAACCCATGGAGAGAGCAAGGAAGCCTGGCAGGGGCACCTGGCTGGGACGAAGCCTCCTTGAATCTCCTACGTTCTCTCCTGCCTGCTTGACTCAAACCATCTGCTTGGATGGCACCCTTCCCGGGAGCAAGCTGGTGTGCTGGCTCCTTGAATATTCAGGTGCCAACTCAGCATGAAGAGAGCCATGGCTGGATTTCAGCTTCTGCTAAAGCCTGTTTGATGCAGTTACTCTGCTCTGGCCTCGTCATGTGATTATCCGAGATGGGTAACGGCTGCCATTGGCTTCATGGGCTCAGATGCCCCCAGAACTTACATCGCCCTATCTCCTTGGCTCTCACAACATATACTTCAGGGGAGTAAGGGTTCCATTTTTTCCTAACATCATTTTAGGACAGGAATCAGAAGACAGGAACCAGGGGTTCAAGTCCTGGATTAGCTATTCACTGGCAGTGAGAATTGAGAAAGTTCTTTCCTTATCTCTGAGAATCTTCCCCCAATAAAACGAAAGAATCAGGGAGAGGACCAAAGCATGCAGAATGCTAAAGACCTGCCATGATTGGATGGATATTTCATCCATCAGGAAGTCTAATCAATCTTTATCAACCCTTCCTCAATAGCACATCATCTGTGGGAGGTGGGAAGGACATAGACCATCACCCGATCAAAGTCCAGTGCCAGCTCAAGATGACAAAGTGGCTTTCACAAAGACACACATCTGAAAAGAACAGAGTTTGTTGCTTATTTGAGATAGGGTCTCACTCTCAGGTAGCCAGCTTAGGCATTAGCAGGCAATATGGAGGAAAAGGAATTAAAAATGGCTCCTGCTGCTCCGTCATCATGAAGAAGCCACATGTGTCTCTGAGGACATTCGAAAGACATTTTCAAGACCTAGAGCCATTTATAAAACCAAGATCCAAGGCCCAGATCACATTAGGTGCCCAGAGCTGGGCACCCAGGGCTGATGTCACACTGGCCTGGCCCTGTTTTTCGTTGAGTCAGGTCCCACCCATGGCAACTCCAAAGGATTTTCAATGTCTTCTTATATTGGAATTGCTTCAGGAGTGGATTGCCACATCGTTCTCCCATTTATGTGGTGCTGGGGATCAACAGAGGGCCTCAGAGGGCGCTCTACCAACTAAGCTAAACCTGAGCCCCTGGGCGTGCCCTAGTTTGAATAAAAATACAGGGAATGTGCTCCCACTCCTTTTCTGTTCCTCTCTCATCCTCTCTCTTCCTTTCCACTGCTTGCTCTTGTCTCTCCAGCAGCCATAAGCACATTTCTCTTCTCTAGAGCCCTCTGTCTTCTCTGTCTAGCCAAGGCATCGTTCCTTTTAAAAGCCTGCTTAACTCTCCTGCTCTCTGGCTCCTTTACCTTTCCTTGGGGAATAGAAACCTTTAAGCCAATTCACCCAGGGAATGTAGGTTTTTTCCAATTTCTTTTCCAGGTTTACCTAAGTCTCTCCAGGTGCCTCAGTTTTCCCTGTAATGGTTCCTCAATGGTGTATCATCTTTAATAAACCTCATCTATACTCTCTACTGCCTGCACCTGATCCCGTCAGATCTCGGAAGCTAAGCAGGGTCGGGCCTAGTTAGTCCTTGGATGGGAGACCGCGTGAGAACACCAGGTGCTGTAGGCTTGGGAGAAGGACCTGGCAATCCACTCCCCCCAAAAACAATCAACCATTGAAAACCCTATGAATAGCACAGAAGCACTGATAATACTGTTTGGCCTGTTGTATGTAGGGTCACTATGAGTTGGACACGGACTTGACGGCACCTAACAATGTCCTTTCTACTTCTTAGTCCAGGGCAAATTCTTTTATACAGCCAATACAAGGACAGACGTTTTGCTGCCAGTTCTCAGACTCATGCTGCAGACCTGCCTAGCTGCACTCCCCACATCTCCCTGATGACACCACTATGCAGCCCAGGATGGCCTTGAATTCCTGACTCTCCTGCCTTTACCTCCAAAGTGCTGGGATTACAGACATGTCCCACCACGCTCAGCTCAAGAAACGGATTCAAACCTGGGCTGTTCTGACTGTAAAGTCTGGTATTTACTCACGTGACTGTACTTTCCCAGAGTTGAGCAGGGCATTTGCTGTAGCCATAGCACATGGCATCTGATCTCCCCTGATCTCGGAAGCTAAGCAGGGTTGGCCTGGCTAGTCCTTGGATAGGAGACCAACTGGGAACACCAGGTGCTGCAGGCTAGGGAGAAAGGCCTGGCTAGGGAGAAAGACGACTCTTGAAATAATCAGCCATCAAACACCCTCTGAATAGCAGAGAAGCACTGACCATAGTGCCGGGCATGGCACAGTGTTGGGGAGTGCTTCATTTTGTTGTACATAGGGTTGATATGAGTCGGACCTGACTCACTAGCACTTAACAACAACAACAACAGGGATCTGAGGGAAGACAGATCCAACAGCAACCTGTTCTGTGTCCAAGAAGTTTCTACTCTGAAGTGAATTTAGCTACAGGATGAATAACTGCATCCAATATTTCCTTTGGAAAGAAAGATGGCTTCCACAAAGACCTGTTGAACAGCCCACCTTATAGTTCTGTGTTTGCACAAAGATGGAATCATCTCTCTCTTTACAAAGTGTATTTCCCTCCTTCTTCATCTTTTAATTTTTCTTTATTCTCCTTTTTTTTTTTTGCAGAGATCTTCAGCGATTTCACATCTATTATCTTATTGATTTCCCTCTCACATATCCTATGAGGTTGTTGTTGTTGTTGTTCTTAGGTGCCGTCGAGTCGGTATCCGACTCATAGCGACCCTCTGTACAACAGGGGAAACACTATTGTCAGTGCTTCTCTGCTGTGCATAGGGTTTTCAATGGCAGATTGATTTTTGGGAGGGGGTTGCCATCTCTGCTGTGCATAGGGTTTTCAATGGCAGATTGATTTTTGGGAGGGGGTTGCCAGGTCCTTCTCCCAAGCCTACAGCTTCTGGTGTTCCCAGGCGGTCTCCCATCCAGGTACTAACCAGGCCCGACCCTGCTTAGCTTCCGAGATCTGACGGGATCGGATGCCACAGGGCTACCGCTGCAGGCCCATCCTATGAGGTAGGACCCCGTTATTATTTTTCGATGAGGAGTGAAGGCATACAAAGGCTGCCTAAAACCACACAGAAGTAGGAGAAAGAGTTGGGAATAAAATTCAGATCTCACCTATCTAACTTCATCTCTCCATAAGGAAGACTAAGATGAATGATAATTTAGCATCATTTGACAAATGGGTTGATTACCTACACTGGGAGAGATGGAAGTTAAGGGAGGTATGGGTGAGCAAAATTCAGGTGAAGCTCTCTAAGAGTTCATTGTCTAAGAGAGAGGCATATAAACTGGCAGACCATACATTATTAGTGCGTGAATAATTTATAATTGAGGGAGAAAATGTGATGGTTAGCCTAGAGGATCACATAACAGCCATAGGATGTGAGAGACAAGAGGAGGCTTAACAGAAAAAGAGAATTACAGACTGGGTTTTGGAGGATAAATAGGAGTTCTTTAGGCAAATAATATTAGCAATAATGACAAAGTTTTCGTGAGCGTTTGCAATGAACTAGGCACATCTACATGCAGTGACTATTCTTAACCATCTTGCAAAGTAGATATGATCCTTTCCTTTTACATATGGGACCAAAATAAACTCAGAGAACCAAAGCAAATAGTTCAGGATAATGCTGCTAAAATCACCTAGCTGGGAATTTAACCTTCCTCTCTCAGCCGACCCATCTCTACCTTCTCCTATGTTCTCCTATGCCTGTTGAAGGATAGGAATAGCCTGAGTAAGACCGGAGCGTTGCTTCATGCAGAAGCCATCTAGTGGGTACGGAAGAAGTTGAGTCGGATTGCTTTCTCTCCTGGAAAGCTGACTGGGGACACCAAACACCATTTGCTACTGGGTGAACAAACACCTGCCCCTTTGGATTCCAGCCACACCAGCACGATTCCCCGGCTTGCACCAGCTCACCGTCCTGTCATGGGTTATGTGAAACCTGAACTCTTAGACCCTGGCATCTGGAACAAGCCTGCCCTTGGGAGGCAAGCAGTCCTGGGGTCTGAACACTACTCATCACTTATTGCCTTGAGGGCGTCGGCAAGTGCCTGTGCCTTCCTGAGACTTGCTTTCCTCTCCTGTGAAGTCCAGTTGGTGAAATCACTGGACGGAATTGGATAAGGAGCAGGGAACGGATATAGGAAAAGCCGAGGACAGTCCCCTGGTAGAGGACAGACCCACAATAAATGGCCAGTAGCGGTGCCATCCTTTGCCATTCTCTCATAACAAGCCCAGGAAGTGGAGGTGTTTGAGGTCTTCAGCTTTTGACACCAGTGCCCACCTCCTTGAAGCTTGATACTTGGATGGGAGACTGCTTGGGAATACTGGCTGCTGCAGGCTTGAGAGAAGGACCTAGCAGCCCATTCCAGAAATAACCAGCCATCAAAAACCCTATGAATAGTAGAGAAGCACTGACATAGTGGCAGGCATGGCACAGTGTCAGGAAGTATTTCATTCTATTGTACATTGGGTCACTATGAGTCAGACCTGACTGGATGGCATCTAATGACAACAACAGCAACCAAGCATTTTAATTCTGTTGTGTCATCCTAGCACTGTGAAGACACTCTGTGAAGGCAGCCTGGATCACTGTGATCAATCTTACAGGCGGAAAAATTGAGGCTCATGATTAAGAAATGGTTGATCTTAGGTTCCAGATTTAGGAGCTTACAGAAACTAGTTTTACACAAGGCGAGTTCTCCATTGACTGTTGGGTGACTTTGGAACATAAGGAATTCAAACAAATAGCCAGAATTTCGATGCCAACCAACAAACCATCTGAGCTCCCTTTCTTGGCTTTGAAGAATAATTCCCATGCTCATCCTCTGGGAGCCCTTGAGGGCTTAGGATAATTCTAGCTGATTTTGATCTCTGACGGGTCAGTCTTCAGGGCCTGGTGAGTGGCAGTCGATCCCACCCAGGTGACTGCTGATTGATGGTGAAGATATCCTTTCCATGTATTTCTTTCAGAGATAACAGCACAATCCAGCACAGAAGGAACCACAGTCAACAGTGAAGCTCATGTGCTCCACAGTCAGGCTACCCAGATCAAATCTTACCCCTGTCACTTCCCAGTTGACCACTTAGAGCACATAAGTCAGCCTTTCTATACTTTGGTTTCTTCATCTACAAAGCAGAGGGAGATGGAAAGTTTGTATAAACTAACCTGTGTAAGTGCCTGCCGTATGGTAAGTGCTCACTAGCTGCAATGATTATGAATTCATTGCCTACACATAAAATTGTCCACCTGTTTCACCTCATGATGCCCTTCAAGTTGCCCCTCTTTACTCCAATGCTTGCTATGTGCCAGGAACAGTGTTAGGCTTTGAGAACACACTCAGTGTGCACCTGACAAATATTTAGCAGCCTTTTCCAAATTCCAGCATAGTTTGCACAGGTCTGGGGGATGCGGGATAGAAAAGGTGCTGGTAGGACTTGGTGTCAAGAGATTCTTATTCTGAAAAACAAATAGATTATATTGTGTACATTTCAAAGTAGACAATATTGTGTTATAAAATACATATATATATATATATATATATATATATATATATATATATATATATATGTGGGCTGGGATTTAGCTCAGTTGGTAGAGTGCTGCTCTGCAATCTCTGAGGTCCCGAGTTCAATTCCCAGCACTGCAAAAACAGTAGAAGGACGTAGCAATCCACTCCTGAGGCAATTCCGAAAAAAAAAAAAAAAACCCCAACCAATCAGCCATTGAAAACCCTATGAGGGTTGCTATGAGTCAGACACAACTCGATGGCACCTAACAACAACAACAACATATACATATGTACAGTAAAATGGTTATAGTGGAATAAATTAACATAGGCATCATCTCATATAGGCATCCACTTTTCTTTGCCGTGGCAAGAGCAGTTACAATCTTGTTTTACAAAAATCTTGATTACAATAAAGAGCCTTGGTGTTAAGAGAGTCTGGTACAGGCACAGGTTTGATGCTGGACTGACACTCTTTCTTTGCTTTTTGCTACTAAGTGCTTTGACTAACCTCCTTGTGGCTCAGTTTCCCTAATTCATACAAACAGGGATAATAACTACATCTCTCTTATAGGACTCTGTGAGAATTCTCTGCACAGTCTATGCAAAACATTTATCACAGGGCTTGGAACAAACTCAACATTCAATAAATGCTGTTTTCATTGCTTAGACACAGCCCCGCCCTGTTCTAGTTAATTATGGTGGCTCTGCAGACCTCCTCCGGGCTCCCCATCCTTCCAGCTTCCCTCAAAGCCATCCTGTTTCTGCCTTGCTTGCTATTGTCACAACCACCAACGTGCTGCTTCCAACACACTACGGTGACCGGAGGATTATGCAAATCTGCCAATCCAGGAAGGAGGCAGTGTTTACCCGGGCTGCGGGCTGCGTGGTGCTGTCTGTTCTTAGCAGCTGGGCCTCCGCCTAAGAGTTTCCTTTCTTGTCACGGCAGCCTCTAGTGGATGACAGCAAACACCACGGCTCACAGTCCTTTGTTCCCTCTCATCTATGGAGTCCATGAAGTCCTGGAGGAGCTGGGGGGACAGGTAGCCCTGGTGCGCCTGCACCCCTTCCCCTCCTCCACGGCCACTCTGTTTCCTTCTCTGAAGTCTACTTCAGGATTTTTACTACCTGACTGTAGACATCTCTCTTCTGGCTCCTGGCCCCTGTCACATCTCTCCAGGGCCAGCTCAAATGCTACCTGTTCCAGGAAGCCTTTGCTGACTACTGCTGGTGAAAATTAAGCATAGCCACCAGGGCAGGGGGCGCGAAGCTGTCTGATATCCGTCTAGCAAAGCACTTGGGGCACAGACAATCCCCTGCCGAATTTTGCCAGAACATCTCTTTTGCTGGGATGCTGGTCCTGGGGCAGAGACCTCAGCTCCCAGCAGAGTCAGCTACATACATAGCACTATGGACCAACTTTCGATTTCTCCCCTACTTAATCCAGTTGAAGCCTGATCTCCAACGTGATGGCATTTGTAGGTGGAGCCTTCGGGAGGTAGTCAGGTTTAGATCTTGCACTTCCCAACACCCCAAAAAATAAGAAGCAAATTGCTGTGGTATCAGCCAACGGGTCTCAGGTATTTTGTTGTAGCAGGTTGAACTGAGTAAGTCACATATGAATTGCTCAGCACATACATGTGAATGAATGAATGAATATCTTTTTCTACAAGATTCTCTTTTTTTTTTTTTTTTTTCGTGGTACTGGGGGTTGAACCCAGGGTCTCACGCTTCCATGCTTTGCAAGTGCTGGACCACTGAGCTGCACCCCCAGCCCACACTTTTACTTTTGTGAGACAGGGTCTCGCTAAGTTATGCAGACTGCCTCTGGTCTCAAACTTATGATCCTTCTGCCTCCACCTCCTGAGCCGCTGGGATTACAGGCGTGTGCCACCACGCCCAGCTTCTAGAAGATTCTCTTCTAATGTCTGCTTTCCTGTGATTGACCTGCCATGTTTCATCTCCAGCACTGTGAACTCGCATGCCTGGTGGTGCTATGGAGGTCCAAAGCCATGCAGCAGGAGAGTCTGGAAAGGAAGGGTGCGTGCTCCAGGTAAGGAGAAATTCTTACCTGCCAAAGGCAGCTGAGAGGTAATGGAACTACCTGCTTCCCCTCCTCCACTGCTTCTACTTTGGCCTGAATTCTCTCAGTATTTATGCCAACATCTGCTTCGCACCAGCGTCGGGGAGTTCCTGTCTTGGTGCCTACTCATACAAGCAGTTTGTCCTCTGGGAAGGAGGGAAACATGGCCTGAGCACCTACAAGTTCTCTTCCATGAATTACAGGATCCTTGAAACTATCCTTCCAGGCTGGTACCGTCAGCTTCACTTCTCCTGCCCCCATTCCACAGACAGAGGCATGGAGGGAGGCTCAGACACGATGGTCTTATGGAAGATCACAATAAAGGCAGGCTCTGGGCCCAGCATGCTCTGATTCCAAGCCACGTTTCTTTTCCCGAACTCTATAAAACTATTTCCAGTGCTCAAACTTGCCAGAAACAGCCTTGCCATGGCTTGTTTGATTTTTGCATTGTGGCTTCATAAAGGAAACCAAAAAGTGGTATAAAAGAGAGGGGCATGCCTTTCTTGGCAATTCTTCTCCCTGCTTTTCATTTCTCCTTCCTCATTTTCATTGTTCGTGTCAAGAGTTACCAAGGGTTTCTCCCTGAGAAACAGCAGCCAAGCACAGCAAGCAGAAAGAAGGAGGGTAAAGACAGTGACAAGACCTCCTCCAGGCTGAGGATCACTCCATTCTGCTGACTTTTGGCATCACATACATCTGGTGGGTCCGCAGGTCAGAATGCCTCCCTTTGCCTTTAATCCCTAACTCTAGCTTTGAGCGCCCCTAGTGGAGGTCGGCACCACCGGCGTCCTGCAGAAATTGTGGACCCCGTAGGAAAGCCAGTACATTAAGTCCTTTTGAACAGCTTACAGGAACAATCGTGAGCAAAACCCAGAAAACAAGCTACTCTGATCAGTAATCATCCTTTTGCCTTGGAAGTGGAAGGGAAGGAATGGAACATTATTTTCCTAATGCCAACCTAGCCATGTGAACACAAGCAGAATCCTTCAAGCTTGGACAAGGTGGCCCCTGGCATGGGTGGTCAAAACTCCATGACAAAACAATGTCAAGCCATCATGAAAATAGTCTTCAAGTGAGTCTAACAACAATGCATAATGAGAGACTGGGAGAAGCAGCAAATGTGAGGCTCATTGAGCAATATTAAATTTGCTTTATTAATTCAAGGGAAAAAGAAAAGAAATTACATGCACGCTCTGCAATCTTAGCACGTACTTACAATTATTCCCCATGTGTGCATCTCAGACAATAAAGAGCCTCTTCAAAAACAAGTTATGCTTTATACTTATTCGTGCCTTACAGCAAAACGGCCCAGAGAATCACGTGCCCTGCATAAGAATATAGCAACAAGTCCCCTTCAGGTGTTTACAAATCCTCTCACTCCACCACAGACAGAAGGACTAGTTTGCAACACTGAATTAGGCAGATGGTCCTATCTGATAGGAGTGAGTGTTAGGCTCCTTGTTAAAAATAGAATTTGTCACTGAAGGTCAGTTGTTTTCAAATGCACCATCAGAACTGGCAACACACATTGGCTACCCTTGCTCTCTTCTTATGACTCAGAGTCCTGGAGTCAGAACCACATGGTTATTAATGAGCCTTCTGAAGTAGTACATCAGTTGACTTTAATTTGGTAGTGACCTGAAGTTAATTAAAAATATATGCCAGCTAGTCATAGTGTTAAGCAGTTAAAAAATAATGTGAAGTGTCTTAAAATTTGAAACACACATGTATCCCACCCTCCTATACACGCACACACACACACACACACACAGAGAGAGAGAGAGAGAGAGAGAGAGAGAGAGAGAGAGAGAGAGAGAGGGAGAGAGAGGGAGAGAGAATTTATGGAATCCTTGTCTTGGAAAACAATTCAATATACGCCATTAAGACATTTTTTTTTTTTTCTGGAGGGTGTTGTGTTGGAGAGTGTAGATCTTAGAGATAGAATCGCTTTAGAGAAGCCAGCAAGCCTCTGGGCAGCTATGGGTTCTTTTTGTGTGTGTGTCCATTAGCCACAACATGAATTCAAGAGGGGGTGGGGAAGAGAGATCTGGATTTGGTTCAAGGCCACTGAGCCATTGTTGGAAAGAGACAGCTAATTAAGAAAGGGCATGCTGTGGTAGAAACGATTTATTTAAGCCGAGCTCTTTCCCTATCTTTCCTAGGGAAATCCTCCAGACCTGGTGTAAATTGTGACTTTTGCTGCCTCCATAAAAGGGAGATTCTTAAGGATCTGTTTTGTTAAATAAAAGGTGATGAATTATTTCCCCATGCTCTGCACTCCTGGCTCCATGTTTAAAGAGGAGGGATTGGGGATAAAATGCCTGGCTTAGGCTGAGGAGGGCACTCCAGGCCATGAGGAAAAAGAGTGGAAGAGAAAGGAACCCCGAGCAAGGGCCCACAGGACTGGGGGCTGTCCAGGGCCTCAGGTGCTGAAAGCAGGTGCACGCTCTCCAGGGGTCCAAAACTCCCCGCCCACTGGGGCACCGTCTGTCTCCCCAGTTCCACGTCAGGGTGGTCCAATGACACCGGGTTCCAGAGGGGCAGGGTGCGCACACTATGCTGTCTTCAGCCTGGACAGACTCTGCAGCTGCCTACTTTTTTTTTTTTTCCACGTGAGGAGCAAGTTTCTGGTAACCAGAGTCAGACCTTGGGAGGCAGAGAGGTCCAGGGGTCCAGCAAATGCTCCCCAACAGTTCTTTCGTGTCCCAGTGGCCTGAACAAATTCCGGCAGCTCTTGGAGTTAGCTTTGGGTGAGTTAGGCGCCCCACACCTGTCTCCACCCCAACCCATCACCACAACTTTTCCTGGGGGACTCGGGTGGGGTGGAGAGAGGATGCAGCTTCAGGTTTGAGAAGGGGGAGCCACCACCCTCCGCCAAACTGGGACCCCTCTTCCCACCCAGACAGCACGTGGTGGGGGAAACTAGCACCCCCTCCCTTACTAAGTGATCATCATGGACGCTAAGCAGTCCGGGTAGAGTCGGGGTGGCATCTGCGCAGGTCCTCACTGCCACCCCAAATCCCTTCTTTCTACCTCCTCAAGTTCTGGATCCCTGGGCCCCCTCCACCGGCCTTGGCGAAAGCCACACCCAAGTCCTGTTTCCTGAGGCTTGGGTGGTATCTATCCTGGGAGCCAGCCTCTCCAGGAAGCCTGGCTCACAGGCGGCAAGGGGTCTTAGGGTGGGAGGGAGCAGCCTAGGACTCCCCAAGACGTCCGAGTTTATAGTCCCCAGGTGCAGGGCAGCTGCCCCCGCTTCCTGTCCTCTCTGTGAGACGGAGAGAGAATTATCTGGCACCCAGCCCCGGGTGCGGTTGCAGGGAGCTCCGGGGATCTGAGCTTTGGAGGCGACCCCACTCCAAGGAGCCCTTCTGGGGTGGCCAAGAGTCGTCAGCACACAGCCGAGGGAGCCAGAAAGGGAGCCCGCAACCAAAGCGGGGAAGCGCCCCAGTCCCGCACACATCCCCGCCTCCACATTCCGCCAGCCCGGGCCGAGGGGACGCGGTGCCTCGCCTTGGAGCCGGCAGCCGCCTCTGCGCCCCGGCCAGGCGCGTGACGCCAGGACCCGCCCGGGTCCGCCACGACCCCCGGGCTCCCCGCACTCGTGACAACTTTGCCCCTCCCTGGCGCTTACCTCCCGCCAGAGCCGCCGCCGGGCTCCCCAGGAGCAGAGCGAGGAGCAGCGACATCCCGCCGAGTCCCGCGGCGGGCGGCCGGGCCGCGGGCATCGCGGCCAAAGCGGGGCACCGAGCCACGGGCTGCGGGGCGGGCGGACGGCGCGGGCGCCGGGGACGCGTAGGCTCCAGCGGGCAGGGGCCGCGGACCGGGGCGGCCGCCGCGCGCTCAGCCCCGCGATCGCTCTGGCCGAGCTGCGCCGGGCGCGGGCGGCGGGCGAGTGAGGAGGAGCCGCGAGCCGCGAACGAGCTTGGAGCGGGAGGAGGGCGGGGGCTGGGGCCGAGGCTGAGCCGAGCGGGCGCGGGGAGGGAGGGGGCTGCGGGCGGGCTGCCGCCAGAGGGGACGCGCGCGCCCTGCCGCCAGCCTCGTCCTCTGGCCGGCGGCCCGACAGCCCTGCAAAGTTTAACGCCGATTCCCCGAGCGTCCTGTGTGGGCCGGGCCGCCCTGGCTGGCCAGGCGAGGCCAGAGAGAGCCCTGACCATTTTCCCAGACAGGGACACGGAGGGTTCCAAGCCTAGCCCGCCGCTCCCCGCGGCGCAGCCTGGCACCGGGTCCCCGTTCCGCTTCTCTGCAGGCCCCTCGCCACCTCCGCTTCTCCGCCAGGGCCCTGGGGTTTCCAAACGGAGTCTCAATCACCCAGAAAAGTCTCACACGCTGACTCCAGGAGAGCTGTGAATGTCGCTAGGACAACACACAGGGCCACAAAACTGGGCTTCGAATACGGGGTGGTTCCCCACCTTTCTGAAGCCCAACTCATCCTCTAAACCCAGATTCGAGATTCATCCCCAGTCCTCATTCCCATAGGAGCTCCATCTCCAAATCTCCACTGTCAGCAGTGCCCTGGGGACCCGCCAGGCAGCCTCTTGTTCCAGGTCTGGCCCTCTCCTTCCTGCATCGGAGCTGGAGGTCCTGGCCCACCTTCTGCCCTGCTCTTGCCCATTTATGATTCTCCAGCAACTTATCTTTTCTCCACGAAAAGAGGGGCTGGGGACACTAGTTGGTGGGGGGCGGGGGAGAGCAAGGAGCCACTTGAGGACAGGCCTTAGCCAATGGCCAGGTGGGGGACGCATTCCTGGAGACGGACTGCCTCCTACTGCAGAAGTTTGCAGACCCAGTGGGCTTCCCAGGCCTCTCACCCCAATTTAGAAGCCCTCCCCTTCCCTCCCCCCTCACCTTGCCATACTCCCTGCACACAGCAGCCTGAGCAGGCGGAGGGAGCAGATGGAGGGAAGGCTGCAGGCGGCAATGGGGGGACTATGTCTTTAGCACAGTGGTAGAGCCAGGCGTCCTTAAAAAGAAGGGGTGGAGGCGGTGAGCAATGAGTGAGACAGGGCAGTAGGAAGAGGGAGCGCTCTGGTCCCAGGGCCAGAAGACCCTCCACCCCCAGAGCTTCCTCATTCACTCATTCCCAAAATGCTCATTTACAGGCTGCTCACAGCAGGCCCTGTCCCCGAGAGCCCCCGTCCCACGCGGGCCTTGGCTGCAGGAGATCTCCACTCCTGGCAGCAAAGCCAGGATTCGCAAAGAGGGAGGTTGAGGCAGCATGGGCAGAAGGGCTGGCTTCTCCTTTAGGGAAGATGGTGCACCCCTCTGCTCTAAGACGCTGGCAGCTCTGAGGAGCGCGGCAAGTCTTGCTGGCCACCAAGCAAGGATCCAGAAGGCAGTGGGTGCTCAGTCTTCTTTATCGAGCTAAACAAAGAGACAAGGAAGACAAAGGAACACAGGAAGGGGAGAAAACGAGGGAGGCAAATGCACAGAGACAGGCCAGCTGCAGGCTTGGAGGCAAGGAAGTGAACGCTCACAAGTGCCTATTGTTTGCCAGGGGCTGCATGACCTCGTGCCTGGTCGTGATGATGTTGACAGTGAGGTGGGTTACCTCCGCAGGACCCTGACAGAGGGTCCCGACCTAGCCAAGGTCACTGGGCCAGGAAGTGGTGGGAAGGGGCAGATTCAAAGCGAGGTCTGAGTCCAGAGACCCCTTCCAGCGGACATACTCCTTCTTAGGAATGTGACAGGGGCCTCTGTGCTGTGATCTGGTGATTTCACCTTGGCTCTTCACCATGTTCTCATTCCCTGGAGGCCACAGTTACTAAAAGTCCATCAGCATGCTCACCTTTAGGTAAGGGGACTGAGGCTCTGGAAGGTGTCTTCTTTGGACAAAGTGACAACATTGCGAATCAACCCATTGAACACATGGGCTGGAATTTATTCCCTCCCTTTGCCTGCAGAAATTTGGCACAAACGCAAGTTGTAAGGCAATGGGATCCGGGCCTGGGAATCTGAAGATGTGATATTGAGAATGTAAGGGGAACCTAGCTGTCAGAGCAGGCTTTCCTTTCTTTCTTTCTTTCATTTGAAAGAGGAAATACCATCCTAGGAACAGAATTGGGACCAGCACCGGTTCCAGATGAAAACCCTCCTCCATCACAATTTTCCTGTGCTTCTTACAGACGAGCAAACGGAGGTGCAGGGAGGCAAAGTGACTTCAGACACTCAGCCCGTCTTTCCCCCAGGCCTGTGCTCTCTCTGCCACCACAAGGCACTTCTGGTCCTGGTTCTGGGGTCAGAGTGGGCTTCCGACTACCCACTGCCCCCCAGGGAGAGAATCTCAGCTCCTCTTCAGTGCAGGTAATGCTTGCCCACAGCTCCATCCACCTTATTTGTTGTCAGATGATAAATCAGCCCTCATGTGATTAAAATTAGTCCCATGGAGACACAGGGTTAGCTCCCAGCCTCACCTCTTCCTTGGAGGAGGACAAGGGCAAGTGACTTAACCTCTCAGACTTATTTTCCTCTTTGCAGGAATTGGGATAAAAATAATACTTGTCACGTGGAGTGATTGACACAGTGGATAACAGTGTCCTTTGGTGGGAGTGGAGGCAGGGGCACTTGTTTCATGGGGCTGTAGAGAGGACCCCATGAATTGATAAACCAAAGCACTTGGCCCGGTGCTTGGCACACAATTGGAGTGATCCTTGTCACTGTCGTCTTAACCACCTCGCCTGGAAGGGAAGTGCGTGGTTTCATTCTCACGTGTTCGTGTTCTGTGTCAGGAGACAGAGCAGCAATGGGAGTCTGGCACTCTGATTCCTCCTCTGCGGACTTGCTATGCAATCTTAGGTGAGTTGCCAGCCTCTCTGGAGCTCAACCTCTACATCCCACCTATTGATTCATCCATCCATCCACCCATCCACCCACCCACCCATCCATCCATCTGTCCACCCACCCACTCATCTGTTACTCCCTCCGTCCATCCCTTCCTCCATTTCTTCCTTCCACCCACCTAACCATCCATCCATCTACTCACCCACTCCATCCACCCATCCATCCATCTGTCCACCCATCCACTCATCCATTACTCCCTCCATCCATCCCTTCCTCTATTTCTTCCTTCCACCCACCCAACCATCCATCCATCTACTCACCCACTCATCTATCTATCTACCCATCCATCCATCCGTCCATGCATGCATCCACCCATTCACTAATCCATGGTCCCTTGCTTTATCCCTCCCTCCATTTCTTCCTTTCCACCTATCCATCCATCCAACTATCCATTCACCTATCCATCCACCCATCTGTAAGTTATTCCTTCCCTCCTTCCAGCCCTTCCTTCTTTCCTTCCTTTCTTCCATTCACCTCCCTACCCATCTATCCATTTACACATCCATCCACCCACTCATCCATCTACTACACATTCTGTTTGAGCATTTCATATGTAGTGAGTGGGTACTAGGTGCCAAACTTTGTGCTGAGTGCTGTGAATTCAGCAAATTCAATCCCTTGCTTTGTAGGCCTGGCCATCTAGTGACATGTGATCCCTTCCATGACTTATGCTCTATGCCAGGGCAGGCATTTTCACACAGTGGTTAAAAGTCAGGACTTTCAGACCTGATAGACCTCAGTTTGAATGGTTTCTCTCTTACTAACAGCTGTGTGACATTGAACAACTGATTTAACCTCTCTGAAACAATTTCAACAAAAGGTTGCCATTTGAGATTAAATGAGAATTTGAGATGTTGCTCAGTGATAGAGTATTTGCTTAGCATGCACAAGGCCCTGGGTCTAATCTCCAGCACACCCCATAGAGCCCCTCCAAACAACCACAACAGAAACCAAACCTAGAGTGGTGCACACCTGTAATCCCAGTGACTCAGGAGGTGAAGGCAGGAGGATTGTACGTTTGAGGCCAGAGGCAACCTGTGTAATTTAGTGAGACCCTACTCAAAATAAAAAATAAAAAGTGGGCTGAAGGTACAGCCTGGTGGTAGAGCACTTTCAAAGTATATGGGAGGCGCTGGTTCAACTCCCAAGTGCTGCAAAAAAAAAAAAAAAAAAAAAAAAAAAAGCATATAGTATATAGTAAACTCTCCATCCACCTAGTTTTCTGTCCCTCCATCCATCCTTTCAATAAACACTTTTTGAGCAACTACCATGTGCCAATTCCTTCTTGGCGTTCAGTGCTGATCTGCAATCTCTGAGGACTCTGGTTCGATTCCCAGCACCGCAAAAATAGGAGAAGGACATGGCAATCCAATCCCGAAGCAATCCTGAAACCATCAGCCATTGAAAACCCTATGAGGGTCGCTATGAGTCGGACTAGACTCCACAGCACCTAACAACAACAACAACAACAACAATAACAACAACAACAACAACAACAACAGAGCATTGCTTTTTTTGTCTGCAGCCATAGCACCCTGATATCTAATCTTGGAAGCTAAGCAGGGTTGACTTGGTCAGTGCTTGGATGGGAGACCACCTGGGAACACCAGGTACTGCAGGCTAGGGAGCAGGACCTAGCAATGCACTCCTCAAGCAAGCCACCATTGAAAACCTTATGAATAGCAGAGAAGCTCTGACAATAGTACCAGGCATGACACAGTGTCGGGGAGTGTTTGGTTTTGTTGTACATAGGGTTGCTAGGAGTTGGACCCGACTTGATGGCACCTAACAACAACAACAACAACAACAACAACAACAACAACAACAACAACAACTGTCATGTGCCAGGCAGTGTTTTGGCATTGATGATAGAACGGTGAACAAGACAGACAGGGTTTTTGTTCTCTGGAGTTTACCTGGAACAGATGAGAGACAGAGTGAAAGAGAACTTCAGAGAGCACTCAGTTCTATGAGGAAGATAAAACAAGATGATTTGAGAGGAGAGGAAACAAGTTCTTTTTCAGCGATTGGACATGGGCTCCTGGAACAAGAGACATTCAGGTGGAGAAGTGAATGGTGAGAAAGAGACAACCAGGGGCAGTTGGGAAAAGAGTATGTTCTGGGTAGAACATACAGCATGTGCAGGGTCCTGGGGCTGTATGGGGGCGTGTGTGCAATTAATGGTGGCCATTGTCCTTGTCCCCAACATGTCTGTCAGTTTGTCATGCTGTGGGGGCTTTTATGTTGCTGTGATGCTGAAAGCTATGTCACTAGTATTTCAGATACCAACAGGGTCACCAATGGTGGACAGGTTTCAGCTGAGCTTCCAGACTAAGACAGACTCAGGAGAAGGACCCTCCCAAAACAATTAGCCATTGGAAACCCTACAAAGAGAAGAGAAACACTGTCAAATATATTGCTGAGCAGCAAGTCCCCCAGGCTGGAAGGCATTCAAGAAACGACTGGGGAAGAGTTGCCTCCTCAAAGTAGTTGTTGTTGTTGTTGTGTGCCGTCGAGTCGGTATCCGACTCATAGCGACCCTCATAGGGTTTTCAATGGCTGAGTGCTTCGGGATTGCCTTGGGAGTGGATTGCCAGGCCCTGCTCACATTTTTGCGGTGCTAGGAATTGAACTCTGGGCCTCAGAGACTGCAGCACAGTGCTCTACCCACTGAGCTAAATCCCAGCCCCCCTCAAAGTAGTCTACCTTAATGATGAGATGGAGTAAAGCCCCTGGGACCTCCTTCTGCTGTTGTGGCACGACTCAGAATGAGAAGAAACACAGTGGCTGCAACAATGGGCTCACACATAAAAAGACCATGTGCCTGGCACAGTGTTGGAGAATATTTCATTTTGTTGTACCATGGACTGCCAATAGAACCAACAGATATATCCTAGAAGAAGTGCAACCAGAGTGCTCCTGGGCAGCAAGGATGGCTAGACTGCCCTACATATTTTGGACATGTCATCAGGAGAGATCCATCCCTGGAGAAGGACATCATATTTGGCAGGGTGACAGGTCAATGAAAAAAAGGAAAACCCTCCACCAAATGGAGTGACACAGTGTCTGCAACAATGGGCTTAAACATAAATAAGATCGTGTGGGAGTGTTGGGGAGTGTTTCGTTTCACTGTACATAGGATCAGTATGAGTTGTACTCAACTTGACGGCACCTAACAACAAGATTGCTTTGAGCTGGATCTGACTCGACAGCACCCAACAGTAACACCTTTGTCATTGTGTCTCTGTGATGCCATTTCTTCTCTCCACAGATGACAACTAATCAGCGGCTTAATGTGAGTCCATAAGATGGTCTATAATCAGGGGCTACTCTTTGCATCAAAGCACAAGGCTTCTTCACACTCCTGCCTCACCCCCACACACCGTCACCTATGCACTTTAGGAACTTCTAGGTATGGGGAAGATTTTAATCACTGGGGGAGAAAAATATCTGTTGTTTTGGAGAAGAAAAAGAAACATGAAAGAAACCATCTTAAAAGAGAGGGAGGGGGTGAAAATACTCTAAAGCTCCAGGGGTAGCATAGCCCTGGAGACAAATCACCCCTGGGGCTTTGGGAGGAAGGCAGAGCGTCCAGCCAGCATCTCCATGAGCTGCCTGCAATCTGATCTTCATCAGTTGCAGAAGGGTGCAGGAAGCTGGTGGTCCTCCCATGGCTCAGCCAGGGGGTAACCAGGCAACAATCAACAGTGATCCAGGAGGCCCCGCCCCATGCATCCCCACTGCCTGCAAAGAAGCCCTTTGCTCCCTTTGGTTCCATTGCAAATGCTCCCTCTCTGCACACCGTGCGGCCTGGCTCTTGAGGATTGTCTGCATGTGGCGGCGATTGGGCAGCGAGACAATGCCTTCCTTTGCCACCTGAAAGTTGACAGAGTACAAAGCGAGCTGGCAGGATGGAGCTCGCTCTCCAGAGGCCTGTGTGGTCAGACAGGAAGGGAAACCACCACACTGGCAGGAGGGCAAAGAAGGCTCCAAGGCAGGGGCGCACATATCGGATCACCTGGGGCCCCACGGCTAAGTTCCTGCAAACCCAGCCAGGAGATTTTCCTAAGGAGCCCATGTGTGGACCTCAAAGATGACACAAAACTCAAGTAGAGACACCGCGTGTATTTGTATGCTCTGTTGGTATTGTAAACCGTGGTAGGTTCACCTTTCAGGCCATAGGGACCAGCCGAGGTCAGGATGGGTGCTCACACGGATGGGTTAGGCTGAGCCTCGTGTTTTTGGGGACGCCAGGGGTCCTGTGCACTTTGGATACAGCAGGTTCCTTTGGAGCGAGACGTGTCTGGTTTTGAGAGAGAGCTCTCACCTGCACGAGTAACAAGCACGCTTCAGTTTTCTTGTCTGTGATGCAAGCAGCACTGGCAACTACTTTGTAGGGTTAATCGTGGTGGTGGTGGTAGGGGGAGGGATCTCTGTCCAGGGACGAGAGCTCGGCAGCAGGTCACAGATCCATGCGCAATAAGTGGGAGCAATTATAATGTATTGCATAATTGCAAGAGAAAACCAGAGCAGACGTGCTATAAAAAGCTCTTCTCTTGTAGGATTTATTAAATGTGCTTATGTGTATCCAGACCCAGAAGAAAGTCCTGCTGGGGTGGAGGGCACAGACTAAGTAAAAGTCCCAAGCCCGTCAGGGACTTGGCCAATTGAACCCAGTTTTCCTGTGAACGGCTTCAGGTGGAATTAAGTGCTGTTCTGTTCACTCCAGAAACGTTCTTTAGCCCTTTGCCTTCCTCTCAAGCCTCTCCGTTTTCTTTGGCATGGAATATGGAAAAGGCCAGGCTGGGTCAGGTCCCTGCTAATCCATATCCCGTCCTTGCTCCCAGCTCCCAGTCTCTGTGCTCAGGAAGGCAGAGGAGGGAGGATAGAGAGGATGGATGTCTGTGGGAAGGCTTGGAAGGAGAAGCCACACCCCAAAGTTCACAGGTCTGTAGTTTTCCATTACCCCACACTGTTCCCCCCAGAAGGGAGTGCTAGTTCATATCAGCAGGACCAGAAGCCAATAAATTTCCCTTCAGAGAAACTGGCATGGGCTGAAGTTCAAGAGCCCCAGGGACAATGGGTAGAAATTCAAAAGCCCAGAGCTTGTCCCATTAATTCCTGTGTGATGTCTGCAGGGCCCTTGCCCTCTCTGATCCTTAATTCACCCAGTAGAAAAAAAAATAGAATAATTAGGAAAATGGTCTGCTAGTTCTGAAATGTAATGATTGTATGTCATCAGGTTCATACCTAAGAGATGATGGCTTCTACTAGATCCAACCCAGTAAGGGGAAAAGCTCACATCCATGTGGACCTTCTTAGTTCATCATTTGATACTCCACTTATCCTACACAACTACCCTCAGAAATCAGCACTATTGTAAACCAAACCTCTTCCCTAGCCCCTGGGAACCTCTTGGCTGGCTCTTCTTCATCATTCAAGCTTACCTTTTCGTCTCTCTTCTCCTTTCTTCTTCCTTTATTTTCCCTTCCATTCCATTCCCTTCCTTTCCCTACTTTCCTTTTTTCCCCTTCTCTTCCCTTCCCTTTTCCCCTCTCCCTTCTCTTCCTCCTCCTCCTTCTCCTTCTTCTCTTCCTCTTACTTCCTCTTCCACTGTGTAGCCCAGGCTGCCCTTGAACTTATGATCCTTCTGCCTGAACCTCCTGAATTCTGGGATTACAGGTGTGCACCAACATGCCCAGCTTTTTTCAAATGTATCTTGGGCCTCCCTTTATGGAAGCCTCTCATCTCAGACCTGGCTGGGCCTCTCCTCCCACTGTCCCCCTGCCTGGCAACCCTTTCCTTCTGAGAGATAAACAGCTGGCTCTTCCCCTTCCTTTGTGATCATCTGGAACAACACCTCCTTGGAAAGGACACAGGCAGGCTTTAAAATCTCTCTTAGCATATGAGCCCGCAGCTATAGCACTGTGGTGTCTAATCCTGTCAGATCTCAGAAGCTAAGCAGAGTTGGGCCTGGTTAGTACCTGGATGGGAGACCGCCTGGAAACACCAGGTGCTGTAGGCTTGGGAGAAGGACCCGGCAACCCACTCCAAAAAATCAATCTGCCATTGAAAACCCTATGAATAGCAGAGAAGCACTGACAACAGTGTTTTGCCTGTTGTACATAGGGTCGCTATGAATCGGACACTGACTCAGTGGTACCTAACAACAACAACTTAGCACATGAAACCTCTAAAGTCATCTCTCATGCTTGTTTGTGTGTTTACAAGGGCACTGTTTATGTTCTCCCCCTAGATTTTAAGCTCCATAAATGCAAAGACTGAATGCAAAGACCTTTTGCAGAACAAAGAACATGCTGATTTTCAAAGAAGTCTTGTTAAGTTTTGAATGGATCTGTGCATGCACCTTTAGTTTGCAAGCGAGTAAACAGAGGCTGGGGCAGCTGGATGATGAAATGCACTCAAAGTCCCCAGGCAGGAAGGGCGGCAGAGCTGGGATGCAGATCAGGGCTGCCTGATTTCCCGTTGAGGTCTCTACCCCTTGGCAACTTGGCCTTTCAGGTCCAGGTAGTGAGATGGAGAGGCCAACCCAGCGGGGGCTCCCCGACACAGCCACAGCCACGGTCGGCCTAAGTGCCAACATCTGAATGTCTCTGAGCGATTCACGTCACCTCAGGAAAAGGCAACGCCGCTGGCTCCGTGGAAGCCTGCTGTTCTCGGGCCCATCACTGCCATCCCCGCCTATTACAATAATGCCATGAAAAACAAACAGCCTTCATGTATAATTCCATTCCAACGCGTGCCTTGTTGGCTTCTCCTTCCGTTGCTATGGCAGTGATGTTCTCTGGATAACTTCACGTTTCTACTTGATGGAAGGGAATGGAGTCAAACTGCTCGGGGGAGACTTGCCAGACAGGCTTTTCCTTGCCCACGTGCCCCCTGCCCCATCTCTCAACAGCAG
Source organism: Pedetes capensis (assembly GCA_007922755.1). Taxonomy (NCBI): domain Eukaryota; kingdom Metazoa; phylum Chordata; class Mammalia; order Rodentia; family Pedetidae; genus Pedetes; species Pedetes capensis. The sequence continues at coordinate 95,155 of VMDO01000728.1, forward strand.
CCACGCCCTGAAGTTGCTCGCACGGGTGAAAGGCGACTGTCCCTGACTGAGAGTCTCTCCTGCCTCCTGGTACACTGTAGGTCTTAGACAGAAGCATCCTTTGGCTTCCTCTCCTGCCTTATGTCCCCTGCCACCCAGATCTTTCCACAAGCGGCACCTCCCATCCTTCTGCCCTTCCCCTGGATGGTTCACATCTGCGCACGCTCCCGGGCATCTGGGCTGTCCCATCCCACCGCCTTCCCCCTGCCCACTGCCACTTCTCTGCCAGGCCAGCTGCTATTTACTTTTTCAACTTGTGGCTGAGTTGTGACCCAGCAATCCTTTCCTTCCTCATCTATCCTTTCCTTTGGGGAGGCCTCCTTTATCCCCACTCTCTGCCTCCCCACAAACATAATGTAGTCCTTGCGTAGCAATCCAGACTCCAAGCTACTCAACCGAAGGAACCAAATCTTGTTCAGTGTCTAGTAATGTTTCAGGAACATAGCGTTATCATCCCTCGGTATCCCAGGGATTAGTTCCAGGACCTCCTTCAGACACCAAAACCCTTTGATACTCGAGTCTCTTATACACAATGGTGTAGTATTTGCATAGAATCCACACACATTCTCCCCGGTGCTTTAAATAATCTCTAGATTACTTATAGTGTCTAATACAATGTCAATGTTAAAATTATATCATTGAGGGAATAATGATAAGAAAAAATGTCTGTACATGTTCGTCACAGACACAATGTTTTTTTTGAATATTTTCAATCCACAGTTGGTTGGATCCAGAGATGTGGAACTTGCAGACATGGAAGACAACAGAAGATACTCAACAAATACTTGTCAAAACAAATTAGAAAAAAATAATGAGATGTTCTGAAAGGCTGCCAGGAGCCTGGTATCTGGGTGGATCTCATTCCTGAGGAACAAAGGCAAGGGAATTGCAATCAGGGCTCAGGCAGTACTTTTCTTTTTCTTTTTTTCCTCTCCTTTTTTTTTTCTTTTTCTTTTTCCTTTTTTCTTTTCTTTTTTTTTTTTTTTTTTTTTTTTTTTTTTTTTTTTTTTTTTTTTTTTTTTTTTTTTTTTTTTTTTTTTTTTTGGAGACAGCATCTCACTAAATTATGCAGATTGCCTCTGGTCTTGAACTTGTGATCCTCCTGCCTCCACCTCCAGAGTCACTGGGGTTAGAGGCATGAGCCACCGAGCCTGGCTTCAGGCAGTACTTTTCAAACTCACTTTTAGAAATCCCATTGCTCAGGTCCCATCCAAGTTTATGGAATCAGAGTCTCTGTGAGTGGACTCAGGCATCACCATCCTTCACATTTTCCAGGTGATCCCAATGTGCAGTGAAGGCTGAGAGGCACTGGGCTCAAGGGGTCCATCCAGAACTCTAACCACGGCTCCGGGTGAGTGCATAGGGACCAGAGACTTCTTGGGGACTGAGTCCATCCCAAAGTCCAAGGACCAAAACTAAGACTGAGCCAGGATCCTCACACCTGTGTAGATAGATAATAGCACATCCAATGCTGACCAAGCACCCACTTTGCGCACAGCATGGGACTGCATGGTTTCCATGAACTCAGTTTGGATCATGTGCCTACTTCTTGGGCAGAGGAGGGTGGATTCTTTGATAGACAGGCCAACTGAGCTTGCATCTAATAAATAATTCTCACAACAAAACTAAGATGCTGATACAACATAAAAGTGAGTATGGATTGTATTCAGGGGAAAGGAATAGATGTCCATGATAATTAACCATAGCAATTTTACTGGGCACTCTGTTATATCCATGGGGCTACACAGTTATGCATGAGTCAAGGCTGCTGCTATCTTAGGATTTAGATGGTCCTTCCTCTCAATCATCTGAGATATCTGAACTAGAAGGGACCAGCTATAGGTTGCATAAAAAAAATGGATATTGTGGCAAATCTCTGGTTTCAGAAGTTCAGATCAATCTGTTCTGGAAGTAAATCCATCAGTCTGGGATGGGCAATAGTCACTAAGCTAGTGGTGCATTCAGATGAAGAGGCACAAGCACAAAAGTAGACCTGATTGTAAAGACCAATCACCGCAATCAGTACAGGTTAAGTTATGCTGCTGTAACAAATAAACTCCTGAAATACAGGGGTTTCATGCAGTGTTGGTTTGTTTTTCACTCACAAAAGCACCAGAAGGGTGCTGCTCTCCAGGAGAGTGGTCTTCACACCCTCATCTGAGGATCTATGTCACTTGCATTTTATAGTTTTGTTATTTCTGCATGTGGTTTCTTGGCTACTGTTCTTTTCCCTCCAAATGGAAGTGCCACATTTCTGCTCCCGCTATTGGTCAGCGGTGGTCATGTACCTCACTCTCACCACAGGGAAGGCTGGGATATTTGCTGACCTCTGCTATATTTACCACATGGGTAAGGGCAGATACGCCTGCAGCGGTAGCCCTGTGGCATCCGATCCCGTCAGATCTCGGAAGCTAAGCAGGGTCGGGCCTGGTTAGTACCTGGATGGGAGACCACCTGGGAACACCAGGTACTGTAGGCTTGGGAGAAGGACCTGGCAACCCCCTCCCAAAAATCAATCTGCCATTGAAAACCCTATGAACAGCAGAGAAGCACTGACAATAGTGTTTCCCCTGTTGTACAGAGGGTCGCTATGAGTCGGATACCGACTCGACGGCACCGAACAACAACAACAACAACAAGGGCAGATACACTCCCCAGCAATTAGGGCTGTGATCATGGAATAAGGGCCTTGTACAGGGCAATGCTAAAAAGCCAACAGCAGGTTTCCAAGAGGAAGCTGGTGACTAGAAGCCTGGAGACTCTTTATTTTGTATTCCATACTTGCCTGAGCTGTGTACTACCTCCGAAGCCTCTGTCAAGGGAATGAGGCAGGATATTGGAGATGAGAAATCAGCATTGATTAAATGCCTAGCACTGTGCCAGGCACAATCCACATCCCTCATTATAACTCCAGCACCTCACTGAATATTGTGTTCATTTTACAAATGAGGAAACCCTTAGAGAAGCAAGGCGATTTGTTGCATTGCTAATGAGTGGTACAGGCTAGAAGCTACCTGAATCATTGATGCCATTTCTACACAAAGCTCACCAGAGACATGGCAAGCATTACAAGAGTCAATTTTACTGGATGGAAATAATAACAATCACACTGATGATGGTGGTGGTAATGATGTGATGAAGAAGATGATGTTGCTGTTGAGTTGAGTCTGACTAGCAGCAACCCCATGTACAACAGAACCAAACACTGCCTGACACTATGCCATGCCCAGCACTATGTCAGTGCTTCTCTGTTATTCATAGAGTTTTCAATGGCAGATTGTGTCAGGATTGTTTTGGGAGTGGGCTGCCAGGTCCTTCTCCCATTTTTGCAGTGGTAAGGATCAGACCCAGGGCCTAAAAGAGTGCAGAGCGGCACTCTGTCAACTGAGCTAAACCCCAGTCCCTAAGAAAAGGATTGTTGTTAGGTGCTGTGGAGTCAGTTATCTGACTCATAGCGACCCTACATAAAACAGGCGAAACACTATTGTTAGTGCTTCTTTGCTGTTCATAGGGTTTTCAATGGCAGGTTGATTTTGGGGAGTGGTTTGCCAGGTCCTTCCCCCAAGCCTACAGTACCTGGTGTTCCCAGGTGGTCTCCCATCCAAGTAATAACCAGGCTCGACCCTGCTTAGCTTCCGAGGTCTGACGGGATCGGATGCCACAGGGCTATGGCTACAGGCCAAGACAATGATAGTAACTCCTAATTATTAATTGGGAGGGGATTGGAGGCATGTATTACAGGTTGAGCATCCCTAATCCCCAAATTCAAAATCTAGAATGTTCCAATGAGCACTGACCTGACTGCATGAATAGAAAATTCCACACCAGATCTCATGTGACAGCCTGCAGTCAAAATGCAGATGCACTAAAAATATTGTATAAAGTTACCTTCAGGCGATACATATAAGGTGTATATGAAACATAAGTGAATTTCCTGCTTAGACTTGGGTTCCATCTCCATGATAACTCATGAAATGGAAATATTCCAAAATCTGAAAAACAAATAACAACAACAACAACAACAACAAAACCATGATATCTGAAATACTTCTGGTCCTAAGCACTTCCGGTGAGGGACATTCATCACATGCTGAAAAATCTGTCATCACATTACTCCTTCCCTTGCGCTCTGCACATGTGCCGTACTATATTTCTGGTTCACAAATGAGGAGACTGAGGTTCAAGCAGGCAAAATAAAACTCTTGTAAGATCACACGGCTAGGAAACAGCAGAGTTAAAATATGAATGTAAGGTTGCTTGATTGCTAAGCTATGCCACCCTACAGAAAACGACAATAACTCCATGACTCCCTCTCTATGCCTCCAATCACCAGCTTTGCCTAGTTGCTTTTCTTTAAACCAGGTACATCTTGTTTCAGCACTTCTTCAATGTCTTCATGACTTGCATCTCTCTCTCTTTTTTTTTTTTGCGGTTGTTGTTAGGTGATATCTAGGCGGTATCTGACTCGTAGCGACCCTACATACAACAGGCGAAACACTATTGTCAGTGCTTCTCTGCTATTCATAGGGTTTTCAATGGCAGATTGATTTTGGGGAGTGGTTTGCCAGGTCCGTCTCCCAAGCCTACAGCACCTGGTGTTCCCAGGCTGTCTCCCATCCAAGTACTAACCAGGCCTGACCCTGCTTAGCTTCCAAGATCTGATGGGATGGGATCCCACAGGGCTACGGCTGCAGGGTTTTTTGTGGTACTGGTGGTTAAACCCAGGGCCTCATGCTTGAGTGCTTTGCAAGTGCTGTACCACTGAACTCCATGCACAGCCCCTTTTTTTTTTTTATTTTTTACTTTTTGAGACAGAGTCTAGCTAAATAACTCAGACTGCCTCTGGTCTCAAACTTGCAATCCTCCTGCCTCTGCCTCCCAAGTCACTGGGATTACAGGTGTGCGCCACTACGCCTGGCTTACAACTTGCATCTTTTTTTCAAGACAATTCTTTAGAAGGAATAAGAATTGTACGGTCTGCCCCACCTAGGACCTGGAAAAGAAACACAGGCACCCTGATTATGATCCCGTAAAAATATACAACCCCACCTTGCCGTCCTTAACAAAAGACAGATGCTAATGAGAGTTTTCACTACCGTTTACAGCCTCAGTTTTAATTATACCAGATCTCTCTGAGTTGACGGTAGCCCTCTGATTAACAGGGGAAGAAAATCAATAAGCCTACCGAAAAATTTGGATGTGTTATACAGCTAATTCCAATTTTATGTTATAATCATGTTTTAATGTGGCTCCTAATTACCATAATTAAGCTGCCTGTGACGGCTCTGGCTGGGACAGAAGCTGTTACTATTCTAAGATGACTTGTTGAAGGCTTTTCCCAGATTTTGGGAGCATCTTGCCATTTGGCTAGTTTGGGGTGTTGTGGGGGTGGGAACAGCATGTGTGTGTGGGTGAGGGTTCCTGGACTCTGGCTCTTTCCAAGGAAGCCTTGGATCTAACATTAAAGCTGGACCAGGAGCCAAGCCTGTGCATTCCCTTGGGCCTTCATCAAGTATTTATTGAGCACTTAGTATGTGCTAGGCTGTGCAATGAACACCGAGAATATGAATGAGAGGTTTCACTCCGCTGGGAAGAGTCAGCCATTAAACAACCAATTGCGTAAGTGGAAATAGTAGATACTATAAGAATTATTACACACACACACACACACACACACACACACACACACACACACCTGGCATGGTGGAAAAGCTTCCCTGAGGAAGCAAATTCTTCGATGAATGGCAAAGCACACAGTAGCAGGGGAGTATTCTTGGTCAAGGAAATGGCATTTGTTAAGTCCTGAATGGATGCTAGTGTGGAGTATTACAAAAAGCAACTGAGTGGTGCAGAGGGAAGCTGGGGCCTGAGCAGGGTCCCATGGCAGGTCCTATAGTGCCCTCGTGCATGCTCAGAGCCTGGGTGCTTTAGGCTTCAAGCCCCCTGAGACTCCCTTCCTTCCTTCTTCCTCCCTTCCCTCCCCCTTCCTTCCCTCCTTTCTTCCTTCTTTCCTTCTTCCTTCCTTCCCTTCCCCTTTCCTTCTTTCCTCCCTTCCTCCCTTCCTTCCTTCTTCCTTTCTTGTTTCTTTCCTTGTTTCTTTCCTTCCTTCCCTCCCCCTTCCTTCCTTTTTTCTTCCTTCCTTCCTCCCTCCCTCCCTTCTTTCCTTCCTTCCTTCCTAGTTTCTTTCCTTCTTTCTTCCTTCCTCCCTCTTCCTTCCTTCCTTCTTCCTTTCTTCCTTTCCTCCCCTTCCTCCTTTCCACCCTTCCTTCCTTCCTCCCTTCCTTCTGTCCCTTCTTCCCTTTTTCTTCCTATGCATACAAAAGCACTTATTGAACATTCAGTGTGTGCTAGATCATAGACTTTTAGCCCTTGAAGTCTTCATAATCATCATTCATTCAATTTTTCAAAAGGCATTTTGGGTACCATCTTGAACTCTGTCCACGTATTGAGGGCTATTCTCTCAGCAGCCTTATTATGTTTTAAGCATTGTGGCCCTCTAACGTATGGAGTCGTCCATTCATTTAGCAGTCATCCTAGCACGGGGGCCCTCAGCAGCTGATCCTGAAGCAAGTACTGGCAGGAGTGAATTAGAGAAGTGAGATGTGGAAGGGCACAGAGGCCATTAGGCGCACGACTGTCATGGGCATCTGGGCTCTTCTCCACTGGAGAGCTCTGGTAGACAGTGAAGTCCCCTGGTTTCAGAGTTCTCCACCCAATAGGTGAGGGATTGGGGGTATTTACACACCACCACCCGTCAGTCCTTGGGCCCAGGACTGCAGGAGCTCATGAGATAATTTCCCAAGATGTGTGGGCCACCATGCCTTTGGGCAGTGGGGAATGCATTCAAGCAAAGAGATGCAGATGCTAATAGCTAAGGACGATCACAGTGAGATGTTGAGGACTGGAGGGCCATGGGACAGGGAGTAGGTTGCTACCAAGTGCACCTGTATGTTGTTGTGGTTGTTAGGTGCCGTCAAGTCAGTGTCTGACTCATAGCAACCTTATGTACAACAGACAAAACACTACTGTCATGCTTCTCTGATATTCATAGGGTTTTCAATGGCTGATTGTTTTTGGGAGTGGGTTTCCAGGTCCTTCTACCAAGCCTACAGCACCTGCTATTCCCAGGTGGTCTCCCATCCAAGTACTAACCAGGCCCAACCCTGCTTAGCTTCTGAGATCTGACGGGATTGGATGCCACAGTGGTACAGCTGAAGTCACCTGTATTGTTGCTGTTGTTTGTTGTTGTTAGGTGCCGTCGAGTCAGTATCTGACTCATAGCAACCCTCATAGGGTTTTCAATGGTTGACTGTTTTGGGATTGCCTTGGGAGTGGATTGCCAGGTCCTTCTCCCATTTTTGAGGTGCTGGGAATTGAACTCAGGACCTCAGAGACTGCAGCGCAGCGCTCTACCAACTGAGCTAAATCCCAGCCCGGCACCTGTGTAGCAGTATTTAAAATACCTACTATGCACCAGATAACCTTATATCATCCACCTCAGGGGACTTCACTTATTCACCATTGTGTATTCATTCATCAAACGTGTGCTGGGCTCCTGGATATGTATGCTGGATACTAGGATCACAGCGTTCATCTCAAGCTCTTGGAAGCAAACACAGGTCTGCATTGGAATCGCAAAAAGAGACCAGAGAGCTGACCTTCTGCAGATTGGAGGACCAGCCAAGGCTAAGTGGCCTCGTGAGGTCTGAACCATTATGGGGCAGGCCAACTGTGGCTGCTCTGGCTTCTGTCCATGACCACTGGGAGGCCGCACAGCAGCTAGGCAGGTAGCCAGGTGTCAGTTAGTCCCCTCCCTGGAGCCTGCAATTGCTCCTGCTAATGCACAGGAAGACCAGGCTGGTCAGCCCAGGTTAACTCCTTCCTGCCTGGGAAAGAATAAGTAGGGCTTTGGAGAGGAACCTCCAGGGCCTTTCAACAAGCATTTGTGATTCTCAGCCTCTGCTAGCCCATGGGAACCACCTGCTAGGCGCGTGGAGCCAGCAGCTCCTGGGCTCATCTGGAATCTGATTCAGTCCGTTCAGCACGAGGCCTGGGGACTCTGTCTTCTAATTCATGTATAGGTGCCATCAAAGTGCATGGCTCACATGACACCCTGAGAGATGTACTCTTTTAGCTCTGTAGCCATCTTTTACCAATGGGGACACTGAGGCCAAGGAGACATGCAAATTGCAATAACTCACTGGACCAGGATCCATGCCCTCCACTTGGCAAGCCAGAGCTGCTCTCCATTAGGATAGACAAGGCTTCCAGAGCTCCCTGGTGCTTGGGCATTTCAGGCACACTCTGTTATTGACAGGCACTAACAGTGGTAATGAACTAAGGAGACCTAAGTTTATGCAATAATTGCAGGTGAGGCTAAAAGAGTAAGTAGGAACCTCATTAATGTGAAACAACTTTCTCCACTACAAAAATCTTACAGAAAGCTTTAAGAACAAGCATTGGCCAGCTCTATCTTTTTAAGTTTTATTTCTTTATTTAGCTTTTAGAAAAAAAAATTCAGAATGCTTGTTAAATACATTGTTGTTTGTTGTTAGGTGCCATCGAGTTGGGTTCGACTCATAGCAACCCTCATAGGGTTTTCAATGGCTGAATGTTTTGGGGTTGCTTCAGGAGTGGATTGCCATGTCCTTCTTCAGTTTTTGCAGTCCTGGGGATTGAGCCAAAGGCTTCAGAGAGTACAGAGTGCACCCTACCAACTGAGCTAAACTCCAGCCCTGTAAAATACATACAGTAAGAAAAAGCAAATATATATCAAGTTCTCCAAATGCAATATATCTATATCTATATCTACATCTATATATATGTAGTAATACATATATATGTGTACACATGTGTATATATGCCCTGCAGCCATGCCACTGTGGCTTCTAATCCCATCAGTTCTCAGAAGCTAAGCAGGGTTGAACCTGGTTAGTACTTGGATGGGAGACTGCCTGGGAGTGCCAGGTGCTATAGGCTTGGGAGAAGGACCTGACAACCCACTCCCAAAAAACAATCTGCCTTGAAAACCCTATGGATAGCAGAGAAGCACCGACAATAGTGTTTCCCCTGTTGTACATAGGGTCACCATGAGTTGGACACTGACTTCACAGCACCTAACATCAACAACAGCAATTAGATGTAGAATATCAAGTTCTACATATACATGACTGAAGAGGCATAAAAAATTTTAAATGCACCTATGTTAGTCCTAGAGGGCTGGGATTTAGCTCAGTTGGTAGAGTGCTGCTCTGCAGTCTCTGAGGTCCTGAGTTTGATTCCCAGCACCACAAAAATGGGAGAAGGACGTGGCAATCCACTCCGGTGGCAATCCACCCCAGAGGCAATCCTGAAACAGCCATTGAACACCCTATGAGGGTCGCTATGAGTCAGACACGATTTGATGGTACCTAACAACAACATGTTAGTCCTAAAAAGAAAAAAATAATTTCTAGGTTTCTAGGTAATTGAGGTTTTGTGTTTTTTTTTTAATAGGAAGGGATATAAGAATGCAATAGCTAGACAGTGAAAAAATTATATTCTGATATGCATGCCATAGATTCTGCAACTTTCTTGGAAATGAGATGTGTCTGGAGGGTTTGTGGCAATGCAAATTCCCAGGCATTCCTCCAAGATGCTGACTTTAATGAGCTTCTCATTCATTCTGACGCACGTGGTGATGAGGACATAATTTGACTGTAGACAGTAGCGCTATTCCTGGTCTCTCTTCTACTCCAACGCCATTTGATCATTCCTGAAATCCCTCTACCATCTATTTTCTGCCCCAAGACCCTGTTAAAATGCAGTCTCCCCTGGGGGACCATCTATGGAGCCTGATCATTGTAACATCATGTAATAAGGTGGATCTGACTTATAGACCCTTTCCTGAGACTGGCATATAAACTAAGAGCAGCGAATATTTGTCAGCCACTTAGTGTGGGCCCCATGCTAACAGATTTGCATGCTCTCCACAGCTCCCAGAGGTACTATTCTACTTATTCCCATTTTGCAGATAAGAAAACCCAGGTACAGAGAAGTGAAGTTATCTTTCCAAAGTCCCACAGCTAAAGGCCTGCAATCGTAGCACTGTGGCATCCAACCCTGTCAGATCTCAGAAGCTAAGCAGGGTTGGTCCTGGTTAGTAAGTGGACAGGAGACCGCCTGGGAACACGAGTTGCTGTAGACTTGGGAAAAGGACCCAGAAACCCACTCCCAAAAAATCAATCTGCCATTGAAAACCCCATGAACAGCAGAGAAGCACTGAGAATAGTGTTTTGCCTGTTGTACATATGGTCACTGAGTCAGACACCATCTCGATGGCACTAAAAACACCATAGCTAAAAGATCCTGGTTTTGAACCTGCACTGTCTTATAAAATTGTACCATTCATTCTGAATGGAGTTGTAAGGAGGAGTTAGTATCATGGCCAGAGAAAACAAGGGAACAACAACAACAACAACAACAACAACAACAAAAACAACACAAAAGCAGACAAAGTAGGGTAGGAAGTAAACAAAACTCAGTGACTGTATTTCCCAAGTCCCTATTCATGTGGGTGGTTTGACAGAGGATATATGTTTATTTCCATTTTGCAAAGGTATGAAAATGCACTATGCTTTCATATATGCCTAAGAGGATATATTCCTGAAAACAACATAACTATATGGAATGAAATCAGATCCCTCGATCAGGATGGAAATATGGACTCTGGGTCAGGAGGCCTAAAAGGATCTCAGCATTTACCCTCAATATTTTAAACTCTGTGCTATCAGGCAGACTTCCCAACAGTCTGGTGCTGTAAAGGAAATGTATTCAATCTTGCTAGAGGCATCAGAATGAGCCAGGTATCAGTTGTGTTCATGGTATGAACCTAGAACCATGTCTTCCCATTCATCTCTTGATGGGCATTTGGGCTGTGTTATGGTTGGAATCTAAAGTGTCCTCCAGAGGTCATGTGTTTGAACTTTTGGTCCCCAGCTGGAGGTGCTGTCCTAGGAGACTGTGGAAATTTGGGAAGTGGGACTTAGTTTGGGGAAGTAGGTTAGGTGGGGGGCCGGCTTTTGAAAGATTTTTGTGGGCTTCCAGGACTGGTAGCTCTCTCTGCTTCCTGATTACCATGATGTGAGGTTCTCTGCCACAGGCCCTGCCACTTGCTCCACTGCCACATCTGCCCTGCCTTCAGGACTTCTTGCTTCCGTAGACTGAGATCCTCTAACTGTGAGCCCCAATAAATCATTCCTCTCATATTTTTTTATGATGAATGCAACCCCATTTCTCTTTGTCATTCCCAACATATTAGACTGTATGATTAGCTGATTAAAAATGGCCCAAGCCAGTCCATTTTAGCTCACTGACACCTAGAACACTGTTTATGTGCTCCATTTCCCTTTTGATAATTTCTAATTTTTGTAGATTCATACTACATACATTCCTTTTTCCAGTTATTAATGGATGTTTACAGTTGTTCCTCCACATTTTGAGTTGTGCCATATCAGCAAATGGAGGTCCCTGGGGCTTCACTCCATTCCTGTCATTAAGGTAGGCTCTACTTTAAGGAGGCAACTCTTTCCCAGTCATCTTTTGAGTGTCTTCCAACCTGGGGGGCTCATTTTCCAGCACTATATCTGACAGTGTTGCTCTTCTGTTCACAGTGTTTCAATGGCTAATTGTTTCGAGAGTGGGCTGCCAGGTCCTTCTCCCTAGTCTGTTTTAGTCTGGAAGCTCAGCTGAAACCTGTTCACCATGAGTGACCCTGCTGGTATCTGAAATACTGGTAGGATAGCTTTCAACATCACAGCAACATGTAAGCCCCCACAGTACGGTAAACTGACAGACATGTTTCAAGTCAAGACAGGTGCATATCAAGCTGTATTCTTTCACAATACCTCTTCAATCTCTATGCTGAGAAAATAATCCAAGAAGCTGGACTTTATGAAGAAGAACATGGCAACATAATTGGAGGAAGATTCATTCACAACCTGAGTGATGCAGATGACAGAACTCTGCTTGCTGAAAGTGAAGAGGATTTGAAACATTTATTGATGAAGAGCAAAGAACAAAACCTTCAGTATGGATTGTGCCTCAACATCAACACAACAAAAATCCTTACTACTGGGTTAGTATGCAACTTCATACTAAATTGAGAAAAAAATTGATGTTGTCCAAGATTTTGCTTTACTTGGTTCTACAATCAATGCCCATGGAAGCAGCAGTCAAGAAATCAAAAGACACGTTGCATTGGGAAAAGCTGTTGCAAAAGACCTCGCTAAAGTGTTGAAAAGTAAAGATGTCACATTGAAGACGAAGGTGCGTCTGACTCATGCCATGGTATTTTCAGTCACATCATATGCTTGTGAACTCTGAACAATGAATAAAGAAGGCAGGAAAAGAATTGATGCTTTTGAGTTATGGTGCTTGAAACAAATATTGAATATACCATGGACTGCCAAAAAAACTGACAAATTTGTCCCAGAAGAAGTACAATCAGAGTGCTCCTTGGAAGCAAAGATGGCTAGACTGTGTCTGGCGTATTTTGGACATGTAGTCAGGAAGGACCAATCCCTGGAGAAGGACATCATGTTTGGGATAGTGGCAGGTCAATGAAAAAAAGAAAAACTCTCAACTAAATGGATTGACACAGTGTCTGCAACAATGGGCTTAAACATAAGTAACATGGTGTGCCTGGCACAGTGTTGAAGAGTGTTTCATTCTGTTGTACATACGGTTGCTGAGTCTGACCCAAATTGAAAGCACTTAACAAAAACAACAACCCATAAGTTTGTTGCCACAGGGAAGCAGGAGTTGCATACGACAAGTTCCTTCCATTTTTTGACTATTACAAATAAAGCCACCATGAAGATGCCTGTATAAGTCTTAGTGAGGGTGTTTGTTTTCATTTCTCTTAGACAAACACCTAGGAGTGGAAGGGTTCTATCCTGTCATGAGTGCATGCTTAACTAAATATTAAGGGTCTGCTACATAGTTTTTCAAAGTGATTGTATCCTATACATTTCTACTGTTACTGTATGAACACATAAAATCCTTGCTCCACTCTATAAGATCAATTTTTCTAGTTTAATCTATGTTAGGGGGTGTGCTGTAGGCTCTCCTTGGAGTTTGAATTTTCCTTAAGGACTAATAATATCAGGCATCTTTTCACACGATTATTTTCCGTCTACATATCTTCTCTTGTGAAGTGTATGTTCAATTCCCTGCTCATTTTTTTTTTTTGGTGTGCTTTAAAACTATTAAATTATAAGAACTCTTTATATACCCTAAGGCCAAAACCTTTGTTGGACATGTGTTCTATAAATATTTCCTCCCAGCTTGTGGTTTGTTCTTTCACTTTGCACAAATGCACGTTAAAGGAAAAGAATATATCCATTTTGATCTCATCTGACTAATTGATGTTTTCTTCAATAGTTTATGTTTGCATCACTCTGTAGAAACCTCTGCCAAATCTAAGGCAACAAAGACTTTTTTTGATGTTATTTTTGGCAAGATCTATAATATTAGCTCTTCAATTTAGGTCTGTGACTTACTTTGAGTCATTTTTTCCCTATGGTTTAAAATAGGGGCTGTGTTTCTTTTCTCTTTTTGCTTACAGCTACCCAATTGTTTCAGCACCATTTCATGAAAAGATCATCCCTTTCCTATTGAATTGCCTTGGCAACTTTGTTGGAAATCAATTCACTGTGTGTTTGTGGGTCTGCTTCGCAACTCTCTATCCTATTCCATAGATTTATGTATCTGTCTTTATGCCAATACCATGCTGATACAGTCTTGATTACTGTGGCTTGACACCACATCTTAAAATCAAGCACTGTAAGCCCTTTTACTTTATTCTTTTCCAAAATTATTTTTTGCGAGGCCCTAGGTTTTATTCTGAGTACTGCAAATTTACATGTATATATGGTTCTTGGTCTTCCCATATAAATTATATGACCACCTTGTACATTTCTATTGGGGTTGTATTGCATCTGTGGATCAATGTTCGGAAGCATTGGCATTTTAACAATACTAAGTGCTCTGACCCATAAGCACAGTGCACCTCTTCATTTATTTATGTCTTCTTTAACTTCTCTCAGCAGTGTTTTATGGTTCTTAGAGTATAGGCCTTGAATATCTTCTGTCAAGTTCATCATTAAATATTTTATAGTTTTTGTCTATAGTGGTAATATTGTTGATTTGTTGTTAGGTGCCATCGAGTCCAACTCATAGCAACCCTCATAAGGTTTTCAATGGCTGATTATTTCAGGATTGCCTTGGGAGTTGATTGCCATGCTCTTCTCCCATTTTTGCGGTGGTGGGAATTGAACCCAGGACCTCAGAGACTGCTGAGTGGCAGTCTACCAACTGAGTTAAATCCCAGCCCAGTGGTAATATTGTCGTTGTTGTTAGGTGTCGTTGAGTAGGTATCCGACTCATAGTGACCCTCTGTACAACAGGGGAAACACTATTGTCAGTGCTTCTCTGCTATTCATAGGGTTTTCAATGGCGGATTGATTTTTGGGAGTGGGTTGCCAGATCCTTCTCCCAAGCCTACAGCTTCTGGTGTTCCCAGGTGGTCTCCCATCCAGGTATTAACCAGGTCCGACCCTGCTTAGCTTCTGAGATCTGGCGGGATTGGATGCCACAGGGCAACAGCTGCAGGCCCGATTTAGTTGACTTAAATTTCAGAGGTTTCTTCTTCATTTATAGAAATGTAATTCACTTTTTGTACATTGATTGTATAAACTTATACTTCTAGTGTTTCTTTGCAGATATCTTTTTACTAGAAATGATTGCTTGCTACATATAATGTTAATTGAATTTTCTTCTTTTTATTCTATGATTTTTGTTTTGGCTTCATTGCCATATATGATGTTTCATGGACATAATAAGACTGCATAATTTTGCTTCATTCACCATCTGATGGGGCAAAGCATTCAATCTATGGCCACTAAAGATGATATTAGCTATAGTTTTTTTTTTTTTTTAACAGATGTTCTTTATCAGGTGAAGAAGTTTCTTTCTAGTCCTGGCTTAATAAGTTTTTCTTTTAAAAATCAGGAGTCGATGTTGAATTTTGTCAACTATTCTTCCTTCATTTGTTGAGACTATTTTGCCTCCTTTGTTAGTCTATTAATATGGTGAATTCCATTTATTAATTATCAAATTTTAAACAATCCTGTATTCCCTAGGTATACCTCACTTAGTCATGGCATATTACTCTTTTACTTATATCTTGTTGGACTTGATTTGGTAAAGTTTTGTTTAAAATATCTGTGTTGATGAAGAATATTGATCTAAAGTTCTATTTTGTTGTAATGATGGCTTCTTCTGCTTTTGCTGTAAAGGTGATGCTGAGTTTATAACATGTATTGGTAAGTTCCCTCTTCGATTTTCCAAAAGTGTTTGTATCTAATTATATTACTCATTCCTTAAATATTTAGTAGAATTCAACAGTGAAATCATCTAGAGTTTTCTTTGCACAATTTTTTTTTTCTTGCGGTACTGGGGGTTGAACCCAGGGCCTCATGCTTGCATGCTCTGCAAGTACTGGACCACTGAGCTGCACCCTCAGCGCATTTTTTTTTCTTTTTTTAATTTTTAAAAAATTTTTTTACTTTTTGAGACAGGGTTTTGCTAAATTATGCAGACTGCTTCTGGTCTTGAACTTGTGATCCCCCTGCTCGAACTTGCCTCCTGAGCTGCTGGGATTACAGTCATGTGCCACCGTGCCCGGCTCAGGAAAATTTTTAAACACACATTCAAAGTTTTAAATGGGTCCAGGACCATTCAGGCAATTGATTTCTTCTTGTGTGAGCTTTGGTAGTTGTCATTTTCTAAAGAATTATTCTGTATTATCCAGGTTGTTAAATTTATTGACATAACATTGTTCATAATATCTTTGAATTAGCCTTTTAATATCTACAGCATCTGTAGCGGTGCTTCATTTCTCATTCCTGATATCAACAGTTTATGTCTTTTTTTTTTTTTCTGTTCATTCTGACTAGAGATTTATCAGTTTTACTGATTTTTCACAAAGAGTAAGCTTTGTTTGATTCTATTGCACTTTGTTTTCAATTTCATTAATTTTTATTAAACTTTCTTTTCTTCTGCTTACTTTGGGTTTAATTTGATCTCTTTTTCTTAGTTTCTTAAGGTGGAAACCAACGCTACCAATTTGAGGACTTTCTCTTTTTCTAATATAGTATAAGTATTTAATTTTATCCATTTTTTTCAGCAACATACAACAAATTTTGACACATTGAGCATTTAAAAAAAACTCATTACAACTGTGTTTTAATTTCTCTTTTGATCTATTCATTGCCACCTTATTTACAAGTGTGTTTTTAGTTAATTTCCAAATATTTGGGAATTTTCCGGATAGTTCACTGATTTTTAGTTTAATTCCATTATGGCTAGAGAATATACTTTGCATAATTTGAATTATTTTATATTTACTGAAGCTTGTTGTATTGTTGTTGTTGTTAGGTTCCGTTGAGTCAGTATCCAACTCATAGCAGCCCTCATAGGGTTTTCAATGACTGACTGTTTCGGGATTGCCTTGGGAGTGGATTGCTAGGCCCTCCTCCCATTTTTGCGGTGCTGGGAATTGAACTCGGGACCTCAGAGACTGCAGCGCAGTGCTCTACCAACTGAGCTAAATCCCAGCCCGCTTGTTGTATGGCCCATAAAATAATCTGCATATAGACTTGAATATATATTTTGCTGTTGTTAGGTTGAATGTTCCATAAATGTTAATTAGGTTCATTTGGTTAATTGTATCTTTCAGGTCTCTATACTCTTATTGATTTTATGTCTACTGATCTATCAATTATTGGGTTGTTGTTGTTAGGTGCCATGGAGTTGTGTCTGACTCATAGTGACCCTTACAGGGTTTTCAATGGCTGATTGTTTCAGGATTGACTTGGAAGTGGATTGCCACATCCTCCTCCCATTTTTGCAGTGCTTAGAATTGAACCTGGGACCTCAGAGACTGCAGAGCAGTGCTCTACCAACTGAGCTAAATCCCAGCCCAATTATTGGGCTAGGGGTATTGAAATCTTTGACTATCATTGTGGACTTGCCCATGTTTGGTTTGGTTCTATCAATTTTTAGTTCATATATTTTGACATTTTGCAACAGATATTGTTGTTGTTAGGTGCCATCGAGTCGGTATCCGACTCATAGCGACCCTCATAGGGTTTTCAATGGCTGAGTGCTTCGGGATTGCCTTGGGAGTGGATTGCCAGGCCCTTCTCCCATTTTTGCGGTGCTGGGAATTGAACTCGGGGCCTCAGAGACTGCAGCGCAGTGCTCTACCCACTGAGCTAAATCCCAGCCCCATAACAACAGATATATGCATATTTATAATTGTTCTGTCCTCCTAGTAAATTGGCCCATTCCTCTTTATGAAATGACCCTCATTATCCCTGGATAACGTTCTCTAGCCTCAAGTCTGCTTTATTAGGATACCTGCTACTCCTCAAAACCACAGGGGTAAGGTCACAGAGGGATTCAGGTTAGCAAAGATCTGGGTGCATTCCAGGCAATGAGGAAGAAGAGGGACAGCTGACCCTGGCGAAAGGTCTTATCTTCCAGAAACTGCTGACCGTCTTCCCTCTGCGGGCACGGAGCAGTGGATACTCTGCCTTCACACAGTCCTCTGCACTCTGTGGCTGCGCCCGTTCCTTGATATTGAAAGCCATTGGTAGGCTTTAAAAAGGGAGTGGGGCCTTTGTTCTGCTCATTCCCAACTGAAATCCTTGCCTTTCGATAGCATTCCCCCCGCCCCCCACCAGTGCTGTAGGGCAGACCTGGTTTCACTCCACCACCAGCCTCACTTTGCAATGGAGAGCTGAGACAGCGTACAGCACCCTGAGCGGCAGCAGAGGCTGGACTCCAGTTCACACGGGGTTGATTGTCTTGCAAATCCCAGTGAGCTTGGTGAGTGGCCTCACATGATTGCCTCCTTTTCCTCTCTTACCCCTGGTGACCTTCCTTTCCAGCCTCCAGTGAGGCAAGCTCCTATCTCAGACTTTCTTTCTCTCCCAGTCCTGTGGGAGGCTGGAGGCTGGCTGGGCCTCCAGGTGTCCGGCATGGACTTCTCTGCACTGAAAGATCCTTTGTGCCTGCTACTTCTGCAGGGCTGATGTGGAAGGAAAACAGCACTTGCTGAAGTGTGTCTGAACCCCCACGGCTTACTCTGAGATTGGTATTCAGGTCGCTGTTACAGGCTTCTATTTAATGCATCCCCCATAAATTGTAAGACAGCCTGTTGGAGTCTATTACCACATTATTATAAGAAATCCTCTTGCAGGTTTGCTGAAATTTTACTGTTACCTGAGGACCAAAAACATATATATATGTATGTAGACCCTAGATGTATTTTCCTCTAGTTATTTATCAGCTGGCACTTTGCTGAAAACACATTATTTCAGAAACTCCTGTACCACCCCCAGGAAGCTTGGGTGGGGCCGTAGGGCAGATTCTGCTTTCAAAATGCTGGCCTGAAATGCTGGGCTGGCCTCTGACGAGGTTGCCACTGGTCTTTGGGTAAATGAGAAGAGTAATAGGGAGAGAGAGCTCAGAAAGCCACATTTATTTAATTTAAAGGGCTCTCCTGGATCTTGCAATTCTGTTTCCCTCTACCTTTTAGGCATTCAAAATACCCTTCCTTTAGGAAATGATGCTATTAAGAGACGGTAGTCATTATTATAAAATGTCTTATTTGGCAAAATAGAAAAATGGGATGTACTCTACCTGCCTATCTATCCATCTTGCTATCTATCTATCTAATTTTATTTTCTCACCTGATAGGTAATGTCTGAATATCTGGGAACCATTGTTCTAGTGGCAAGGACATGGGGATGGGGGACTGTGTCAACCCACTGTTGGATGCTGCAGGCTGGGTTTTCACTGTGACACTGCAATTCTGTTGCAATTTGGTCCCAGATAATAGTGATAAGGACAGCAACAATGGCAGAAATAGACACTTAATTCTCTGCTTATAAAGTCGTTTGGTCTTTGCCACACCTCAGTGAGGTGGGCACTCTGATGACTCCCCCCATTACTGACCAGGGCTCAGGACCAGAGATGGACCTCAGTTGCTACCAGGAACACAGCTGGGGCTTGGGACAAGAGAGAAGCTGTGATAAATGCTTTGACTGTAGAGACACAATAATGCAATATTGGCTGTAGCTTTAAGCATCTGAGTTTCTTCATCAGCAAAACAGAATTAATACTACTTACAGGCTGGGTATCACTAGGGCGGGCGACTAGGGAGAAGGAACCGGCAGCCCACTCCCAAAACAATCAGCCATTGAAAACCCTATGAATAACAGAGAAGCACTGATAGATACAGTGCTGGAAAATGAGCCCGCCAGGATGGAAGGCACTCAAGAAACGACTGGGGAAGAGTTGCTTCCTCAAAGTAGAGTCAACCTTAATGGTGGGAACAGAGTAAAGCCCCTGAGAACTCCTTTTGCTGATGTGGCATGACTCAAAATGGAAAGAAACCTAGTGGCTGCAATAAGGGGCTCAAATATAAAAAGATCATGTGCATGGCTCAGCGTTTGGGTGTGCTTCATTCTGCTGCACATAGGGGCGCTGTGAGTTAGATCTGACTCCATGGCACCTAACAACAACAACAACAAAGAGGCAGGATGTGGTAGTGCATGCCTATAATCCCAGCACTCAGGAGGCTGAGACAGGAGGACTATGAGTTTGAGGCCAGTCTGGTAGCAAGACCCTGTCTCAACAAATAAATTAACAAAAACTGAGGCAAAAAACTGCTTAGGCTTGCAGTTGACAAAATAGTGTGAAACGGGGGTCAATGCATTGCCCACCTCATAGTATATAAAATTTTATTCTCTTTTTTCTTCTGGGTAAACCCTCTGGGTTTCTCATACAAGGCAGGTTAGGTGGTTAACAGCTTTGCGTCTGGGAGTCCAACAGACCTGCCTCAAGTCTTGGCTTCTGTGTTTCTTGGCTGTGAAACCCTGAGAAAATTGCTCACCCTCTCTGTGCATCGCTATCCTTAATGTTGAAGAGTGAGGGCCATTGAAGCCATTTTCACTTCGCGTAGTATTCATCCTCTGTTGAGAAAAAAGATCAGGAATGAGAGACGGGAAAGCTGCATCTGGATTCTGCTTCTGTGGTTTTCTCATCCTGGACTGGATCCGTCACCCACTGCAGTGATGTGTGACTTGGAATCTTTTGCCCTCTGCCTGGCAGAACCGGTCCCCCTCCATCCCTGTGCTCCCAGCCAAGTTCAGCTGCGGTGCCAGCACTCACCCCGAACAAAGGGAGGGCTGACCCGCTGGTGGCGGAGTGTTTGCAAAAGTCTGAGTCTAACTTCATTTCCTTTAACTGAGGGAGACTTGCCCACCATGGGCCAGGTGCCAGGACAGAGCAATGATGGCAAAAGAGCCACTGCCGTGGGACAGCCTGGCTCACCGGGCCCAGGGCAAGTAGTCACTCACACAGCTGCTCACTCTCCTACCCCATGGTACAAACAGGGAAACTGAGGCTCGGGTAGGCAAGGTCACTTGTAAAATATCCCAGAGTAGAAAATAGCAGCTAGGGTTTGATTCCTAGGTCTCTTTCGATGTTAGCTGTCTTTCCTTTTATTGCATTTCTTTCTTGCTAGCTCATAGGTACAAAGGACTCATTAACAAAACTCTAAATGTGATGCTGTCCTTGGAGAGCCGCATGCAAACAGAGACCTTGAGCAGCAGCTGATGCAGGGGAGGATTCTAGTGGCGCAAGAATTGTCCCACAGAGTCTAGAATGACACTAAGTACCATTTTGTGAGCACCCAAGATGTGCCTTGGCTTGGCTGGCTATTTATTATCTCATTTAAAAACAACCCAGCAAGGTCAATATGAATAGTCCCCATTTTGCAGATGCAGAAATTGAGGCTCAGAGAGGAAAAACCAGCTGGCCCAGGGCCATGGAGCCAGGAAATGCAGGGGCCAGGATTTTAACTCAGGACTGGGGTTTCAGAACCAATGCCCACTTGCCCCCAGGTGTCAGCCCATGTGGGGTCCCTCTTGCATCTCACCTGGGCGATCTGCAGCGCATGAGGGGGAGAATCTTTGATACCCTCTCAGGAGGTAAACATTGCCCATTTGGAAGGTGCCCAAATGGGAAACAAGGGTACTAGTTCCGTGCCTGGCGCTGTTGGTAGCTGGCCATCTTTTCCCTGGATTCAGATTCACTCAAGGAGGGCAATTATGTCCAACTGGCATGCCAATCTTGATCAGTCAGTTTAATAGGCAGTTGCTACCCAGAGTGCTGTTCTGAAGAGAATCGAGAGGTTCAACAATGGATTGGTAATGTCTGTCACTAATAAGTGGATGTGGGCAGGCCCAAGGGTCGCCTAAATGCTATGCATTTGTAAATCCCAAACTAGAGCCATCTCTAAGATCCCTACAGAGAACTCCAACCCTTGCTCAAAGGGCAGGAGGTTTCTACTAGCAGTGGGTGTGCGAGATCAAGAGCTGAGGGTCATGGGATAGAATACAGGCTTCTTTTATTTTTATTTGCTAAGGGTATCTACCCTACAAGATCTGCAAATGGAAGAGACTCCAAGAGAAGTTCTCAAGTGGCTCAAGTGAATCTCAGCTTCAGTCATGGCTGGTAGACAGGACATGACTGGCCCCAGACTTTTGTGTACTTTTTTCTTCTTTACAATAAACTCAGCTTAGCTTAGAGGCTTTTTCGTTTCTATCTGCAAGGGGAGATAACCTTCTTAAGCTGAAGCAACCAGGCACTTCTAGGTGAAACTCAATCTCTTTCTGAGTATAGCTGTGTATCACTTAAACACAGGGGTATGTTCTAAGCAATGTGTCTCTAGGTAACTTCATTGTGCGAATATCATGTTGTTGTTGTTGTTTGGTGCCATCAAGTCGGTGTCTGACTCATAGTAACCCTACGTACAACAGGCAGAACACTATTGTCAGTGCTTCTCTGCTGTTCATAAGGTTCTTAATGGCTGATTGATTTTTGGGAGTGGGTTGGCGGGTCCTTTTCTTAAGCCCACAGTATCTGGTGTTCCCAGGCAATCTCCCATCCAACTACTAACCAAGCCCGACCCTGCTTAGCTTCTGAGATCTGATGGGATTGAATGCCCTAGAGTGTACTTAACACGAACTACAGTGGCTGCAGCGTCCCTAGCTAATGCAATTTTATGGACCACCATAGTGGGCTGGACATCATTGTGTGGTGCATGTGTAGTGCATTGTTGTTGTGTTGTTAGGTGCCGTCTAGTTGGTATTCAACTCATAGCGACCCTCATAGGGTTTTCAATGGCTGGCTGTTTCGGGATTGCCTTGGGAGTGGATTGCCAGGCCCTTCTCCCATTTTTGTTGTGCTGGGAATTGAATTCAGGACCTCAGAGATTGCAGTGCAGTGCTCTACCAACTGAGCTAAATCCCAGCCCATGTAGTGCATCAGTCATCTCAAAATTCCCCTTCTTTGTCCCCTCCTCTTACCCCTGGGTGACATCAGAGTTCAAGGAAGACATCTGCTTGTTGTGGGCTATGCTGACTTCTTGCCAGGTCTCAGAAGCCAGCTGTCATCCCGCTGATGTTTAAAGTGCATGGACATCTGCAGTTGTCAAGCCTACAAGCCACTTTTCTGGTGTCAGCTGAGAAGCCTCTGCAGGTGTCGGGATTCGGCTCAGGCTCAGCTAAGGACAGAACCTTGCCCTGACACCAGATAGGTGTCAGGAACCCTCAGGACCAGGATGATGGAATGGCCGGAGGCACGAAAGAAGGACCTCAGGAGACCTTCTATGAAAAACAAGAAAGGGAAGATTTATTGGGTTGCTCCCTCAGAGAGGGACAACCAGCAATTAGCCCTTTGCAAGTGGCAGCTCATGTCCAGCAGCATTGAATGCTGTTGCCTTATTGGTGATACGTGTGGCAAGGCTATGGCTCAGGTGTTACGTGAAGACGCTGGAGGTTCGCTGGTCTCGACTCTCGCAGCTCGCCTTCTCTACCCTCCTCCTGCCTGGGATTGGGAGGAGTTGGAGGGCACTTCTTGCCTTGCTAGTAGCCTTTGGTGCTTTGGGGCCCCTGGGCTTAACTTGCTGGCTTGATCGCAGTCTGCCACAGGATTGGGGAGTGCTGGATCAAGGTGATGGGGTCTGGACAGCAATTGGAGAATGGTGAAGGGTGTGGGTGTGGTCCAGAAGCTTGTTTATATAGGCTCCTGGAAGGGGGTATGTACTGGGAGCAGCCAGTCAGGGTGCATTCCTGGCAGGTTTACCCGTCATACCTGCCAGGTGGGACAGTTATTCAAATAGGGTGATTTTGGGGTGCAGATTGGATTGGTGGGTAAGGTGTGGAGGGGACCAATCATATAGATTCCTTTAGGAGCTAATCAGGGGGCTTGGGGTAACCAATCAGGGTAGAGGTGATTAGGACAGGGTCTTGCTGGTCAGGGGCCGTCTTTGGTCACTCGATGGAAGGGAGGAGAGATGAGTGACTAGAATGTGGCCTGGGGTCATCCAGAGGTCAGTCCCTCAGGCTGGTCAAAGAGATCCTAATTAGGGGGTGCTTTTTAGAAATCCCCAACATGCACGAAGTAGCTTTACTGTGTACAGGGAGCTGGACTAGGCTGGACAACTCCTTGGGCAGGGGATATTCTGTGGCCCAGGAGCCACGTGGGATGTCAGCCTTATCAACATGTGTGTGATATGGGAGGCCAGGAGCCCTGCATGCCCTTCACCTTACGGGGCTTCCAATGGCCCCAACTTTCCTTCTGCCTGATGATTAGAGCCCCAGGTCTCTTCCGAGTCCCCCTTGCTGATTCTCAATCAGCTCAATAGCATAGCAAATGGGTCCTGCCTTCACCCATTACTCTACCCTCTGGCCTGTGTGTCAGGTTCTTGCTATTTGAAGCCAGCCTCTGGCTTTAAAATGAGGATTTTTTTTTTCCTGTTCAAACATTTGACGTTTCCCGTTGAAATCCATGGCTTTCACTCTGTGGTTTCTGTTACAGTTACACAAAAGCCTACCTAAGAACTCAAAGTCAATACTTTGATTCTTGGTGCTTTTTCTTTCTTTCTTTCCTTTTTCCTTTTTGCCTCCCTTCCCCAAGGGCAATCAGATAGCATCCCTTCCTGATGCCAGGAAGGTAGGCAGAGGGAGGGAGCCCAAAGAATTGAATATAAATAGTGTTTAATATCAATATATTACGCCACCATGGATACATTTGGAATAAGTCAGAAAATCCACAAACCAATATAATTCTAGCCTCTGTGCAAAAAAAAAAAAAAAAGATAAAACACAAGCTGTGTATCTTGTCTTATATATCTGTGGCTCAGTTCCACTTTGCCAAGGGTATTTCTGTCCATCTAGTGTCCTATTTCTATCTCAACCTCACCTTGAGAAGATGCCTCCAGATTTTTTATAGAGTCCTGGTGTCAATTTTTTATTTATTCTCTCTGGCATTGATTCTATCAATTCGTTCACAGTGTTTCTTTCTTTCCTTTTTTAAAATTTTTGTCTTTTGCATCATTGTTACTGTTGTTGTTAGTTGTGGTCAAGTCAGTGTCTGAATCAGTGGCCCTACGTACAACAGGGGAAACACTATTGTCAGTGCTTCTCTGCTATTCATAGGGTTTCCAATGGCTGACTGTTGTTTGGGAGTGGGTTGCCAGGTCCTTCTCCCAATCCTACAGCTCCTGGTGTTCCCAGGCGGTCTCCCATCCAAGTACTAACCAGGCCCGACCCTGCTTAGCTTCTGAGATCTGATGGGATTGGATGCCACAGGGCTATGGCAGCAGGCATTGTTAGAGACCTAATTTATCTTTATTTTTAATTGACACACAGTGATTGTATATATTAATGGGCTGCAGTGGGACACTTTAATACATGCATACAATGTGTTGTGTGTACCACTGTGGCTTCCAATCCCCGTTAGATGTTGGAAGCTAAGCAGGGTCAGGCCTGGTTAGTACTTGGATGGGAGACCACCTGGGTACACCAGGTGCTGTAGGCTTGGGAGAAAGACCAGGAAGCCCACTCCCAAAAAACAGTCAGCCATCGAAAACCCTGTGAATAGCAGAGAAACACTGACAATTTTCCATCTGTTGTTCATAGGGCCGCTTTGAGTTGGACATTGACTCCATGGCATCTAGCAACAACAACAATGCGATGTGCCATAATCAGACCAGGGTAAAAGGTATGTCGATCACCGCCAACCTCTGTGATTTCTTTGGGTTGCCAACATTCAAAATCTTCTCTAGTAGCTATTTTGAAATATTAAATTAATTGTGGTCACCTATAGTTACCCTGCTGGGCCATAGGACATTAGATGTATTTTCCTGCTATCTGACTGCACCCCTGTACCCAATAACCATCCCTCTCTCCACCCCTCATCCTTCACATCCCCAGAGGCTCTGGTAACCCGTATGCTGCTCTCCACTCCTCTGACGTCAATGTTTCAGTTCCCACAGGGAAGTGAGGCCCTGCAGCCTTTGTTTTCTCAGAACACAAAGTCGCCAGTGGTGTTTCTCACACCTGTCCTGGAGTCAGGGCTATAGCCATAGACAACCCCAGCGTCCGCCTGTCTGTCTGTGTGAGAGAGACTCCTGCCACGTGTTCACGTCCGTGTGTCAGGAGGAGGCTGGGTGGCGAATGTGGGAGGCGGTTTGGGTGTGCAAACCCCAGGGTTCCCTTGAGTGCGTCTGAGGGATGTGGACAATGGGTGCGAGGATCGCAGGGTGTGGGTGGACGGCGACCAGGGGGCTGCGCGAGCGCCTGAGGGTCAGCCTGCGGTGGATTCGAAGGTTGCAGGTGCCCCAGGGTGCGCGGCTGTCTGCCAACGAACAGTGGGAGTGGCATGGGGGCGAGAGGAGCCGCGCCTTCCTCAGCGTCTCCCCGAAAGCCTTCTTTGTACTCTGCCACCACTGACCTGCAAGCGGTGGCAGGCAAGAGGGCGCTGTGCAGAGAGAAGTGGGGATGGCAGTGACCCCACCCTCCTGCTCTGTTTTCCCGGAACCCAAACCTTAGCCAGAAACCCACGATCCCCGACAACAGGCCCAGGGCCTGCGTGATTGCATTGGATGTCCAGGAGCACAGCGTGGGAGTGAGAGAGGAGAGAGGAGGAGACATCCCAACTCCCAGGTGACCCTTTCTGAAGTGTAGGGGATTGCCCTCAAAGACACCTGTGCCAGGGGTATGGCCAAAAAAAAAAAGTTAAAACAAAACAAAACAAAACTTCTTAACTTCAATATTTAGCATCAATGTCATTACTTTATGTGCTTTGAATAACCAAGTTGTTATTTTGTTGTTGTTATTGGGTGCGGTGGAGTTGGATCCAACTCATAGTGGCCCAGTGTTCAACAGAATGAAACACTCCCAGAACTGTACCCTGCACACCATCTTTTTATGTTTGGGCCAAATGTCACAGCCACTGTGTTTCTTCTCATTTTGAGTGGTGCTACATCAGCAAAAGGAGGTCCCATGGGCTTTAGTCCATTCCCATCATTAAGGTTGACTCTACTTTGAGGAGGCAACTCTTCTCCAGTCCTTTCTTGAATGTTTTCCAGCCTGGGGGGCTCATTTTCTAGCACTGTATTTGGCAGTGCTTCTCTGATATTCATAGGATTTTCAGTGGCGAATTGTTTCAGGAGTGGGATGCCAGGTCCTTCTCCCTACTCTGTCTTAGTCTGGAAGCTTAGCTGAAACCTGTCCACCATGGGTGGCCCTGTTGCTATCTGAAATATGGGTGGCATAGCTTTCAGTATCACAGCAAAATGCAAGCCCCCACAGTATGACTTGCTGACAGACATGTGGGGGAGTATCCAAGTTAGGAGGTTAAAAAAGACCATGGCTAGGATTGTACCTCCAGTGGGCAGTCTGTGAACACTACTGTGTCCTTCATATAATGTATTCATCAGCAAGCATTTATTGAGCACCTATTCTTTGCCACATCCTAGGGAAAGTTCTAGAGATATAGCAGTGAGTAGGAAAGATCCCACTATTCACTCATTTTAATAAAGTCACTCCTTCATTCACCAATTTTTGACCTTGCCCCTGGTTCTGAAGTGGGTATCAAGGCCACCATCACAAACCTCACAGGAATATGTGTACTCGTACAACAAATGCTCAGAGGGCATCTCCTGTGTGCAAGGTTGATTCAATCATTCATCCATCCTGTATTCCCCCGGAGCCTGCTCACTGCAGGTAGTACCAGGTACTGGGGATGCAGCCATTCATAAGGCAGACATGGTTCCTGCCATTGGCGCATCTTGCAGTCACATCTGTGTTGGTGCCTTTCGGGAAGGAGGAGATTCAAAGGAGAGAGACCATGGCAGGTGGGGAGAGAGATGGCTCCAGGGGCACTGGAGAAGTAGCTGGTGGGGATTTGGATGGGGCTGGGCTGGAATTTAGCTCAGTTGGTAGAGCGCTGCGCTGCAGTCTCTGAGGTCCCGAGTTAAATTCCCAGCACCGCAAAAATCGGAGAAGGACCTGGCAATCCTGAAACAGTCAACCATTGAAAACCCTATGAGGGTCGCTATGAGTCGGATACCAACTCGACGGCACCTAACAACAAGCGTCCTCTAGCTGCCCAGAGCTGGTCCCCAGCCATGTTCCTTACAGACAGCCTCTGCTGCTGCATGCCATTGTGCATAGGGACCTCTGCTCAGGGGCGAGGACAGCTCGGTACCACGCCCCGTCTGTCCTCTCTGGCCCAGCGACAGCACTTTTCTCTCTCTGTACAGTTCTGCCTCCAGCGTGATGCGTGGTTATTTCTGCCTCAAAAGCACTGTGACGGCGTGTATCCACCTCGTCTCGCTCCTCTCGGCATCATGGAGCTGACATCTGGCCGAGGGGAGAGCACATCTAATAATTACGTTTGTCACTGCAGTCAAAACTGCCCCCCGCCAGCCTCCCTGCCAAGCAGAGGCAGCAAACTGCACTCTGGCTTTCCCGCCAGCAGCAGCTTCCTGACTGGGCACTCAGGCAGGGGGCTGGCTCCAGGCAACTTCTCTGGGATTCCACGGCTTGTTTTTGCCTGACCAAGCTGAAATTTCACTTCTTTTATTCTTTCAAGCCTTTGTTCTTGACACAGTTGCTGGACATGCTCTGGCTTGCAGTGAACCAAAAAGTTATTCATTGCAGAGAGAGGGAGAGACAGAGAGAGCAAGAGAGAGTGAGAGAGAGAGAGAAGGAGACCGAGAAAGAGAGAGAGAGAGACAGAGAATGCCTAGCAAAGTAAATACTGTAGCTTCCCACAAAATATGTTTTCAACCATTGGGGAAAAGCTGCAGTGAGTGGTAGAAATTAAAACTTAACTCTTTTCTTTCATTCTTCTTTTTTTTCAATACCTGGAGGTTGAACCCAGGGCCTCACACATACCTTGCAAGTGCTCTACCACTGAGCTGCACCCCCACATCATTTTTTATTTTTTTTATCTCGAGATAGGGTCTTGCTAAATTACACAGACTGCCTCTGGCCTCAAACCTGTGACTCTCTGGCCTCTTCTTCCTGAGTTGTTGAGATTAGAGGTGTGAGCCACTGTGCCAGGCAAAATTTCTCTCTCATAGGAACATTCTTGATGTTGGCTTAAACGAGTCACCTTGGGGCCTAGCCATGGAGGGGCTGGTCAGGGACAGAAGACAAGAAGTATACTGAGCCAAGAGGCAGCTGAGCCAGAGCAGTCTCCAAACAATAGTCAATTGATGGGCTGATTGATTCATTCATTCATTTCATAAATATTTATTGAGTATCTTTATGTGCCAGGAAGTACGCTGTGCTCTTGCAATACATTAAGGAGCAGAGTAGACAGGGTCCCTGCCCTTATGAATCCTACAATCATGCAGTAGGGATAATTTATAGAAGTGACCCTAGTCAGCTTCTGGATGTCGTGGTGCATGTCTGTAATTCCAGGGCTTAAGTGGCTGAGGTAGGAGGATTGAGAGTACAGCCTGGGCTACATATTAGGACCCTGTCACAACAAACAAACAGGTAAATAAACAAAAATAACAGAAAAAGAGTGATCCAGAAACCTATGGAACTGGAGAAAATATTTGAAAACTGTGTATCTGATAAAGAGGTAATATCCACAACATATAAAGAGCTCCCACAACTCAACAACCAAAACCTCCAAACAATCCAACTAATAAATAAGCAAGGACTTCTATAGGTATTTCTTCAAAGAAGGTAAGCAAATGTTTGATAAACACATGACAAGAAGCTGAACTTCACTAATCATCAGGGAAATGCAAATTAAAACCACCATGAGACACAACCTTACCCCTCATTAGGATTGTTATTACCAAGACAGCAAAAGATAACAAGTGAAGATGTGGAGAAGTTGGAACCCTTGTACCCTGTTGGTGAAGTCATGTTGTTGTTGTTTTTAAGCACCAGTGAAGGGACCCTATGTAAAGCAGAACAAAACACTCCCCTACACTGTGCCATGCCCAGCACTATGTCAGGGCTTCTCTGCTGTTCATAGGGATTTTGATGGCTGATTGTTTTGGGATTGTTTTTGGGAGTGGGCTGCCACATCCTTTGCCCCTTTTTGTGGTACTAAGGATTGAACCCAGGGCCTCAACGTGCACAGAGCAGCATTCTACCAACTGAGCTAAAACCCAGCCCCACTGGGGATTTAAAAGAAGTGAAATAAACAGCTGGGAAAAGACAAACACTGTATGAGTCCACTTATGAAAGGTATATTTGAGGTCAAACTGAGAGAAAGTAGAACAGTGATGGCCAGGCCTAGGAAGACTAGGAACTGGGAAGTTATTATTTAGTAGCTACTAAGTATCAATTTTTGGGAGAAGGACCCGGCAACCCATTCCTTAAAAATAATCAACCATTGAAAACCCTATAAATAGCAGAGAAGCACTGACAATAGTGTTTCACCTGTTGTATGTAGGGTCGCTAGCTATGAGTCAGACACTGACTCGAAGGCACCTAAAGGCAACAACAAGTATTAATTTTGCAAGATGATAAGAGTCCTGAGGATGGGTGGTAGTGATGGTAGCACAATATGAAAGTATTTAAAACAACTTAAGTGTGTGCTTAAAATCAATACGATGGTAAATTTTGTATTATATGTATTTTACCACAATTAAAGGGCTGGGATTTAGCTCAGTTGGTAGAGTGCCGCTCTTCAGTCTCTGAGGTCCTGAGTTCAATTCCCAGCATTGAAAAAATGAGAGAATGATGTGGCAACCCACTCCTGAAGCAATCCCAAAACAATCAGCTATTGAAAACGCTATGAGGGTCACTATGATTTGGACACGACTCAATGGCACCTAACAACAACCACCACAATTAAAAATAATTACCCAAATGCATGATTTTAAACTTTAACAAATGCCATATGGGAAAAGCACAGACAGCCTTGGCCAGAGGGCTCAAGTTCTATTTGATGAGTGATCAAGGAAGGCTTCCCAGAGGAGGTGATGTCAGTGGTGGGGATAGATGCTATGACCCAGCATTGCCGCCTGCCCTGGAGAGTTCCCCTTGCCAGGACCTCCACTTGGAATGCTGGGCCCTTGCTCCATCACAGAAATGAATTTCAGGATGAGTCAGGAGAGTGAAGCAGTTGTAGAGTTTATTGTTGTTATTGTTAGGTGCCGTTAAGTTGTGTCCAACTCATAGTGACCCTCATAGGGTTTTCAATGGCTGATTGTTTTGGGATGGCCTTGGGAGTGGATGCCACATCTTTCTCTCATTTTCGTGGTGCTGGGGATCAAACTGAGGACGTCAGAGACTTCAGAGCAGTGCTCTACCAACTGAGCTAAGTCCCAGCACCACAGAGTTTATTAGGTAAAGGATAGCGCACCCTTCAGCGTGAAGCTCGGGCATGGTGGGGAGAGGTGCGCTTGAATGACTTCACATCGGGTGTACGTCTGATCCTGGGGCTTTTGAAATTATATTTCTCAACAGGCTCCTGGAGAGGTATCGCACTGATTTACAGGTAGGAAAAGGAGCATTTGCTAAATGCCTAGATTGGGAGAGTGGGGGAAATTCTTACGGCAAGGATATCGCCTGGGCCTGCTCATCTTGATTGGCTCAGTGAGCTCCCTGGAGGAGCACCGGGGGCCCTGGGGGCCATTCTCACTGCATCCTGCCTCCTTCTGGCTGGTAAGACTCCGACCAGATCCCCCGGTCAAAGCCCATTCCTTCCTAGGTCCCCTACATTCTCCTGTCTTTCCGTCCTGCCTCAGTTGCGCTGAGCCAAGATGAGAAGGAGTCAAGAGATAAAGAGGGAGGGAAGAGCACTCCAGGCAGAGGGAACAGCAGGAGGAAGGCCTGAGGTGAGTGGTAGGCTGTCTGTGGGCAGGTGGCAAGAGGACAGAGTATTACAGTGAGAGGAGTGGTTGACGGGGTTGGAGTGAAAATCCAAAGTCCGATGGCAAGTCACTGGAAGCTTCTAGCCGCAGCTGACTGCGGCTTCATTAGAAAGATCTTGAAGGAGGGCAATAGATGGGGGCAGTTTGGAGGGTGTTGCCCTCTTGCAGGGAAGAGGGACACTCGATGGCACACAGGGGCAGCCAGGACGGGTGGAGAGAGGGTCCAGCAGCTGGCTGTAAGCAAGTGGCCCTCATGGGGGAGGGATTAGAAGCCAGCACCTGCCCAGGGGCAGTCTTAGGTGAGTAAGGCTGTGAACCAGAAATAAGTCATGAGGTCAGAAATGGAAGAAAGGAAGGAGGAGGTTGAAAGAAGGACCTCAGGAATGAGCCCCCCAGCTCTGGAGGTCTGCCAGCATGGACGTCATTGTTCTAATGTAACCACCCTATGCAAATGAGCAGGGGCAGCTCCATGCACTTCTGATAGCTGCAGCAGTTGATTCTGCAATCTAGCAGAACCTTCTAGCAGGACCAAGGACCAGGGGACTATTGTTGAAAAATTCTAAAGCCTGGCTCTGTTGAGGTGGTTGCCTTAAGGGCCCTATTCTAATCTCACAATGCTGAGCTCATGAGAGTTAATGATTACCTTTAGTTTTCTGCACTGCTATAGTAACCTGCCCAAATGGGAGTGAGACCTTGTAAAAGTACAGTGTACCAGGTTGTCTGTATCTGAAAGAAAGATGGATAGTGTGACCTTGGGGAAGAAACCTCTATTTAGGTTTATTAAAAACTTGTGCTGCTATTCTATGGCATACGTGGTTTACTTGTGTAAGGAAATAAAATCAAGGGAAAAATACTTTGCTGGGCTCATTCACTGCCAGAGGCTACATGTACCAATGCAAACACTTGCAGAGAGCAATGAGGGCTGCGAGATATCAAAGTTCTTTAAATTGTTTATGACTTCTGTTGCCATAATTGTGCTTTTGAGATTCTTTCTTCATGAAACAATCCTAAACAGCAAATAAATCTTTATGGATAGAAGCATGTTTGTTGTAGTATTACTTGTAACAGGTGTAAAATTGGAAGCACCCTAACTGTCCAGTATTAAGTCCAATAAATTCTGCACCATTCCAGTCAATGGCATATTATGCAGCCACTAAAAGTGATGATGACAGCCCAGCACTGTGGCTCATTCGTATAATCCCTACAATTTGGGAGGCTGAAGTAGGAGGGTGCCAGGTTGGAGGCCAGAGGCAGCCTGTGCAACTTAGCAAGAGCCTATCTGAAAATAAAAATATAGAAGGCTCTGAGAGTGTGCCTCATTGGTAGAGTGTTTGCCTAGTGTGCATGAGGTCCTAGGTTCAATCTCCACTAATGCACAAAGAGTAATGATTTCAAAGTATGTATGTCAACTTAGACAATGTTTATAACACAGCTGAGTACATTTGTAGTTAATCTAAAATGCAGTTTATTTTCTCCTTTGCCTGCAGGCCCAGGAGCCCTGGGCCAGGGGAAGCCCAAAACATCTCAGCTGTCAGCCAGATGAGGCTTATAAGTCTGGTGGGGGACTGGCTTTTTCTCGTGGCCTGTTGGCATCCAATCCAGGCAGTGCAACAGATCCTTGGGGCTTTGGAATGACTGTCAGGGATAGGTAAGGCCAGGGTCCCAAAGACCCATCCAGAGGGATGGAGGGGGAGTCTCATCAGCTCCCATGGGCATGCTAGTAGTCTCGACTGAAGAAAAATTCCAAGGGAAACTGTGCCCACCAAGACAGAAACTGACTTCCTGCACTTGGGGAGGGAGGTGCATGGTGTGTGAATGTTGAATTACCTTCCCCACCAGGTGGGGGAGGCTCAAATATGAATGTTAAATTACCTTCTCCATCGGTCAGGGGAAACTCGGATGTAAATGTACATGTTGAAATAAATGGTGTATGAATGTGTGGGACAGAAAAGTCCAGTAATGTGCACTGGCCATCCCAAGTGAGTGTGGAACTCTACTAAAGGCTAGTGATGAATACTCCTGACAAGGAGATGACTCTAACGGAATGAAGCAAAAATAATTGACAGAGAAAATCATGCCAGGAGGGATGACTGGGGAAACATCTAAGCTTACTCTCTTGAAATGTATGACAAAGAATTTTAATAAAGGTTACACTGGGGACTGGAGAGTAAAGTTAACACCCCAGGAACTAAGAAAACCCTAGGGGCTAAAATGGCCTTCTTTTAATGTCAGGTGGCCGGTCAAGAAAACTATAGATAAGAAATAATTGGCCATGTGTATCAAGTGGTGCTCAGAATCAGGTAACAGACAAGTACATTCCCCTATGTAGATCCATGGCTAAATGTAGTTCAGACCAGACCTTGATGGCTCAAGCAGAACCAAAAGTAAAAAAGAGATTAAAAAAAAAAAAAGAGTTAAAAAGAAAGCCAGAAAAACCCAAACTGCAAGAGACCAGGGAAAAATTCTTCCCCTATAACTTCCAATTTATCCTCTGCTCTCAAGGTTAATTATAGCTCCTGAAGAGCCAAGCTCCGATACAGAGACATCTGAGGTTTCGTCCCTGAGATCAGAGTCTAGAGCCTGTCCCCAGGAAGGGAGACCCCCAACCCAATTTAAAATAAAAAAAAACAGGGTATAAACATGAGAAAATTTTGGAAGTGTTTCAGGAAGCCACCAAAGTGGGGAAGGGAGCCCCTCCTCTGGGGAGCCGAACAAGAGAGGACATTTAAACACATAAAACAAAGAAAACGAGGAGCGCCTCAGAGTCAAACCCCAGCACGGAGCTGTCTGCTTAGTGCAGTGTCACGGCCAAGGCTGAGAACAGGCGGCAACCGCAGCTAAGACAACAGATCCATCCTGCTCTAACAAAAGGCCTAGATCAGAAGGCCCAGGCAGGGAAGCAGCTCCAGCAAGCTCCCTGGGGCAGAGGGGCATGGGAGAACACCTGGATGGCCTTGGGGGCCAAGACGTCTGAGTTCTGAACAGCCTGCAGACTGTGTGGCATGGGCTCAAGTGGAGGCCATGGAGCCAGGCTAAATTCAAGGCCATCAGGCTAGAGAAAGAACTGAGGAGTGAGGTCCAACTACACTGTTCCCAACTGAGCCTTGTGCCCCCTTGAAGGCTGTATGGAAACAGGGCAGGAGGTCTTTTCAAGTCGGGGAAACCTCTTCGACCACCTCTGACCCACCTGGATGTTGAGTATTTTACAGACGGGAGCAGTTTCCTACAGAAAGGGACTCACTTTGCTGAGTATGCTGTGGTGACTTTAGACACGGGGAGGAGGCCCATGGAAGCTTCCGCCTGAAGACAGAGCTTAACAAGGGCCCTGGGGCTGGTAGAAGGTGAGAAAGCTAATGTTTACACTGACTCTACATACGTTTTTGCTGCTTTGCATGTTCATGGAGCCATTTATAAAGAAAAGGGCCTTTTCACAACAGGAGCAAAAAGAAATAAAATAGAAGAAGGAGATTCTACAGCTCCTGGATGCTATCTTGGCCCCAGAAAAGATAATAGTTATACACTGCAAGGGCCAGCAGGCAGGCACTATAGAGGGGAAAGGGAACCAAAAGACAGATCAAAGAATCAAAAGGTGAAATAGGATGGCCATGCAGCCTAAGGAAGAGGCTCTAGCCACGCCTCTTCTTCCAGACCTGTCTCTCCTAGAGGTCCCACGCTCCTCTCCCAGTGAAAAGGCTTGATTTGCCCAGGAGACCTGGAAGCATACAACACAGGATGACAGAAATTCTCCAGTGGACGGCTGGTCACACTGCAGATGCTTCACCCTCGATTTAGGAAGCAGTTCTACCAGGAGACCCACATGGGAAGGACAGCACTGGAGACTTTATGGGGCCGTGGCTCACTGCCATCCCTTGAGCCGTATGCAAACAGTGCCTGATGTGGCCCATAACAGGGGCTGCCTCGGCCCCCAGGACTCCGGGAAACTGGAGCAGCTCTTTGTGAAAACCTCCCAGTGGACTTTGCTGAGCTGCCCCACGCTGGAGGCTGTCAACATCTGTTGGTATTTGTCTGCACCTTTATGGGATGGACAGAAGCCTCTCCCACCCAGACAGAAAAGGCTCAAGAGATAACAAAGCTGTTGCTAAGGGACATTATTCCTAGGTGTGGGCTGTCTTTGACTTTGGGATCAGACGATGGACCAGCCTTTGTAGCCAAAATATTTTAGGAACTTACCCAGACGGTAAAGATAAACTGGAAATTACACACAGCTTATCGGCCACAGGGTTTGGGAAAAATAGAACACATAAATCAGACACCTAAACAGTTGTTAAGGAAGTACTGCCAAGAGACTCATCTGAGACGGGATCAGGCCTTGCCTCTGCTCCTTCTCCGAGTCCGGTGCACCCCCCACAAAACACACAGGGCGCTCAGCTTATGAGACTGTATTTGGCTGGTCGCCTCCAATCTTAGGCCGGATAAGAGGTGAGCTCTGTGCATTGGGAGAGAGAACTTTATGGAGACAGATGCAGGCTTTAGGGACTGCCATGCAGGACAGCCATGGCTGGGTAAGGAAAAGAATGCCTGGAGGCTTAGCGGACCCAGGACACCCCTTCAAGCCGGGGGATCTTGTTTGGGGCCCCTGTGGGATGGGCCACAGACTGTAGTCTTGTCCCCTCCTGTGGCTGTTAATGTTATAGGAACGGTGCCTTGGATTCATCACAGCTGCCTAAAGCCAGCGGCCTCAGAGGGGTGGACCTGCCAGCAGAACCCAGAACACCCGCCCTGACTGATGCTACATGGAAGTCTTGCTGCTGCACCAGGAAACGAGGAGAACAGCCCTGCTCTGGTCACAGCAGAAGCTGACGAATGGATGCAGGGCAGATGCTTGGGGAAACTTGCATCCACGTGGGATCTGCTCTATGGACTGTTACTGGTGTCTCTGGTTGTGCCCCACAGAATGAGGTAAGAGGGGAACACTCAGCAGAGCGCGTCCACTGTATGCACTTCACATGGTCTGGGAAGGGACTCACTCAAACCTTGCTCTGTCATCCCTATTACAAATGTAAGGGACTCACTCTGGGGCGTGTAGGCACACCCAGACTTTTTCCAATGTGTGATCCAGATAACAATCTCCCGCACCTTCTATGTCCTGGTTCAAAGTCCAATAGGGAAGACAAAGATGAGGCCCTCTTAAACCAAACTGAGAATCCCCACTTGCACCAGGGCACAATTACTATCCTCTTTGATGGGATTTAGCTCAGTTGGTAGAGCACTGCTCTGCAGTCTCTGAGGTCCTGGGTTCGATTCCCAACACCACCAGAATGGGAGAAGGACGTGGCAATCCACTCTCAAGGCAATCCCAAAACAATCAGCCATTGAAAACCCTGTGAGTGTCGCTATGAGTTGGACATGACTCAAGGGCCCCTAACAACAACAATTGATGGGTCCCAAGCTATAAAGTCACACACAACCTGTGACACCATAGTACCCAATTTTGTTGTCAGTAACTATTGGAAGGAGAATGTCATAATGTACATTCCCCTTACTATGACAAGGCCACCACCCAAAAACTAACGCTGGGGAAAAAAATGCTATCCTATAGAAATCACTCTCATAAACCCAAATGCTGCTCAGTGGGCAAAAGGAATTTACAAAATGCCTGCCAATTTTAACTGCAGAAACCATTCCTTTCCACTATATGTCATCAGAAAATGAAGGCCCATCAGACTCAACGACTCCAGGTTTTAAATCATTCTATGACCACCTACAGCCAAATTCGTTAGACCAAATTCGTGGTCTCTGAATCCCGGAATTTGTTCTCACAGCTGGCTAAAATTATAGCTTGGAGTTTACACGTCTCCTCCTGTTACATCTGTGGAGTCACTAATATGAGAGACCAGTGGCCCTGGGAGGCAGAAGAATGAAAGCGCCAGGACAACCTCCACATGACTGTCCTTCCTCCCAAGTCAGCCAACCCCTACCTGAATGCTTGGTATTTAAAGATATCCATTATTGGGAAGTACTGCTTTGCCCATCAGAGAGAGGAATTCACAGTCTCTGTTGGAGAGCTTACCATTTAGGATGATCCTATAACTCACCCACAAGTAAAACTGTCTGGTAGGGAAAGAAAAATAGCCCTCAGCCAGATCCAAACCCATTTCCTTGTTTCCCCTCTCTAAATCACTCATAGTATCCTCTAGAGGCCCCAGACAATTGGAGGGCTCCCCAGGGCCTTGATTGGTTATGCGATACATGACCATCTCAATAGTGGCCAGCTGGCTGGACAGAGTTTTGTATCTTGGGGATGATCTGTCTGTCTTTCTTCTTACTCCCACTAAAACAGGAGAGACTTTAGAGTATCCACTATCCCATGTATGATCAAATAAGAAAAAAAAAAAAGGCAAAACAGATGTTAATGTTAATAAAAAACTAAACTAAAATAATAAAACTAATAAACTAATAAACTAATAACTAATAAAAAACTAAAAAGATAATAAAAACTAAAAAGATAACGCCCCCTGCAAGAGGATAATTCAATACTATAGCCCAGCCACATGGACAGAGGATGGAAGTTGGGGTACTACACCCCAATTTATGTGCTTAACCGCATCATCAGGTTACAGACTGTCCTGGAGATCATAACAAATGACCCCACAAAGCCCCTAACTCTTTTAGCACGTCAAAGCACCTGGATGAGGAACACTATCTACTGAAGTAGATCAGCTCTGGACTATCTCCCAGCCCAGGAGGGAGAAATGTGTAACAAGTTCAGTCTAACTGACTACTGTTTAGAGGTGAATGATAATGAACAGGTTATCGAGGGCCTGACAGCCAAAATGCAGAAACTGGCTCATGTCCTTGTTCAGACTTGGAGAGGATGGATCCCAGACTCACTTTTGGGAGGTTGATTCTCAACTTTTGGAGGTTTTAAAACTCTAAGAGGGGTGATCACAGCTATGCTAGGAGTCTGTTTTATACTGTCCTGCTTCTTACCTCTACTTATTAATAATATCCGGGCCACCATAGGAAGCCTCATAACAAAGCATACCACTGCCGATGGCTTTGGCCAAATATCAGACCCTGCCATGAGCATACATGAAGCCATATGATGATAAGGATGGTCCTTTTGATTAAAAATATTTATAATAAGCATCAGAGTGGGAAATGAAACAGGACCCTCCCCCCAAAAAAATCTTTTTCTTTTTCTTGTATTACTTGTTCCCTAGGACTAAGTTGGGAGAAGGACCTGGCAATCCACTCCCCCCTCCAAAAACAAAAACAGAAACCTGCCATTGAAAACCCTATGAATAGCAGAGAAGCACTGACATAGTACCAGGCATGGCACAAGGTCAGGGAATGTTTTGCTCTGTTGTACACGGGGTCTCTGTGAGTCAGACCAGACTCCAGGGTACCTAACAACAGCAACAAGCTGCTCTGCACAAGCTGTTTCCTTCTCTTTGCATGTTCTGCCTTTGCTCTACTTCTACCTACATAGGCACTCCTATTCAGCCATCAAAACTTAGCTCACATGTCACCTCCCCTGGGAAGCTTATCTGGAAAACATCCTCCTATAACTGATGCCTCTTGTAGTTATTGGAGATATGCTCAATGTCAATAATAAAGACACAGTAGAATTTAAAATTTTAAGTTTTATCTTGGCAAGGAGAATTCTCTTTGCAAAGAGGGTGCCAGCTGCAGGTCTGATCAGCAAGCAAGCACATAGGCAGGGGATTGGTCCAGTCTTTTACTTCCTAACACAATCCCTATGACTGAACCTCACCCAATTGTTCAGGGTTTTGATCTTACAATCTTGGTTAAACCCAATTAGGAAAGAGAAGAGAGGAGGGAGTCTTAGATTTTCTAGAGGATAAGGAATTTAGAAAGGACAAAGAAACTTTACAAGTCCAGGCATATCTGCTCATGTAGAGCATGATAAGGATGCTTGAGGGAGAACAGAGAGCCCCTAGGATATGAAATATAGGGAGGGTGTAAAGTAGGGGACTAATTTGTATAAAAATAGTTTATAAGAAAAGATTATATTTTCACATGGTTATGCCTTTGTACCGAGTCCACTGTTCAAGGTACACACTCCCCCAGAATCATCTATGTAAGCTTCTCCTTTCTAGCTCATGACAAAACTGTGCCCCAATCATTCATCATGGAGCCACCTGATGTCTCTGTGTAGGCAGGGATGGTCTCCTGTGTCATGGCTGTCATCTGCAGTGAGTGCTGCAGGGCACCTGTTGGTCTTCAATTTGTACTGGATTGATAAGGAAGGAAGGAAGGAAAAGAGGAAGGAAGGAAGGAAGTAAAAGAAAGGAAGGAAAAGGAAGGAAGGAGGGAAGGAAGGAAGGAAAGAAGGACAGAAGGAAGGAAGGAAGGGAGGGAGAGAGGGAGTAAGGAAGGAATGAAGGAAGGAAAAAAGGATGGAAGGAAGGAAGGGAGAAGGAAGGAAGGGAAGGAGGAAGGGAGGGAGGAAGGGAGGAAGGTAAGAAGGGAAAAAAGAGGAAAGAAAGAGGGAAGGAGGAAGGAAGAAAGGAAGGAAGGAGGGAAGGCAGGTAGGCAGGCTTTTCCTTCTTCCCACTGATGACCTTACCTATTCCATAGAACAGCTTTTCTCAGACAGAAGGAAAGCACTATCTGGGCTGGGATGGCATTTGTCAAGTTCATTGCTGTCTCCTGTGATGGACACAGAGATGCACTGCCAGGCTGTCTTCTCAGGTGTTGCTGGTGGATGGTCCTCTGTTGCTGGCCCTTCAGAGATGCCTCAGCCCAAGAGAAGGTTCACCCCAAACACACCCTCCCAGCAGGCCCAATGACAAGGTGACGTGGGGCGTAAAGCCTGGTTGTTGTTGTTGTTGTTGTTGTTAGGTGCTGTGGAGTCGAGTCCAACTCATAGTGACCCTATGTACAGCAGATCGAAACACTTGCCGATTCTGTGCCAGGCAAATGATCTTATTTATGTTTAAGCCCATTGTTGCAGACACTGTGTCAATCCATTTGGTGGAGGGTTTTCCTCTTTCACGTTGACCTGTCACTCTCCCAAACATGATGTCCTTCTCCAGGGATTGATCTCTCCTGACTACATGTCCGAAATATGTAAGACGCAGTCTGGCCATTCTTGCTTCCAAGGAGCACTCTGGTTGCACTTCTTCTAGGACAGATTTGTTGGTTCTTTTGGCAGTCCATGGTATATTCAATAGATATCTCCAGCACCACAATTCAAAAGCATCAATTCTTTTTCTGTCTCTCTTGTTCAATGTCCAGCTTTCACAACCATATGATGTCACTGAAAATACCAAGGCATGAA
>VMDO01000728.1:135876-155700 GCA_007922755.1 Pedetes capensis
TCAATGTGACATCTTTGCTTTTCAATACTCTAAAGAGATCTTTTGCCACAGCTTTTCCTAGAGCAATGCGTCTTTTGATTTCTTGACTGCTGCTTCCACGGGTGTTGATTATAGAGCCAAGCAAAGCAAAATCTTGGACAACCTCAATCTTTTCTCCATTTATTGTGAAGTTGCGTGCTGACCCAGTCGTAAGGATTTTCGTTTTGTTGATGTTTAGTCGTAACCCATATTGAAGGCTATGATCTTTGATCTTCATCAGAAAATGTTTTAAATCCTCTTCACTTTCAGCAAGCAGAGTTGTGTCATCTGCATAACACAGGTTGTTAATAAGTCTTCTTCCAATCTTGATGCCGCCTTCTTCCTCATAAAGTCCAGCTTCTCGGATTATTTGCTCAGCGTATAAATTGAAGAGATAGGGTGAAAGTATACAGCCCTGACGCACACCTTTCTCAACTTTAAACCAGGCAATGTTTCCTTGTTCTAGTCGAACAACTGCCTCCTGGTTCACATACAGATTTCTCATGAGCACAGTTAGGTGTTCTGGTATTCCCATTTTCCGAAGTGTTATCCATAATTTGTTATGATCCACATAATCAAGTGCTTTTGCATAGTCAATAAAACATAGATAGACATCTTTCTGATATTCTCTGCTTTCAGCTAATATCCACCTGACATCAGCAATGATGTCCCTGGTTCCCTGCCCTCTTCTGAATCCTGCCCAATTTTCTGGTAATTCCCTGTCTATATACTGCTGCAGTCGCTTCTGAATGATCTTTAGTAGAATTTTGCTGGTGTGTGATATTAATGATATTGTCCGATAGTTTGTACATTCAGTTGGATCCCCTTTTTTGGGAATAGGCACAAATATGGATCTTTTCCAGTCAGTTGGCCAAGTAGCTGTTTTCCAAATCTGTTGGCATAAACATGTTAACACCTCCAGTGCTGTATCTGTTTGTTGAAACATCTCTATTGGTATCCCATCAATTCCTGGAGCTTTGTGTTTCACCAAGCCTTTCAAGGCAGCTTCCACTTTGTCCTTCAACACCATTGGTTCCTCTTCATACGCAACCTCTTGGAATGGTTGGTCATCTACCAATTCTTTCTTGTATAATGACTCTGTGTATTCTTCCCATCTTCTTTTGATGTTTCCTGCATCATTTAATATTTTCCCTGTAGAATCTTTCACTACTGACACTCGAGGCTTGAATTTTTTCTTCACTTCCTTAAGCTTGAGAAACACAGAGCGTGTTCTTTCCTTTTGGTTTTCTGCCTCCAGCTCCTTGCACATGTCATTATAATATTTGTTTTTGTCTTCTCAAGCTGCCTTCTGAAATCTTCTGTTTAGTTCCTTAACTTCATCATGTCTTTGCTTTAGCTGCTAGACATTCGAGGGCAAGGTCCAGTGTCTCTTTTGACATGTAATTTGGTCTTTTCTTTTTTTCTTGTCTTTTTAAGAACTTTTTGCTTCCTTCTTGAATGATATCTTTTATGTCATGCCACAATTCTTCTGGTCTCCTATCATTTGTGTCTAATGCATTAAACCTGTTTTTGAGGTGGTCTCTGATCTCAGGTGGGATATACTCAAGGTCATACTGTGGCTCTCGTATACTTATTCTAATTTTCTTCAGCTTCAGTTTGCACTTGCATATGAGAAGCGATGGTCTGATCCACAGTCAGCACCTGGTCTTGTTTTGACATTTTGTACAGAGCTTTTCCATCGTCTCTTTCCACATATGTAGTCAATTTGATTCCTGTATGTTCCATCTGGTGAAGTCCATGTGTATAGTCTCTGTTTATGATGTTGAAAAAATGTATTTGCAATGAAAAGGTCATTGGTCTGACAAAATTCTATCACGCGATCTCCAGCTTCATTTCTGTCACCAAGACCATATTTTCCAACTACTGGGCCTTCTTTGTTTCCAACCTTTGCATTCCAGTCACCAGTGATTATCAGTATGTCTTGATTGCATGTTTGATCTATTTCAGATTGCAGAAACTGATAGAAGTCTTCCCTTTCTTCATTTGTGGCCTTAGTGGTGGGTGCACAAATTTGAATAATAGTCATATTAACTGGCCTTCCTTGTAGGCAGATGGATATTATTCTATCACTGACAACATTGTATTTCATGACAGATCTTGAAATGTCTTTTTTGATGATGAATGCAACCCCATTTCTCTTTAGTTTATCATTCCCAGCATAGTAGACCATATGATTGTCTGACTCAAAATGGCCTAGGCCGGTTCATTTTAGCTCACTGATGCCTAGAATGTCAATGTTTATGCACTCCATTTCTCTTTTAATGATTTCTAATTTTCCTAGATTCATACTACGTACATTCCATGTTCCAATTATTAATGGATGTTTACAGTTGTTTTTCCTCATTTTGAGTCATGCCACATCAGCAACTTGAGCACCCTGGGGCAAGACTCTCCTTTGAGGAGGCAACTCTTCCCCAGTAGTCTTTTTAGTGTCTTCCAACCGGGGGGGCTCATTTTCCGGCACTATATCTGACAGTGTTTCTTTGCTATCCATAGGGTTTTCAATGGCTAGTTGTTTCAGGAGTGGTTCGCCAGGTTCTACTCCCTAGTCTGTCTTAGTCTGGAAGCTTAGCTGAAAACCTGTCTACCATGGGTAATCTTGCTCATGTCCGAGGTTATAGTGGCAGAGCTCTCAGCCTTATCGCAACACACAAGCCCCCACAGTGCGGCAAACTGACAGATGTGTGGGGGAAAGCCTGGTTATCTTGGCCAAATTTGGGACAATACCAAGGGGTCGTGCTCATGGCAGGGTGTCTCATGGTGATGACCAGGGCTGGCTCGGGGCTGCCATAGACTCCTTTTCTCTCTCTGCCTGTCTCCCAGCCCTCTCCAGGGCCTGCTTTGAACTGCTGTCTCCATCACTCTGCCTCACGAGGGAATAAAGGGCTCTGTGGCGTCCAATCCCATCAGATCTCAGAAGCTAAGCAGGGTCAGGCCTAGTTAGTACTTGGATGGGAGACCGCTTGGGAACACCAGGTGCTGTAGGCTTGGGAGACAGACCCAGCAACCCACTCCCCAAAACAATCAGTCATTGAAAACCCTGTGGATAGCAGAGAATCGCTGACAATAGTGTTTCACCTGTTGTACGCAGGATCGACAGCACCTAACAACAACCCCTGCCAGAGCCCCAAGGTCCTGAGATAACAGAGATCACCCGATGCCCAAATATAGAAAGGCAAACCAGCCACTCAAGATGATGCGTTCCTGTGATTCCAACCTCCCAAGCTTACTTCCCCCTCCCTCCCTATCCTCTGAGGAAACCTTTCCTGCCAGCGTTAGTTAAGACAGAGCCCCTGGCTGTCCCATAAAACCCCCAGCCTCGCTCAGCTCGGCACAGCAGTAGCCACCCCCTTTGTCCCTCCCATCCTGCTGCCTAGGTGGCATCTTTTCCCATCCCCTCCCGGCTCTTCCTTTGCCCTACATAAGCTCGTTCCTCTACAGGTTAGAGGATTCCCCTCTATCTGTGCACTCTGGCTGCTAGATCCTCCTATGACCTTAAGGTCTGCATCCTTGGGAATGTGACCTGCAGCCTCTTCCTTCCTGGCAGTGTGGGGACACAGCCTGGCTATTCACTGGCTATTTCCCAAGTGAATAAACAAAGGTGTGAAACCCCCTCCACGGGCATAGTAGCTCCTCTCCATCTCCCTTTTTGCCTCCCCCGGGGGGCTGCTGTGTCTTTGTCACGCCTGTTACCTCAGTGTTGAGCACCCTTCCCAGTACAGAGCAGTTACTCAATAAGAGCTGGGGGGCTGCAAGATGCAAGAGCTGCTCAGGAGGACAGATTTGGGCAAGAGAATGTGGACGGGTCAGCTTGTATTTGTCTCCACGCTCAGACCTTCAATATACAAAAGTCCCCCAGAAGCTGCTCTATGACCTGTGGGTCAGGAGCTCCGCTCCCAGATGGAGCAGGTGGACTTGGTGCATTTTCTCCTCTGCTCCCCTTCTCAAAGGCTTTCCTCCTTAAT
This sequence comes from Pedetes capensis, assembly GCA_007922755.1. NCBI lineage: Eukaryota > Metazoa > Chordata > Mammalia > Rodentia > Pedetidae > Pedetes > Pedetes capensis. The sequence continues at coordinate 139,881 of VMDO01000728.1, forward strand.
ATTGCTTGTGTGAGGGATAGATGCAGGCTCAGAACATAGCTAAGGGTGACCACAATAAAAACATCTGCAAAAACAACTCTTACTTCCTGTGGTCAAGGCTCGCAGATCATGGAAACAGGTATCTGCAGGCTCGGGGGTGTGGCCAATTAGCCCATCCTGACTCTGGCAATTACCCTATAGCCCAGGCCCAGGAGAGGCTGAGCTTCCCACTGCAGCCTGGACTGGGCTGGGCTGGGCCAGCAAAAATCAAGGCGTAAAAGGCACTGGAGATTCAAGGCCAGTCTATAGCACCATGTCCTAGCTAAGTGATCTTTTTCAAATGTCTTTGTCACTCATAGCCTCAGTGACCTCCCCTGGAAAACAACCTCCCTCCAGACCTCCCCTAGAACAGACAAGAGCGATAGCATGTCAGGACTACCATGAGGGAGGTGGCCCATCTCCTTCCAGTGAAACTTGAGTTGCATCTTAAGCTCCCTACCCATAGAAGCTGGCTGAAGCTTCCAGCCATCAGAATTCAGTCATATAGATAGGTCTGAATCCCAACCCTGTGTGACCTTGAGCCAAATGGTCACCCTCTCTGAGCCTCTGCCATTTCACCTGTACCACGGGGCTAGTAAAGTCTATTCTCAGACATTGTTGAGAGAATGAAGATATTGTATGCAACCCAGAGAGGACATTTCCTGACTCAGAGCCCAAAGTTACTGCTGTAATCCTTTGGATTATGGTTGCCATTCTATTGCCAAGGCAATTATTTTGGGGCCTCTGTGAATTCCACAAGGTGGCTGACAGAGGCTGACAGAGACTCATCCATGCCTGGCCCAGTTATTTCTTACCAACCTGAGTCCTTTTAAAAAAATATTGTCCTTCCATTTTCTCTGGTTACATAAGTAACACATGTTCTTTGTAGTATATCTGGAAACCACAAAAAAGCACAAAGAAGCAAATACTTATCACCCAGAGATAAACACTGGGAGCCCTTTGGCTGATTTTCTTGCTGTCTCTATTCTGTGCTGTATCTACATATGTTTACGTACATAAATATTGATGCTTCCTCCCTTATTTAGGTCATACGGCATCGTAGTATATACATCAGATTCTAACCTGCCTTTCTCACTTATGTATTGCGGGCATTTTCCTGTGTAATGAAATATTTGATGGCACCTAATAACAGCAACAACAACAATATGATTTTTAACCATTTCCTGCATTATATTTTATTGCTGTATTCTATTTTGTGGACATAACCTACTTAGTTAGCTGTTTTCCCTATGAAAGCTTTTCATCTCCCCTCAATTTCATTATTATAAACAAAGAATCGATGAACAAATTTGTGCCGAGTATTTGTAGGCCTTTCAGATTATTTCCTTACGATAAATTCTTCAAGGGAAACTCCTGGCTGAGGAGACACACATATTTTCAAAGAGGAATTTATGTATCCAGGGTTTCTGTGGTATAATATGATCTATTTATGCAATAAATATCAACGTGGTTTCCAACTATTTTGCTGCTTACCCCTGAGAGGTTTATCAATTTGCAGTTTCCAGTTAGCACATGGAATTGTTACTTCCTCATACCATGGCAACATTGTCTACTGGTAGTTTTTTTATTCTATTTTAGGTATATCTAGTGGATGTTTTTAAAACACGGAAATCAAAGTGAACTCCTCAGGTCCTTGCATTCATACTGAATTTTTCCACGTGATATTGGGCAAGCCATTTTTCTCTGTAGAATTCAGTGTCTTTATCAAGTGAAGGGGTAAACTTTAATAGGAATATTTTGGTTGCAAGTGACAGAAAAATTCAGCTGGCTTGAGACAAGAACAAATTCTTGATTGGTTTGTATAATTGTAAAGTTCAGGGAGTGGGACTTCACACACAGCTGCATCCAGGACTCACACGATATCATCAAGAATTTATTTCTTCTCTCTTCCAGGGCTTCTGTTTTCATTTGCTTTTAGGGAACTGTGTTCCCTATATAATCAGCTCTGGTAATTCAAAGCCGGACTTTCCCAGTTTAGCATTGCCTCTCTATGAGATAAAAATCCCAAGGTTCATTCTGATTGGACCAGTTTGAGTCACGTGTTCATCCTAAACCAATCACTATGGAGAAGGGGGCTGGACTATGCTAATTGACCAGACCTAGACCTTGGAATGTCCCTACAGCCGGGACTGATGGCATCCTGTGAAAATCAGAGCAGTGTGACCAGAAGCATGTAGGATTAGTGCAAGGCAGGCAAATGAGCGTGAACAGCCTGGAACGATTCCCCTAGTCCTGGCACCCCTGAAGCCTGGGGAGCATTGGATTCCCAGCATATTCCCCGCCGAGGCTTTGCACGCCTGGCCTCTCCATGGCCAACGTCTCCCACCATTAAGCGAATGGCGCCTCGTTTCAGTTATCTTTGCTTCTAGGGCTACCGGAATGAAGAGAAGGGTAATTACCATCTAGATTTATAGACCTCTGCTCAACAAACAGGGCCCTTTCCTTGCCAAAGCACAATGCCAGCCTCATAAATATTAATCAGAAGGAAATGGCAATCAACTCAAGGGGGAGCGGAAACGGCAAATTGCTTTTTCCTCTCTAGGACATAAAAGCAACATTCATTTGTTGCATGACCAGAGGCTGTCTGGCAGGCTGCCTTTCTCTCAGGCTTTGATAATAATAATAAGCAATAATAATGCGAGCTAGTGGGTACGAAGTACCCACTGCACACTTCACTAAAGGTGGCACTTTACACATATTAGTTTCATCTCCCATTTTGTAGATGAGGAAACCGAGGCTCTGGGAGATTAAGTCACTCAGCCAGGAAGACACAACCAATAGGAAGTTGAGTGAGGATTCCAAACAGTCCTCAGCGTCTGCCTCATTTGTACTTAATAGGGTCCCTGGGAAGTCCCCAGGACTGGGGGAACTTGCTGGTGTCTCTTGTTTGAGTTCTGGGGGATACTATAAATCAGATTTCTATTTTATGTCTTTTTGCCATCAGGTAAAGTGGCGAGGGGCTTCTGGCTGCTTTTTAAACAGCTGTCCCTTTGTAGACCCTAAAGGCTCAGGGCTCTGAAAAGCTCTGCTCCAACTCCGGCTTCAGACAAGGGCCGGACTTTGACACTTTGTCCCCACTTTATGTCCATTACAACTTTGCCATTTGGCTCATCTCAGGCCCATTTTACAGACAAGGACACTGAGGCCAGAGGGATGATGGAGATCAGATCTCAACTGTCATTCATCTATTCTGTGAAGATTTAACTCAGTGTTCAAGTAAACACCTGACTGAGTTGTAGCCAGGTACCACTCACCAATATGCTGTGTGCACAGACTCTCTCGTTCTCACTATGCAACATGGGCTGGAGGGGGCACTGCCCACTGGTCACTGGTGGACATCCCTCTGGTTCAATTGAGCACTCGAGCCCAGTGGCCAAATCCACACTTAATCCAAGTCCACTGTTTGTCCCCAGACCTGTTGATGCCATTTGTGTTTACAATGATACTGGCACAATGTAATTCATTAGAACAAATTAAAACTAGTGTGATCAGGACAATGTTTCTGTGAGTAGGAACCCAACTGTTGTCTAAAGATCAGACAGTGACTTCAGTAAAATCAAGACAATGCAGAATATTTGTCTGGGATTTAGCTCAGTTGGTAGAGCACTGCGCTGCAGTCTCTGAGGCCCTGAGTTCAATTCCCAGCACCCTGGGAGAAGGGCCTGGCAATCCACTCCCAAGGCAATCCCGAAACAGTCAGCCATTGAAAACCCTATGAGGGTCGCTATGAGTCGGATACCGACTCGATGGCACCTAACAACAACAACAACAACAAGGAGCCTCCTCTTACTCTTTAGAACCACTCACATTCTACCTTCCACCCCACCTCCCTCTTAAACCCCAACAACCATTCACTATTTCTTCATTTCTGTAGTGTCATTTCAAGAATGTTATATAAGTGGAATCATAATCTGTGACTGTTTGCAATTGGCTTTCCTTCACTGAGCACAATTCCCTGGGGATCCATCCACATTATCACAGGTATTACTATGTCATTCCTTTTCATTGGTGAGTAATATTCCATGGTGTGGATGTACCATAGCGAGTGGGTGCAGTCATTCACTCATTGAAAGACACCTGTTTTGTTGCCAGCTTCTGGTTATTACAAATACAGCTTCTATAAACATTTGTGTGACTGTAAAATGTTTATTTCTCTGGGATAAATGCCTGAGCATTCAATTGCTGTGTCTTACGGTATTTGCATATTTAGTTGTATAAAGACCTAAAAGACTGTTTCCAGGCATGGCTATCCCATTTCACATGTCCATCTGAAATGTGTGCATGCCCCAGTGTCTCTGTATCTTTAAATGCCAGCCTTTAGTGGAGTCGCTCTTTTTTTACATCAGGCATTCTGATAGGTGGATGGGGCCACCTCACTGTGGTTTTGATTTGCATTTCCCTGATGGCTCATGATGCAGAGCATTGTTGCACGTGCTTGTTTGCCATCTGTGTGGCCTCTGTCGTAGCCAATGCTCTGTTACAAAATTTATCACCCTGCCTTTATTGACAGCCTCTTTCCTCTAAGAGACAGTGAACTCCTTGGGAGTGGTTCTCACGTATACGTGATGCTCTATCACTGTTCCTCGCATGGACAGATACAGGACTAGGGGTATCATCAAAAGTTGGACCTGGTTTTCTCTGGGTCACATCCCCTTCTTACAGCTCAGATTGCTACCGAGGGTACAAATCTCTCCCTTGCATGTAGGCATGTAACTGATGGCATCGGTAAATTTCATCTAGAAAGGATTTGACGCCCAGAGACTTGCACTTGCTATATAATTAGGTCTAGCAAAGCTTATGAACGTAGTTCCAGATTATAATCACTTTTTAATTATATTTACCTTTGTCGGCAGAGAGGCAAAGTACATTATTGGCTCTGGGAGGTAACAATTCAAACCTTCATCCAAAGAGGCCGGTACCCTGAGGAGAGCGTGCGGGCAGAAAAAAACTACCTGGGAAAGAACCAAAGAAATGAAAAGAGATCTGCAGACACAGAGCAGCAGCTGGCTGACCGAGCCTAGGATCTGAAGCCAGGATGGCAAGGGTCTTAGGATTTTTATTCTCAGTACATCATGGGATGTGAGATTAAGGACAGAGTTCCATTCCTGAGTGCTGACTATGTCCTGGGTACTCTGCTAAGCACTTTCTGTAAGTATCTCATTTAATCAGCAGCCCTGGGAGATAGTTATTTTTATCATCCTTCCCATTTTATGGAGGATGAGTCACAGAGAGGACAAGTGACTTGCCCAAGGTCACACAGCCAGGAGGAGGAACAGTCAGAATTCAAACTGAGTTCTCCCAGATGTCAAAGTACTTGTAGAGAAGCCCAATACTATAAAAGGATCTGACTCTACTTTCCCATAGGTGGACCCTCTGATTCATATCTGCCCACATTCCTGGCCCTATCTGCTCACCCTTGCTGACTTAGGAGGTCTTACTGGGGGAAGGTCCTCAGCTCTGTCCTCCCCCAGCAGAGCAGGAGACATGAAGTCACACTCTCCCCGTGGCCTCTGGGTTCCCATCATCTTTGTTGGCAACAATATGCAGAATCTTTGTCAGAGAGTTCTCCCTCCAAGGAATGAGGTCATGGTGATGATGGTCTTGGCAATGATGAAAATGACAGTCGTGATCACTGATTTATTGAGCACTTACTATACACTAAGTTCTTCCTATAGTTTGTTACTGTTGTTAGGTGCTCTTGAATAGGGTCTGACTCATAGCGATACTCATGGGTTTTCAATGGCTGATTTTCAATGGCTGATTGTTTTCCGTATTGCTTTGGGAGCAGATCGCCAGGTCCTTCTCCCATTTTTGCATTGCTGGCGATTGAACCCAAATCCTCAGAGAGTGCAGAGCAGCGCTCTATCCGCTGAGCTAAACCCCAGCCTTCCTATAGATTAATTAAGGAATTTTCGGAACGTCATCCATTGACGACTGGCCCCCCACCTGGAAACTCACTACACACAAATTCTCAGGCCCCAACTGGCACCCGTTCCACTGACCCAGAACCTGGTGCTGGGGCCCAGTGAGCGGCATCAGCACATGCCCTCCAGGGAACACGGCTGCTTGCTGAGGTTGGTGAATCCCTGTGCTAACTCACCTAAGCTGAGCTCAGGACCGTCCACGAAGTGGGCATGTCTTCTCCATCTCATAGACAAGGAAGCCGAGGCCACATGCCCGGGCCACACAGCTGACGAGGTGGGAGAAATGTCTCTCTCCCTTTCTGCATTGAAGCCCAGCCTGCAGCACCCTGCTTGCTACACTTGGAATCCTACTGGCGTGGCTACATCCTGAATCCCAATTTACTCCCAGGGAGTATATTTCAGAGTCTCTCAACCTTGACATTTGGGACTGGGCCTTTCTTTTCTGTAGTGGCCCATCCAGTGCATCGAGGGGAGTTTAATGGCCTCCTTGGCTTCTCCCACGAGATGCCAGTCACTCCTTTTCCATTCTAGTTTCGAAAACAAAAATGTCTCCCAACATTGCCAAATGTCCCTCTGGGAGAAAAAATATCCCTGAATGAGGACCACTAATCTGCATACCTCACTTGCTTCTTTCTAGAATGGAAGAGATGTCAGAGTCCCCTGCCCTTCCCTCTCATCCCACTGGGGTTATTGCATGGAAATTGAAGCTATGGTAATGTAAGGAGGAAGGTTGAAGCTAAGATATATTCAGATGCAAATCCCCGTATTGCCAGTGCTGTGTGAGCTTCTGTTGTTGTTGTTGTTGTTAGGTGCCATCGAGTCGAGTTCGACTCATAGCAACCCTATGTACAGCAGATCGAAACACTTGCCGATTCTGTGCCAAACGATCTTATTTATGTTTAAGCCCATTTGTTGCAGACACTGTGTCAATCCATCTGGTGGAGGGTTTTCCTCTTTTGCGTTGACCTGCCACTCTCCCAAACATGATGTCCTTCTCCAGGGATTGTTCTCTCCTGACTACATGTCCGAAATATGTAAGACGCAGTCTGGCCATTTTTGCTTCCAAGGAGCACTCCGGTTGTACTTCTTCTAGGACAGATTTGTTGGTTCTTTTGGCAGTCCATGGTGTATTCAGTAGACGTCTCCAGCACCACAATTTGAAAGCATCAATTCTTCTTCTGTGAGCTTCTGGATCTCTTGAATCTCAGTCTCTTCTTCTGTAAAGTGAGGTGGGGTGATAACACTTATGCCATCAAGTTGTTCATTGGGGGGATAACTATAGTGATGTAAGGAGGTAGTAATGAGGCTCTAGAGTCTGTTAGATCTGGGTTTGATTTCATGATTCATCATTAATAAGCTATGTGACTTTGGAGTAATTACTTATTTTCCTGAATACTCAGTTTCTTCATCTGTCCAACAGCAATATTTATATGCTTCTTTCTCTCTTTCTCTCCCTCCCAAGTTGTCCCCCTTACCTGTGGTGTAGGCTTTCTTTGATTTCAGTATAGTTAACTGTGGTCAGTATTACATGGACAATTTCAGAGATTAAATCATAAGTTTTAAATTGCAAGCCATCCTGAGTAGCATGATGAAATTGCACTCTGTTTCAGCTGGGACATGAATTGCCCTTTTGTCTGGTATATCCATGCTGTATATGCTACTACCCTTCCATAAGTCCCTTTGTTGACATCTTGGTTATCAGATTGACCATTGCAGTATCACATGAAAGAAAAAGATCACATTCAGCTAACTTTTATTACGGTGTACCGTATTCTTTTTCTATTTTATTATGAGTTGTTGCTGTTTACCTTTTACTGGGCCTACTTTATAAATTAAACTTTAGTTTGTGTAGGAAAAAACATAATGTATATACAGGATTTGGTACTGTCTGTGGTTTTGAACAACCGCTGAAGGTCTTGGAACACATCCCTCACAGATAAGGGGGACTCCTGTGAGTGTGTGTATATACACAGGGTGGCAAAACTGTACACACATTTTAAGAAAGGATGGAACTATATTAAAATTGTAATAGTTGGTAGACACCCATAATAAAAGATGATTGCAAGTCATGTTTGACTTCTGCAATCACAAGAGGAGCTCAGAATGATCACCATAACAGAAGCAGGAGGATTGGCTGTAGTGCAAAACCTCCTGGGCCTTCCCTTGTGCACATCACACACAGCACCGTGTGTCACAAACTTATCACAACTGGGTGCAATTGTTAGGTGTGTGGGAGGTTCTGCTGCACACTCACTCCTCCGTTTTCCTGGTACTTCTGCAGCGTTCTTGGATTTCTAATACCACTTCAGAATGTTCTTGCGCTCCTCAAACAACAGCTGCCCTTCCGCCATTTTCTTTAACTGTCCTGCCTGGTACAAGGAGGCATTAGTGTTCATTTGACAAAAGCCATCTTTGGAAGGAATATCATCCAACACGTTGCTACTGTAATTCAATTCAACTTTGAAAAGCAATACACACATAACATCTCTTAAAGTGTTTATACATCTTTGGCATCTCTTGTGTATAAATATATGTAGGTATACATAGCAGGAGTTGGGGTTTAGCTCGGTTGGTAGAGTGCTGCTCTGTACTCTTTGAGGCCCTAGGTTCAAGCCTCATCACCACGAAAGTGGGAGAAGGTCATGGCCATTCATTCCTGAAGCAATCCCCAAATAATCAGCCACGGAAAACCTTATGAATACAGAGAAGCACTGACAGCGCCAGGCATGGCACAGTGTCGCAGAGTGTTTCATTCTGTTGTACACAGAGTTGCTATGAGTTGGACCTGACTTGATGGCACCTAATAACAACAAGTATACACATATAAATATAGATATGAGCAGTTGTATGTCTGATTGGTTCTATTTTTCTGAAGCTCTCTGACTAATGAACTCTATAACCAGAAGTGATTGAGAGAAATCAGGGTAGGTTTTACCTGCATGGACCTTTCATGGTCTATTGGAAAAACAGAAATATAACCCCCAAATTATATGTGTTAAGTCCCATAGTAGAAGACATACAGAGTTCTAGGTAAACCCAGAAAATGTCACTTAGATATAGTATCCCCCCTAAATATTTGATGGATGAATTAATCACGAGCCCAACCATGTGGCCATTCCACTTACCCACTCAACTAGGCTTCAGGGAGTCTAAGGAGGTGCTATTTGAGGTGAGTAGGAGATCTTTCCCTGAAATCTGCTAAGAAGGAAATTCCAGACCAAAACAAGAGACAGAGAAGCTTGCAGGCATGTTCCATGTTCAGGAAACCCCAGTCTTTTGGAGAACCTGTTATAGAGAATGCTTGTTGGGAGGACAGAAGACAGAGAAGCCTTCTTAGAAGCCAGTTCCTGAAGGATTTTATAACCCATGTCAGGATTTTCAAATTTACTCTAAGGCCAATAAGAGCAGTTGAAGAGATTTAGGTGGAAGGGTGTCATGACAAGAATTGCATTTGTGAGTGATTATTCTCTGCTCTGTCAAGAATGAATTGGTAAGTACATTAGTTATGTGTTGCTGTGTAACAAATTGCTTCAAATGTAGGTTAAAACAACAAACATTGATGATCGCAGTTTCTGTGTGTCAAGAATTCAGGAGCTTCTTGGGTGGGTGACTGTGGCTGAAGAACTCTCACGCAGTGGCAGTGCAGATACTAGCTGGGGCTGTGGCCATCTGAAAGCTGGATGGGGCTGAGGAATCTTCTTCAAAGGTGGTGCCTCACACAGGTATTGACAGAAGGCTGTAGGTCCATGATAGCTGTTGGCAGGGGGTCTCAGTTTCTTGTAACATGAATGTCATCAAAAGGCTACTGAGTGGCCTCATGGCATGGTGATTGGCTTCTCCCAGTGAGAGAAGGAGAGAAAGGGAGAGGGAGGGAGACTGGCAAGGAGGGGGAGAGAGAGAGAGAGAGGAAAGAGGAAGAGGCAGAGGAAGAGGAAGAAGCAGCAGCAGCATCAGTGGTGGAGGAAGAAGAAAGAGGAGGAGGAAGAAGAAGAAGGAGAGGAGGAGGAGGAAGAAGAGGAGGAGAAGGAAGGGAGAAGAGAAAAGGAAGAAGAGGAGGAAGAGGAAGAAGGATGATGATGATATGATGATGGAGGGAGAAGGGGAAGAGGAGAAAGGAAAAAAGGGAAGAGGAGAGGGAGGAAGAGAGGAATTAGGCTCCACTTTTTGTGGGAAGATTATTAGAAAACTTTATGGCCATCTTTTAAAACCATCAGAGTGGGAAATAGAAAAGAGAAAACCGAGAGGCAGTTACAATTTGCTCTGGTGGAGGTGTTTATGGGAAAGAAGGAGGAGAAACAGAATCAGAAGGTGGATCACTTCTATGTGTCTGGGATGAGCAGTTGGCAGGAGGATCCAGAGCAAGGCCTGGCTCTGTGGCTTGGACGGTGCGTGGGCTGGTGACATCAATTCTCAAGTGCAGGATGGTAGAAAAGCAGCAAATTGGATGTGGTATGTGTGGAGATTGAGGGAAGTCTTTGTGTCTTTTACGGGCTGGTTTGATATGTGGGTTTACAGCTTGGGTGAGAAGCCATAACTAGATCTGTGGACTGGGGAGCTCCCAGCGTGTGGCTGAAATTTGATGCTTGGGTGGGATTCTCTGAGGAGGGTTTGGAGTCATGACGAGGACCCAGGGAATCCCTAGAGATAATTGACTTTTTTATTACTGTATTTTATTTTAGCTGTACTGGGGAGTTGAACTCAGGACCTCACATATGCTTTGCAAGCCATCCACTACTGAACCACACCCCCAGCCCATCTTTTACCTTTTATTTTGACACAGGGTCTCGCTAAGTTAGGGAGGCTGCCTCTGGCCTCGAACTCACGACTCTCCTTCCTCCGCTTCCCAAGCTTTAGGGATTACAGATATGTGTCACCATGTCCTGGTGAGAGCATTGACATTTAGTGATAAAACACCGGAGGAGAATCTTGGGATAAAGGAAACCTGAAGAAAAGACCAAAGAAGTGTGAATAAAGACAAGAAAAAGGTTGCTTCAGAGCCTACCATGAGAGGAATTTCATGGAAATATATTATCGAGAGTACAAAGTGGCAAAAAAGAGGTCAAATCATAGCAGGAGTTTTGAGATCTCAGTTCAATGGAGCTATATCAGTTAGACTGCAGCCGTAGCCCTGTGGCATCCAATGCCGTCAGATCTTGGAAGCTAAGCAGGGTTGGGCCTGGTCAGTCCTTGGAAAGGAGACCGCCTGGGAACGCCAGATACTGTAGGCTTGGGAGAAGGACCCGGCAACCCACTCCCCCAAATCAATCAGCCATTGAAAACTCTAGGATTAGCAGAGAAGCACTGACAATAGTGTTTTGCCTGTTGTACATAGGGGTTGCTATGAGCAGGATTCCGACTTGACAGCACCTAACAACAACAACAACAACAAAAATGTTGGTTAGTCCCAGCCCTTCTCTTTGGTCTCATTGTGCAGAAGTGATGATAAAACCCCATCAGAAGGCTGTTACAAAGATCCGGGCCGTCGGGCGTGGTGGCTCATGCCTGTAATCCCAGCGGCTTGGGAGGCAGAGGCAGGAGGATTGCAAGTTTGAGACCAGAGGCAGTCTGCGTAACTTAGCGAGACCCTGTTTCAAAAAGTCAAACAACTGGACTGGGGGCACAGCTCAGTGGTCCAGCACTTGCAGAGCATGCAGGTGCGAGGCCCTGGGTTTAACCCCAGTACTGAAAAAAAAAAAAAGACCCAGGCCATATGGGTAGTCTAGTAGGGTCCTATGCATAGTAGGTGCTCAAGAAATGACAGTTTCTCTTTCATGCTCCCATGGTAGGCACATCAATAAATGCTTCCAAACTGAAAGAGGACCAGGGTATCCTCAGTGAAGGGCACATCTCATTTTTTATTCTCATATGTAAGAAAGGGTGTATGTTGCAGGACAGGCATCATGGTGGGTGAAACGATCTTTCTGGGACAGTCTGAACTATGAGGGAGTGAGTCCTCCAGCTCAGACCCCAAGGCAACTGTCTTCTGCCACCACCAGAAGCCATCTCAACATGAACTCCCACGGTGACGAGTCTGCCTCCCATGGCCTTCGCATGCACCCCTGTCTGCAGCTGACAAGAGGTGGCAGTTCTGCCACCCAGCCTCTTATTCCAGCAGCGAATTTCCAGCAAATGGGGTGTGTGTATATAATTATCAGCGATGTAGATCCTGACATTAAAACAAACTGCCTCCAACCACCGTCACCGCTAAGGCACGGCAGTTGAGGAAGCAGCCGGGGGCTGAGCCGACTTGTCAGCAATGATTAGCAAAGGCATACAACTCCACGCACCAGGAGCGCCTACGGCAAAAAAACGGAGGAGGAATTTAATCGCCCAGATTATGTTTTTAATTACTTCAGCAAACGCACTGTTCTTGGGCCCGAGTGGAGTTATTGGAGAAGCCACCCCCGTGTTCCCACACTGCCTGTGAGTCACTATGGATGGGGGCTGGTCACGGGGATCAGAGAGCTTCCAAGGAAATGCAGCAGGGCTGGCAGGCCAGACGTCTTCCCAGGGAATCCTCTCTCCCATCCGTCTGCGGGGCAGGATGGTTATGCTTAGTGACAGGTTCAAGGGCACGGGAGTTGCAAGCAGCCTGATTGGACTTGAAGGCTGGCTTCACCTGTTATTAGCTGTGTGATCTGGGATGAGATGACTGTTACAGGCTGAACCGTGTCCTCCTTGAATGTTTGTGTTGAAGCCCTAACCTCGTATCACAGAATGTGGCCTGATTCGAAAATAGATTTGGTGCAGGTGGTGCAGGTATAATTAATGAAGATGAGGTCGTGCGGCCGCAGTGTGGGACTTGATGTAATGCGACTGGTGTCTCTATGAAAAGGGGAAATTTTGACACAGACAAGCACGGGGCGGGGGGAAAGCAAGGTGAAGATGGAGGGAGGAATCAATATCAAGCTTCCACGGGCCAAGGATGCCAAAGGTTGCCAGCAAGCCACCAAAGGTAGGAGGAGCCTGCAACAAAGTGGTCCTCAGCACTTTACCCAGGAGCTCAGCCCCGCCCACAGCTTGATCTCCAACTTCCAGCATCCAGCGCTATGCCACAATGCATTTCTGCCAATCTGAGCCATCCATTTGATAGGGCTTTGGCATGACAGCAATAGGGCAGGAGTACACAGACTTTCTGTCCCTGTGTCTATGTTTTCTCATCTGTAGAGGGAACCATGGTGCCTAGACCTCATCACACAGTGGGGCTTCAGGGCAATTTATAGAAAGTGAGGCTTAAACACGACTCCTATAAAGCCCAGTCTATAGCGTCCAGCACACAGCAAGTTCCCAGCCACTGTGTGCTGCCAGTCTTATTATCGAAAGCCCTTTGGACGGGAGATTCTTTGACTATTCAGAGAGGAGGAAAATCAATGCAGATCGGCTGCCTGATCACAGAAGCCACGGCTAGGCCCATCACACTCTGCGGGAGGCATTTTAATCCCATTTTACTGACAAGAAAATGGAGGCTGAAAGAGGCCAGGTGACCTCCTCCTGCAGGTCACACAGGTCATAAGCAGCAGATGAAATATTCGAGCCTATGGCATCAGGCATCGAAGGTGAACAGTGACCCCATCTGCCCGCTTGCCGTTGCTTTCTTGCGCTCTTGAGATGGGGAAACAGGAAGTGACCATAAGGAGAGAAGAAGCACATGGAGCTAGCGGCCACGGGGACCAGACCAGTCTGGACTTGGCACCATCACTTCCTGGTGGCTGACCGTGGGTAAGTCATGTCCCTTTTCCTTGAGCCTTAATTTTATCCTCTGTGAAATAGGATGGCAAGCAACTCCCTGGAAGGAGTGTGTTGAGGACGACCTTGATCCAGGGACATGAAGCTCCTGGGGCACGACAAATGCTCAGTCAATCTTGGCTGTTATTCCTATTTGTTTTCGAGAAAGAATCCTTGCATTCTGTCTGGTACGTGGAGTGTTTTGTATACCTTCCTGTGGGTGGTCTCTGCTAGATCCTTTCATGGGACTTTCTGGGTCTCAGAGTTCTCCCCTCTAAGACAGAGTTATTAGTCATCCTCATGCTTTAAGATGACACTTTTGATATTCTCTCTTGGTTGATGGCCTGCAGCTGTACCACTGTGTGTCTGATCCCATCAAATCTCAGAAGCTAAGCAGGGTCGGGCCAGGTTAGTACTTGGAGGGGAGACCACCTGGGAACACCAGGGGCTGTAGGCTTGGGAGTAGGACCCAGAGCCCACTCCCAGAAAACAATCCACCATTGAAAACCCTATGAACAACACAGAACCACAACAGAAGTGTTTCACCTGTTGTACGTAGGGTCAATATGAGTTGGACACCTATTTGACAGCACCTAACAACTTAGGTGATGAATTCCGACTTGAAAATTTTTGCTTATTTAAAAAGAGGAGGGCAGTGGTCTCCAGGAGCAATTTCTGCACTAAACACTTTCTCAGAATCTCTGTATGATTTTGTAGCTCCGTCCTGTTTCAGTTACCATGGCTTCATGACCTGTTACTCCAGATCCTAGTGATGCAAAACAGCCACTTAGATGTTCACAGAATCAGGGGGCGGGACTTCAGATCCAGGCACAGTGGGGATGGCTTGTCTCTGCTCCTCAAGGCCTGGGTCTGAGCAGGTCTGGGATTGCACACGTCTCTACCCCTATGTGTTCTCGGTCTAGCAGGTGATTCTGACCGTCAGGGGCAGCTGCAATTCTGGTCTACGGGGCTCTGCTCTGAGGGTCTCTCGGCAGGGGCTGGCTTGGGCTTCCTTAAGTGAATGAAGAGTGGGAGGGAGAGAGAGAGAAGGGGAAGGGGGGGCACTGGCAAGAGGGAGGAGAGAGGGAAATGGGGGGAGGCCATCTCCAGAAGGGAGCTGTATCCTTTTCTTATGGCTTTGTTTTAGAAATCCTATACTTTTCTCTCCGTCATTTTCTCTCCGTCTCTGTCTCTGTCTCTGTCTCTGTCTCTCTTTCTCCCCCTCACTCTCTCTCTCTCTCTCACACACACACACACATTTTTGAAAAATACAACCTGCCAAATTCTTTCACAGCTAGTAGGCAGAAATGTATCATCAAAATCCCCAGAAAAGGCTGCGTTTGGATAACAAAGGGCAGAAACCCTGTGTGTTTCCACAGCAGTAATTTGCTCCAAGAGCCAAAACCCTCCATGGTCTGTGACCACATTGGGCCAAAAGGAGTTGATAAAAAGACAAACCTACCACCTGCTCACCTCCAAGGTCCCCAGCCCAGGGAATACCACGGATTCCAGCCTTTGGTCGCTCCCAGTGCAGGGGAGGGCGCTGCCAAATTAGGAGAGCATTCTCCCACCTTGGAAGGGGGAGAGGGGAGCGCCCATGGCCCCAGTGGGCCCCTTGCTTACTCCCCGCCCAAACCCATGGTGGTTTTGCCCAGGACTCAGCTGGACAGAGTGGACCACAGTTGACCACTCGGGCCCATCCCACATCACCTTATTGCAGGTTTACGCACCCTGAGTCAGAACCTCCCACCTGGAGGGCAGCCATGGGTGACTGCCTCTGGGGCTGGCGGCAGATTGGGGAAGCGTTCGGGAAAACCACCCAGAATCACATAAACCGAGTCTCCCTGGGGGAAGATAGCATTCTCTTTGCCACTCATTTAAGAAGAAATCGATTGAGAGCCTGCTCTATTCTGGGCCCTGGTAATATCACAGAGAGCAGAAATGTGGAGTCTCCGCGGGGCAGCTATAATTCGATGGGTGGACTGCTGTAATGTGGGAGCCCAGAAGCGGCACTGAGCTCAGGCAGGGGACAGGAAAGGGATGGAGGCAGAGAGGTCTGGGAGGACGCTTGGAGCCAAAGGCAGGGTTAACTGGGCCCCAGCTCTGGCTCCCTGCAGAGGACACAGGAAGGT
>VMDO01000728.1:155800-195774 GCA_007922755.1 Pedetes capensis
GGGGGCAGATGGGAGATTGCGTGTGTGTGTGTGAGTGGCTGGGTGTGCGTGGGTGTGCGTATGTGTGCGTGAGCGCTCACTGGGTGAGATTCGGGGGCTCCTGCCAGTGTGGATGCCTGTCACACACACGCAAACACTCACTTCCCACTGGCGCTTCCAAACGCCCAGGAGGGCCCTCTGCCTCGGCCCACTGTTCTCTTTGTAGCCAAGGAGACGACCCCAGATCCCAGCCCACGGAGGTCGCTGAGAGACGCCTCCAGTGGAAGGTGAAGAACAGGGTGGAATTTCCTTGGGGCAATACCTGGGTAACATTCACAAAGCACAGGCTCTGCCCTGGATTCCTGGGATTGTCCTGTGGATGCCCCCTACTTACCTCCAGTGGGCCAGGCTTCGGCTGGAGAGGACCCTGCCCCCTGCCAACCCAGCCTGTGCTCTGTGAGGCCACACCCACAGTCTGAGACACAAGGGCCTCCTGGATCTGAGAGAAACTTGGATCCTGCAGTCCAGTAACTGATTGCCTGGGGCCACCTCTCACATGGAATCCACTCCACTGCACCCTGGTGAGGCTGCTCTTCTGGACCTCTGGGCCTCCCCAGGTTCTCAGGCACCAAGAGAACATCCTTCAAGAGCATCCTTCTGCCCATGGCCATGCCTGAGTGGAGCAGGTGGGCCAGTAGCCAGGTAAGCCTGGACAACTCCCCTTGTTCCTCTCCAGGAATCCAGAAAGTCAACTCCTCCATCGTCAGAATGGCCTTGCCAGAGCAGGGAACCCATGATAAGACCCATTTCACAGACAGTGGCACTGAGGCATGAAAAGGTGAAATCACCCAAGCACGGTTACCCATAATTAGTAAGTGGTAGAGGTTGAGTACTGATGTGGGATTCTGAGTCCACAACCTGTTCACTTCTCCAA
This sequence comes from Pedetes capensis, assembly GCA_007922755.1. Classification (NCBI taxonomy): domain Eukaryota; kingdom Metazoa; phylum Chordata; class Mammalia; order Rodentia; family Pedetidae; genus Pedetes; species Pedetes capensis. The sequence goes on from VMDO01000728.1 coordinate 156,714, forward strand.
TGCCTTAAGCAATACAAGGTGATGTGGCTACATCCAAGTCCGATGGAATACTCTGACAGTGCCCTGAGGAAAGAGAAAAAAAAAATCCCCATGTTTTCAGAGTAGACAGACTACTTCAAGGCAGTGCAGGAATTTGACTGGTGAGGACAGTATGGTGGTCATGGAAGGAAGTGACATATACAAAGGCCCTGTGGCAGGTGAAGATGAACTGAGGAGTTTGTTGCAGCTTGAAAGTAGAGTGCACAGTGATGAAGTAGGGGAAGATGGAGAGTCCAGGAGATAAGTCAGGGGCCTGAGTTTGAAGGACTTGGCTGCCATATCGAAGTATTCTGTGACTTTATCATGTGACCATCAAGGACCCAAAGAGTCCACAGAGGACAGTGATGGGTTAGGTTGGCTTGTGGATAGAAGTCAGGGCTGCTCTGTGGGTAAGAACATGCAGGGTGTCCATATGCTGTGCTCAAATCTCAGATCTGTAACTTCTCATGGTATACCCTTGAGTGAATGATGTGATGTCTCTAAGCTTTGCTTTCCTCTTCTGTAAAATGAGGGTGATGGTCATAATGATGCATAATTCAGAGTTACAGAGCAGCAAATAGTGTAATCCATCTTCTGTGTCCTGTTTCTGAAGTTGCTGAAATACAAGCTGAAGTACATTCTCTGAACAAATGAATGTGGGTGTTGGCACATGTTAGATGTCCAATTAATATTTATTATTGTTGTTGTTGTTGTTGTTGAAGGAAGCTTCTACAGGTAGCATTCAGATGGCATGGAGCAGTGGCAGACAAAGGGTGGAGATTTGGGGGCTACAGTGAGGGACCACACCAGCAGGGATGAATTCTGGATCAAGGCTCAGGGAACAAAAGGTCGAGGGTAGATTGGAGGGGGAAGCAGCGAGCATCGTTTAAATAGAGGATTAGATAAGCTGAAATGTACGGACGGCTCTGTAAACCGTGCACACGCGAGTCTGAGTACAATTGGAGCTATTTCCATCAGCTTTATTTCGCAGGGCCCGTCAGCCTCGGATCTCTAGAGAGAAAATGCCATTTAATTCTCCCAGATCAAATATTTAACAAACACAACATTGAATAAAAGCAGCCTTGCCTATTTAGCATGCGCTTGGTATTTTTAGTTGCCAAGTGAAACTCCAGAGATTTACCACCTTGGCCGACATGATTCTCTGTGCTTGAGACTGATTATCCACAACAGGGACAGAACACATGGGGTCCCGCCAAGAACACAGTACCTGCGGCCCAGCTGCCTGGGTTTGGATCCCAGCTCCATGGTGGAGAGCACGCTTTTGGGCCAACGACTCAATCCTCTGTGGCCCCACAGGTAAAATGAACAGAACAGCAGTGTTACCCCCTGGGGCTGTGGTGACTATTCAATATGGTGGTAGGATGGGACCTGGCATGTGAGCGTGTTGATCATTGCTGCAACCACCATTGTCACCACCATCATCACCACCACCATCACCCTCATCATCACCATCATCACCATCCTCACCATCATCACCCTCATCATTACTGTCACCACCATCACCATCACCACCCTCACCATCACAACCTTCACCATTACCGTCATCACCATCACCATCTTTGCCATCACCACCATCACCACCTTCACCACCACCACCTTCACCACCACCACCACCACCACCACCACCACCACCACCACCACCACCACCACCACCACCACCACCACCACCACCACCACCACCACCACCACCACCACCACCACCATCACCACCACCATCACCACCACCACCACCACCATTACCATTATTTCCATCATCACCACCATTATCACTATCACCATCACCATCGATACCTTCATTATTATCACCACATCCTCATCATTTATGATTATTACCATCATCATAGCTATCACTACCGTCATCCCCACATGGCCATCACCACCATCACCACTAAATCACACAGCCCAGGAAAGCATTCCTCTCACCAGCCACCCTGAGGCTAGAATGATTAAGAGACAGACTGACAGTTGTAGCCACTAGAGATGGGAAGACTGAGGCTCAGAGAGCCGGTGCCACTTGTCCAAGATCATAAACCCGTTTATGTGCCTGTGTCCTCACCCAGGGAGGGAGACCCTGAGCATAAACCCACCGTCCTTAACTTCCCATGTCAAATTTTTGTGTACCTCAAATACATGTTAAATTTCACTTGCGGAATAGAGAGGTGAATAAGTATTGTTGTTGTTGTTAGGTGCTGTCGAGTTGGTATCTGACTCATAGCAACCCTCATAGGGTTTTCAATGGCTGAATAAGCATTACTGACCTTGAATTTGGTGGTTCTCAAGTTGTGGTCTGAGGACTCCTGAGAGTCTGTAAGACCTTTCCGAGGGTCCTGGATGTCCTCCCTTCTCTAATGACATGTCCAAGGGAAGCTGGATGTCCTTCATAGCCTTCAGCCCCAACAACGCATTCCAACAGACCACAGGACGTAAGAGTGCCTATGCATCCAACCCAGCAATTAGAGAGTTGCAGAAATGCACCGGGACACCCCCTCTTCTCAGTCCTTTTTTGGTTGTGCAAAAATCTAGTAATTTGCCCCTGTAACATGTTAACCATGCTAATTAGTAATTGTTTTATTATTGTTATTTGCAAATGAACCAGTACATGTTTTTAAATCATGTTTCTCATTTTTAATTACTAATATGATAATTTTATTGATGCAATTCACACAACAGAAGCTCTCTGGGGCCTCTCATCATTTAAGCGTGTAAATAGTCCTGATAGTGACAGATTTGACGAAAAGAGAGAGCGGGCAGGTGGAACACAGCAAGTGTGTGTACACTTGGAGTTGCTGGTGGGGAGCTGGGGTCAGTCCCAGGCCTGAGACTGCTGGGAATTTCTGGACCTGGGTCTGCAGGGAAGAGTGTTGATCCTGGCCAGAAAGGGCCTCCATGACCTCAGCTGACACCTCAGAGGGAGAGGAGGGAGGTCTGCCCCCCATCAGTAGCTCCTGGGCCACCACAGCCTGACTGCCCTCCAGGAGCCGCGGGCTGAACGGAATAGTGGCTGCACCACTTTACGGGCTATTAATCCACCCAGCGTCAGGATGAAGTGCTTGGCTCGGGGCCACTTGCTTGTCAGCTCCGGGAGTTACTTTATTGTCTCTTTACTTTGGCCCCAAAGAGCACCACGCTGCTAATTAAAGCAGCCTTTATTCCACAGCTCTCTGGAGAGGGCACACAGTTATTATGCTGTGGGCTGAGGCCCATCCTGGGTCCTAATGATGTCCTTTTGGGGATAAGAGGGGGAAGAAAAATTTTCTAACTGTGTCCTAAGGGCAGTGCAGTATCCAGACGTCCTCAGTTGTGGTTAAGAAAACAGGTGTCAGGCTGCGCATGGTGGCACTCATCTGTAATCCCAGCACTTGGTAGGTGGAGGCAGGAGGATGGCAAGTTCAAGGCTATCCTGGGATAGGTAGGGAGACCCTGTCTCAAAACCAACCGACCAACCAAAGGCTCACATCAGAATCAGTTCCTACATGCTGCATGCTAGCTGTGTGACCTTAGGTAAGTGTCGGAACCTCTCTGGTCCTCAGTGTCTGCACTTGTGCACGGGCATAATCCTTATACTGGCCTTTGGACAACTGTGGTAAGACCAGAGCGAGAATCCTTCCCAGGGTGCTCAGCATCCTTTTGGCTCGCGCAGAGTGAGAATCACTAATCAGAGCCAATGCCATCCCCGAGAATGGATGGTCACTGCTATTTTGTTTTGTTTTGTTTTGATGTTTATTTTGTCTGGATTTGTTGGTTTTGAGACAGGGTCTCACTAGGTATCCCAGGCTGGCCTCGAACCTGCAATCTTCCTGCATCCTCCTCCTGAGTGCTAAAATATAGTACAGATCTACTATTTTAATAAGCCTCCTCGACAGCTCCAAGAGAAACAGAAGAGGAATCTGAGGCTCATCGAGGTGATGCTATCGTGCAAGATCACACCGCCAGGAAGTGGCACAGCTGGGATTTGAACCCGGCTCTGCCTCTGCAGACCCCCACAGGAGGCTTTTACTGCAGTGGGTGAGCTGAATCTTCAGTAGTTTCTGCAGACAGCCTGGTGATTCTTGCTGCTTCCACCTGAGACTTCTTTTTCCCTCTTTTCACCTTGAGGCAAGTTGCTACTGTTTATTTGAGAGGGAGCCTTAGGAACAAAGACTTGAGACTCGGGATTTGTGTAATCATTTTGTCTCCACCTCCTCCCTGATTTCTTGCCCCTGACAGAAGAGGAGGGCGACTGTCTGCATCTCTTCCCTTATAGCAGTGGGGTCTACAGCAGCCGGCTTTGAAATGATCCAAAGATGTTTGAAATCGTTACGTTTTTTTCCATGAAGGATATCAATTGTAAGGACACGGGTTTGGGGGGGAAAGAAACCATCTTGATTTGCATTGAATGAAGGGATGAGGTTCTGAGGACCAGGTGTGGGGGAAGGAGGAGGGGGTAGGGAGGGGGAAATGAGGCCTGGAAGGGACGATGGGGAGGGAACGTCTCCAAAACCGAGCTGTGGAATTAAGGAATCAGAAAAATGGCTCAGGGACGGTGTCAAATGGAGGGAACAAAGAGACAGGAAACTTAGCTTGAAGATGAACAAGGAAGAGGAAAATCTGACACCTTCTAGATCAAACGCTTCCACCCATTTTGGGAAAAAGAGCTGCAGTACCCAGGAGGAGAAGAGAGATGCTGTCAGATAATGGTGTGTGTGTGTGTGTGTGTGTGTGTGTGTGTGAGAGAGAGAGAGAGAGACAGAGACAGAGACAGAGACAGAGACAGAGACAAACAGACAAAGACAAGGACAGACAAACAGAAACAGAAAGGCAAAGAAACAGAGAAGGGAGAGAGGCAGAAACAGAAAGAGGCCAGGCTGGGACCTGGTGGCAGCAATGACCTTGGCCAATGACCTTGCCCAATGGCCAGGCTTAGTCCCAGCAGAGCTCCCCATGGGGCCTGAGTCACCCCATCTATCCCAGGCCCTCCTTCCCTGTCTTCCAGCCCAGGGAGCTCAGGAGCCCGGACATTGCCTAGGTCCCTAAGCCCAGACCCCCGCCCCATCTACAGCCTGGGACCTGCGCTGGTGCAGGTCAGCAGGTCTGAGTCCAGACCGATCTCTGCGGGGACTTGCTGTGTGGCCTTCCAGGCAAGCTTCCCCCACCACTCTGAGCGGCAGTTTTGCCCGCTGTGAACTGGGAAGGACCATGTCTGTCCTTCCCACCCCTACGGCTGGCGTGAGACTGAGAGGTGATGCTGGGCCTGAGCAGGCTTTGAAAAGTTGAAGCATCCACCAGGTGTGGCGGTGAGACCTCCCTTTCGTTGTCTGTGCTGTGGGTGCCTGGTGGGTGCCCTAGGGAACCCTCTGGCTCTCCTCTTATGCGTGAGGACTCAGTCCTCCTGGAGAGAGGACCAATGCGTCCTCAGCCTGAGGGGGTCATACTCCGGGAACTTATGCCTCACTCTGTCCCCAAGCAAACCCTTTTACAACAGGCCATGAAACTCATTGAGGGGAGGAACAGAGGTGATAATATTATCGTTGTTGTTGTTGTTGTTAGGTGCTGTCAAGTTGTGTCCGACTCATCGTGACCCTCATAGGGTTTTTAATGGCTGATTGTTTCGGGATTGCCTTGGGAGTGGATTGCCAGGTCCTTCTCCCATTTTTGCTGTGCTGGGAATCAGACTCAGGACCTCAGAGACTGCAGAGCAGCACTCTACCAACTGAGCTAAATCCCAGCCCAACCCTGTTTAGCTTCCGAGATCTGTCGGGATCAGGTGCCACAGGGCTACAGCTGCAGGTAATATCATTGGCAATATCACCACATTGATAACAAAACAGCAAAGCAAAGCTGTTTGGGTTAAGCAGCATAATGCCCAGTGAGAGGGGACGTACCCTCAGGTCTTCTTCCCGGACACTGGGCCTCCTTCCCATCCCCTCCTTACAAGGGGCAGATCGTGAGATGGGGAGCAGCTCCTTTAGGGACCAGTTTAACCTGGCTGTGCAAGTGGCCGCTTTCCACCAGGCCCTGGGCTCCTCCTTCCCTGGAGGCCTGGTCTTTGTCGTGAGAAGGATTCCATTTGGTGTTTGGTTTTATTTGGCTGTGCTGGGGACAGAAGCCAGGGTCTCGCATGTGCTTTGTAAGCACTGGGCTACGGAGTTGCACCCCCAGCCCAAGATGGATTCTGACAGGAAGTGGACCATCCAGACCCTCACCTTGCTTTCGGCCTGAGCCTCCTGCTGCACATCCTTCAGCAGCAAGCCCAGAGAAGTTCCCAGGGGAAGGAAAGACCACCACCACCAATCACTCCAGTGGCCAAGAGCCCAGTGCGGCCTCCCCTGCAGGCCAAGGGCAGCCTGTGTCACCGGCCTGATAATTGCTTACTAAATCAAGGTGGCTGGCAGCAACTGCCTTCCTCTGGGCCTCTCTTTTCTGATGGCCTGGAATGTGCCAGAAGCAGGAAATGGAACTGCTTCAGGAGCAAGGGTCTTCTAGGTGGAGGGGCTGAGTTGCAAATGGCCGGGGCTTGGGATTCCCTGCGCCCGTTCAGGTGAGCTCAGCACAGCTCTCTGCTTTGGCGGCCTTTTGCATTGCACAGGACCTACCGGAAACAATGAGAATAATGGCTGTCATTGGCTCCTTGATGAAGGGATCTGGGAGATTCTGTAACTTGCTCATGGAAGCGTTCTTTATGGGCTGGAGTTGGGTTTGAGCCCAGCTGTTCAGACTGGACTCCAAGGTTCTTTGCCCTACAATATCAAAACGGGGACACTAAATGCTAGTATGTGATAGGAGAAATGGCACCCTCCTCTCCCATGGTACCCTGTGGTTTTGTACCACAGAGCTCTTCTCCCGGTCACAAACCTTGCTTGTAAAGACAGGTGTTTTTCCTTCCCCTCCACTAATGCTTACCCAACCAGAATTTCACCCTTCAGAGCTCAGCTTCCAGCGTCTTCCTGTGTCAAGATCCAGGGCTGGTGGTGATAATCTGCTACCAAGACCAAAACTCCTGGGGCCACGTAGTTGTCATGAATGTGAGAGGCAGCCAGACATGAGGCATCAGGAAATACTGGGGTCTGGGGCAAACCCAACATAAAATTATCTTCATTATTTTCTTTTTTAATTAACCAAGCCAAAATATGTCTCTGGGCTCCAACTGGCTCCCAGACTATTTAGAATCTTTGATATTGCTCAACTTCTACATTCTGTGTAGACCAACACCTTTCACCTATAGCCAATAGTATTGATAAAGTAGCTGAAGCCAGTGCTTTAAAAGTCACATCTCTCTACTTTCAGTCTAGGACTTTTTCTGCTCTGAGGTGTAACTAATTCGTACTATCGTGTTAATGATTGACCAAGCCTTTATGTTACTCTTAGAAAGGAAAGAGCAATGGTACAAATGTATGCACCATGACAGCATGTTGGGAGACACTGGAGAATAGAGGGCTCGATGCCATGTATACATGGTCATCTGTGCTGCATCAATGTATTTTTCAGAGAGGAAGAAGCACCCTTGTTATTGATGGGAAGAAGTTATGCTCATCATTTCCTGTTTGTTTCCCATCGGGGGAGACTTTCTGGAGCCTCACAGCTCCATTTCCTGCTGCTCTTTCTTCCCCAGATCTTTGGCGCCCCACCCCAGCACAAGAACTAGGCTGGTAACTTATGCAAAGTTAATGCCATCTCGCTGTATTTCCTTAGGCTTTCTGCGGGAGGGAAGGAAGCATCATGCACTTGATTTGAATTCCACGACCTTTGCAAACACACGTCTGCTTCTTATTTTGCTCTGCAGTGGAGGAAAATGTGAAAACCTATGTGACGGGAGAGGAAAACATGAGACCCAGTAGGATGCCTTGTGTGTGGCTTGGTGGTTAAAATGATGGTTTCTGTGTGTATAAGGAGGCCAAGCCACATCCACAGACAGGCTGCTTGACCGTGAGGGTCCTGGCGGAGCCTCCATCCTCCCATGATACCTGTTCTTCCATGTTTATTGTGGCACTATTCACAAGAGCTAAGACATGGCATCTGCCCCAGTGTCCAGCAAGAGATGAGTGAGTAAAGAAAATGAAGAAAATGTGGGGTATATATACAGCATGGAGTTTTATTCACCCATAAAGAAAGGCAATATATCATTTGCAGAAAAATGGGTGGAACTAGAAACCATCATTTTAAGTGAAATAAACCAGACCCAGAGAGACAAATCACATGTTTTCTTTCATAGGTGGATGCTAGATTTCAAGAATATATATTATATACATGGGGCTGGGGTTTAGCTCAGTTGGTAGAATGCAGGTCCACACTCTCTGAGGACCTAGGTTCAATCCTCAGCATTGCAAAAATGAGAGAAGAACATGGTAATCTTCTCCCCAAACAATCCAGAAACAATCAGCCATTGAAAACCCTATAAGGGTCGCTATGAGTCAGACCCAACTTTATATATATGTATTGTGTGTGTGCGTGTGCGTGTGTGTATGTGTGTGTATTTATATATATGTATGTATATATTATATATACATACATATATAAATATATACATATATAAATATATATGCATATTTATAAAATATATGTATGTATTATATATGTGTATATATATTATATATGCATATATATAAAATATATATGTGCATATTATATATATGTATATATATATTATATAAGTTGACTCCATATCCTGGCTCTTGTGAAGACTTCTGCAATAAACATAGGAGTACAAGTGTATCCTCCGCGTGCTGACTTCATTCCTTTTTGATAAGATTTCTGGATCATATAGTAGTTTGCTTTTTAGTTTTTTGAGAAATGTCCATACTGTTTTCCATAATAACTATACTAGTTTACATTTCACTCTTTCACTGCTATCAAGGATCATAAACAACAGACCTCATTTTTGCTGCAGTCAAACAGGCAGTAAAACTGAGCTCAGCAGGCCAGGTGCAGGGCAATAAGGAATAGTGGGGACTGAGGCAAAGGAAGGAAGGAGCCTTTCAGGGGGTGCCCACTACTCCACTTCATCTGATGCTTGTCCTATGGGAATCCAGACTTAGTATGGCCCTATCTTCTGATTCTTCACAGGGAGCTACACAAATGGATTCTTATGTGATACTTCCAGATGATTCTTAGCCACAAACTCAATTTTTTTTGAGTATTAAAATTTCTTAATATCTTAATTGTACATATTTATGGGGTTGTTGTTGTTGTTGTTAGGTGTTGTTGAGTCATATCTGACTCTATGTACAACAGAACAGAACACTATCCAACCCTGGGCTGTGCACACCATCTTTTTCTGTTTGAGTCCATTGTTGAAGCCACTGTGTTTCTTCTCATTTTGAGTCATGCCACATCAGCAAAAGGAGGTCCCGGGGGCTTTACTCCATTCCCATCATTGAGGTAACTCTACTTTGAGGAGCTAACTCTTCCCCCATTTTTTCTTGAATGCCCTCCAGTCTGGGGTATCGTTTTCTGGCACTATATTTGACAGTGCTTCTCTGCTATTCATAGGGTTTTCAATGGCTGGTTGTTTCAGGAATGGGCTGCTGGGTCCTTCTCTCTAGTCTTTCTTAGCCTGAAAGCTCAGATGAAACCTGTCCACCATGGCCCTGTTGGCATCTGAGATACTGGTGCCATAGCTTTCAGCATCACAGCCACATGCAACCCCCACAGCACGACAAGCTGACAGACCCATGCAGACTCAATGTTTATGAGGCCCTCAAAAATATGATGATGGACTGAATTCGACTCCAAAGCACAGGTTAGAAATCCCTCCAGATGAATATACCTCATCACAGTGTTTGGGATCCTTAGTGTATTTCCTCCTTTTCATATCTATTGCCTTTCCCACAACTGGATTAGAACCCTTTTGAGAGGGGGGATCATGGCTTTCTCATCTCAGCAAGTCTGGTGGCCATCTTGCAGCTGTTGCATCAATGAAGCATAACAAATATGTATTGAACGAACACGTGCAATCTCTCTCTCTCTCCTGCAGCTGAGAAACAAATAAATAATAGCATCTAATTTAAAAGAAACAGGATGAAATATGTGTGAACGTCCTATTCTTTGATGGGAGGCTGCATGTGAAAGAGATTTCCAAGTTATTTTTGCCAGGGATGTTCCCAAAAGACTCAGAGACTTTTCTGGACACGTGGTGTTGGCTGGTGAAATCCCCTTCTGGGCTCTGCATTGCGATTAAAGCTCACTGTGTTCACATAGCTCTGGAAGAGGGAGGTTGCTTGGGAAAATAGGTTACCGCCCTTGTGGGCTATAGAGGTCTCCTGCTGAGGCTCCAGCTGTCTCTCAGCTGACCTCACACCCTCGTTTGGATGTTACTCCCTGGGAATGTCTTTTCCCCCAGTAACAAGGAAACCCTGCTAATTGTATGTTGCCACCGGGGAGAATCTGGTGTAGCAGTCGGAAGGTTTAGCCAGGGCATTAAAACTAGCCTGGTCTGCACTGGAATCCCTGGTAGGGCACAACTATCAAGGTGGCCTCAAGCTGGAGGTTGAGCCTCTCTGAACCTCGGTTCCCTTTTTTGAAAAATGTGACTCATCACACCCTCCCTGTGGTTTCATTACTGGGGTTGGAAATAGCTATGGAAAAGGCTTGGTGTATGGTAAATACTGAGTGAATGAGTGCCACCATCACCTAAAGAGATGGTTCCCAAAGTTCTGTTTAGCAGCAGGACCCCTTTCCAAATTCAGTCATGCCTGGAACTCTGATACGAGAAACAGAGCAAATGGGAGATGCCCTGGTCTGAGTGGAGAGGCTTGAGGGAGACGCTTCGGATCTCTGAAAGCCTAAAGAGCACAGTCTGGAAGCCCTAAGTCTGTTCCAATGGAATCTTTCCAAGATGCAGAGACTCAGTGGCCACTGGGGTGGAGCGCATCTCAGCCTCCACCATGGGTCCTCAAGGGAACTGAGGCTTGGACCCAGGAAGCTGGGCTCTGGGGCTGGTGATGCAGAGATGACCAGAGGTGAGATGTAAGGCAATGGCTTTGGAATCTCTGTGGCCTGGTTCATAGCCTGGATCCATCCCTGATGCCTGTGTATCAATGGGTCGGTCAACTGCCCTCTGTGTACTTCAGTTTCCCCCATTGTAAAATGGAGACAAGGGTCAGTACCCAACTTGAAGAGCCATTGAGTCAGGTCCGACTCATAGTGGCCTCATGTACAACAGCACAAAACACTCCCTGACACTGTGTTATGCCCAGCACTATATCAGTTCTTCTTTACTGTTCATAGGGTTTTCAATGGCTGATTGTTTGGGGATTGTTTTGGGAGTGGGCTGCCAGGTCCTTCTCCCATTTTTTGGGGTGCTAGGGATCAAACCCAGGGCCTCAGAGCATGCAGAGCAGCACTCAATCGAGCTAAACCCCAGACCCCACAAGAAACAAACAATATACATAAAAACACAAAGCATAGCTGACAATATATAAAAACTTAATAAAAGAAACAATTATAATGGCGTTAGCAATGCCTTGGGCCTGTGTAGAAGTTCACATGGGATCCAAAGGCTTTAATGGGCATTTTGTTCTCACAACAACCAATGGGGAAGAAATTATTCCTTCCACTGTATAGACAAGAACAAGGTGGTGGAGACAGAGGGGAAAGAGGAAGTGAAAGAAAAGAGGGAGGGAGAAAAGAAGGAGGAGGACCTTTCAGAAATGTAGTTATTTGCTTAAAGTCACATGGGAAATGGAGTGGTGGAGGTAGGATTGGATTTATCTTCTGACAAGGATCTACCAACCTTTACTCTCTTTACTCTCTTCTCTCAGAGCCACACCCCCACCTAGCTGAATCGATACAATTTGCGCTTAAAAATATCCTGCATCACAAGTGGCTGATACATCACATATGTACCTCCATTCTCCTCTTCTGTGCTTATGGCAGACAGTATTAATCAATACCTATCGCAGATCCTCACAGATGACAGATGGCCAACACATGGCATAAGTACCACTACTCTACTTCTGTGCTCATGGCAGACATTGCTAATCAATCCTTTCACTTTCTCACTGAGCTTTTCTTGTACAGTGGTCTGCACAGCCACTTAGAACAGCCTGGGATTGGGCTCAGGAGCAACAACTCTCTGCTCATACCCCACCCTGATGCCCACCTTCAGCCCCTTGCCCTGGGCAGACATGAGTCCAGAAACCTAGGTGCTGCGATGCCTTGCTGAGCACGTGGGGCTCCAAGTTGGCTGGGTCACTGGGACATTTTCCTTTGTCCTCTGGCTCTGTGCCTGAGAAAAGGAACAGCTATTACAGGACAAATTATTTGTGCTTAAAAATAACCCTTTATCTCAGAGCTGAATCACATAATTAGGAGTCCTTTCCAATGAGATTTAACACACCCACCTATAATAGTGGCCATTATCCATACCTTCCCACCTTCCCGTTGGATTTAACTTCCTGCCCTCTGCCCACGTCCAGCAATTCTCTTGCTCCTGAATTAGATGCTGAAGAAACTGCTTGTCCCAAATTGGCCCCATTGAGATTTATGCCTTTCCAGGGCAGGGGGAGGAACTCAAGGGCTTTTGGATAAGAGGAAAAGAGAATCACCGTGACTCCTTCAGCACTTGGCCCTTTGTCTGAAAGACACGCAGGGCTGGGGCATGGGGAGAAGAACCACCTCGGGGCATGCTTGTGGTTTGGGGGCCATGACTCCCTACTTCTTCCTTCCCTGACAACCATAGTTTTTGTTTGGTTTTTGCCCTCTGGTTTGGTGGGAAAAGATATGATGAATACAGTGATTCCAAAGAAATGCAGCAGTCATTTTAGGGTGGAAATGTGTGCACTGGACCTGAAGCATCATGGATGGTCTGTTATAATTCTACAAGTCCCAAACCGTCCCCTGGTGTCCCTCTCAAAGTGTCTAGGGGAAAGGCAGAGAGAGAGAGAGAGAGAGAGAGAGAGAGAGAGAGAGAGAGAGAAAGAGAGGGAGAGAGAGAGAGAGAGGAATAGAAAGAGAGGGAGGGAGGGCAAGGGAGAGAAAGAGAAAATGAGAGAGGAAGGGAGGGAGAGAGAAGGAGGAAGGGGGAGAGTGGCAGAGAGAGAGAGAGAAGAAAGAGAAGGAAGAAGAGATGGAGGGAAGGGGAGAGAAGAAAAGAGAGGTATAGAAAGAGAGAGAGGGAGGGAGGGAAGGGGAGAGAAAGAAAGAAAGAGGAGAGGAGGGAGAAAGAAAGAGAGAGACAGACAGACAGACCGACACTGACAGGCAGAGATGGGGAGAGGCAGGCAGGTATCCATAGGCATAATCACTCCTTTGCTTTCTACCTTAATACTGTCTTCCTTCTACATTCTTCACACTTGTTGTTGTTGTTGTTAGGTGCTGTCGAGTCGTGTCCGACTCATAGCAACCCTCATAGGGTTTTCAATGGCTGACTGTTTCAGGATTGCCTTGGGAGTGGGTTGCCACGTCCTTCTCCCATTTTGTGGTGCTGGGAATCGAACTCGGGACCTCAGAGACTGCAGAGCAGCGCTCTACCAACTGAGCTAAATCCCAGCCCTCTTCACACTTACCTGGCAAAAATCTTCAGGTTAAATCCAAGGACTGATTTTTTTCATTCCTGTGGCTACATGGGTTCACACGGCTGGAGGAAAAGCACCCAGCCACGTGGCCTGGTGTTCCTCTAAATTCCTTCTCACGAACGTCAGAATCCTCCCACGTGCCCACCATCCCAGCTGCTCGATGACCTCCGTGACCAACTCTTCTCCGTCAGTGTTGGTTAATCGCCTTGCTGCCTCTGCCCTGGGAAGACAAAAAGAGAAGGGATTGACCCCAGGCTGTCTTTCTGCCACTTCCATGCCAGTCAAGCTTCTCCAGGTGAGCCAGCACCCCTGCCCCTCGCTGGCCCGTGACGCCCATCTGGGCTGCCGCCCCTCCACTGGGTTTCTCCCCTTGCTCCTGCTCCACTCCCTCCCTCCAGCAGTTGGTTCCTGCCTCTCCAGAATTGTCACCCCTTCTGTGTCTCCCGGGCCATCCCAATCAGCAAGCAAACTTGCTGCGACAGCTCCCTTCTCAGAACAAAACAAACAAAAATAATGGAGATCTTCTCTTGACGCCACTTCCCATTCCTGTTACCATCTGTTCCATTCAGGAAAAAAAGGGTTGCTCAAAAGAGTTGCCCAGATTTCTCTAAAGCAGCCTCTCCCGCTCTCCCTGGAGGCCACTCCACTCCAGCTGTGTGGAGCTCTCCGATGGTCTCCACGCTGCCGCCTCTGATGGGCTGGCCTTGGCGTCCATGTGATTGGAACTGGCAGCAGGATTTGTGACAATTGATTGCTCCCTTTGTCTAGAAATGCTTTATGCACTTGGCGTTCAGGACAAGCCTGCCGCTGGAGTCCTCCCTGACAGCGCCCTGCCCGTCTCCTTCCCTGGGTCTTCCTCATTGTCTGGCAAAATCACACCTCTCGGAGATCAGGGGTCCTTCTCCCCACTCGTGCACTTGTGCAGGGCTCATCCAGTCCCCTAGCATGAACTACAAGCTGTGTTCTAACAACCCCCACACAAGATAGGCATCTTCTGCTGAAGTTCCGTCCTGAGGTCCAGAGCTATAGTCCAAGTCTTGTGGAGCACTTTGCCCTTGGACACTAGTGGGCATCCCACCTAAGGGGGCCACAGCAGCACCTCCCACATCTCAAAAATTCAACTCCATTCTTCCAGCTGCTTACAATTCATTTTCCCAGTTCCTTTTTCTCTCACTTTCTACATATACTCTGTCAGGAAATCCTGACTTCCCACATAATCCAGAATCTGATGGCTTCTCAAAATGCTCGGGTCCCAGCTGCCATGTGTCTGACCTGGATACTTGTAGAAGCCTCCCCGTGCGTCCTCTTGCCTCTCTTCCTGCCCCTACATGCCATTCTCCATATGGAAAACGGAGAGAAATGGAATCATATCACGTCCCTTCTCTGCTCTGAGGGCTTCCCATTTCACTCATTGATCTAACAAGTGCTTATTGAGTGACTGTCATGTTACTAGGATTCTTCTAGATGCTGGAAATACAGTGGTGGGCAAAATGGACAAAGTTCCAGAGTGGATGGATGGATAGAAAGATGGATGGATGGGATGGGTGGATGGATGGGATGGGAAGATGGATGGGTGGGTGGATAGATGGGATGGGTGGATGGATGGGGTGGAGGGAGGGATGGGTGGGTAGATGGATGGGTAGGTGGGTAGATTGGATGGGTGGATGGATGGGGTGGATGGATGGATGGGTGGGTGGGTGAATGAAGGAATGGATGGAAAGATGGATAGGATGAGGAGATGGATGAGATGGGAGGATGGGTGAGTGGGTGGATGGATGGGATGGAAGGATGGATGGGTGGGTGGATGGATGGGATAGGAGGGTGGATGAGTGGGTGGATGGATGTAAGAATAGGTATATGTGTGTTTGGGCATATGTACAGGTAGGGGGATGGGGAAGGTGAGGTGTGGAGAAACAGGCTGCAGTATAACCTTAGAATACCCACCATTTGGACACTTATGTGTCATATTTATTCCAGAATGTCTTCCACGCCTCCTCCTCACCTGTTTGCCTGTCCACTCCATTACCTTGTAGCCACATCCCCACCAAACCAGTTGCTCTCAGAAATGCCTTTTCTCACTTCCATATCTTCCAGCTGTGTCTTCTCTCTGCCCTTTTGCACTCAATTTCACACCTGTAACACCTCCCTCCCTGCTCTCACTCTGGTGCCAGCTTCCTTCTGGTCTAGGACTTTAGTAGCAATTCTGCCCCAAGGCTACATGACAAGGATTGCTCTTCCCTCATTCACTCTTTGAGTGTAGTGCAGACTGGGGGCTGCGCTCACAGAAAATCAATCTGCCTTGTGAATAGAAGAGGAAGTCAGTGTGGCGGGTGACTGAACCTTTCAGATGGGCTCAGACTGAGTCCTGACACGTCTTAGCTGTGCCCCCTTGACCAATGGCTTTATCTCCCTGGGACTCAGTTGATTCACCTGTCACCCAAGAAGGGCAACAGCTTCCTTCTCCTGGAATTATGGGAGAATCAGATGAGAGGATGAGTGTGAAGGACAGGGACTTTTATTTGGATCCTAGCTTGGCCTCTTGACCTAGGGGAAGAAACTGCCCATTTCTCAATCTCTGTATAGCTAAAAAATGGAGATAATGGTAAGCACTTCACAAGGCCGTTTGTGGTTTACAAGAAACCGTGTGAATACTTGGCCTAGAATCTGGTGTCTAGCAGGTACTTAGGAACTTCTTTTTATTTTATTTTATTTTTTTGCGGTACTGGGAGTTGAATCCAGGGCCTTGTGCTTGCCTGCTCTGCAAGTGCTGGACCACTGAGCTGCACCCCAGCCCGTTTTTTTGTTTTGTTTTGTTTTGTTTTGTTTTTTGTTTTTTTACTTTTTTACTTTTTGAGGCAGGGTCTCATCAAATTAGGCAGATTGCCTCTGGTCTCAACCTTGCGATCCTCCTGCCTCTGCCTCCTGAGCCACAGGGACTAGAGGTGTGCCCAACCGTGCCCAGCCACTTAGGAAGTTCTTACTGTCGTTGATTTTATGATGCTTTGGAGCTCAAAAGCCATGGTGGAACCACAGGCACAAGCACGCTGGGGAAGTTCCTGGAGCATCGGAGGCTCCAGGGAGGCGTGAGGTCCTTGGTGATACCACGTATCCTGGACAGGCTGTGTTTCTGGAACTTAGAACCTACTGCTCTTCCCAGCACATTTCACTTCTCAACTGGTACGTGAGAAGCCAGCTATACTTCTTTAATCTGTAGAAAAGCAACTGCTGGAAAGTCCGGGGTAAAATATGAATGCCTTCCTCTCCATGCTTATCCTGCTGGCCATCTTAGAAAGGGCAGCACCCTCCCCTTTTATCTTCATCCACACGTAAATGTAAAACACGCTGCCCAGGGGATGATGGATGGAGTGGCTGCTGGTCAGATTAGCTGCCATCCAGAAGGTCGAGGATCTCTTGTGAAGGCAAATATATCACCCAGAAGCCCTTCGAAAGCCTAGATGTCAGCCGGGAGCAGGTGGAAAAGGGTGCTGGCCCTTCTCAATAACTAATTCCACTTCATCTTTAAAGCATTTTATTGTGAAATAGATCGTACATAGAAAATAGTGAAAACCTACATATACTGTTAAAGATTAACAACAGCATGAACACCTATGGGCCCACCACTCAGCTTACGGAACAGGACACTATAATAATTTGTTGTTGTTCTTAGGTGCCGTTGAGTTGGTATCCAACTCATAGCGACCCCACATACAACAGGTGAAACACTATTGTCAGTGCTTCTCTGATGTTCATAGGGTTTTCAATGGCAGATTGTTTTTTGGGAATGGGTTGCCGGGTCCGTCTCCCACGCCTACAGCACCTTGTGTTCCCAGGCAGTCTCCCATCCAATGACTAACCAGGCCCAAACCTGCTTAGCTTCTGAGATCTGACAGGATTGGATGCCACAAGGCTATGGCTGTAGGCATTAATAATTTAGAATCTCTTAAAAGGACTTTCAAGCTAAAGCTGAACCTGAACCATGAACCTATTCTAGTCAAAGAATTAAAAAATTTTTTTTTCTGAACCTGAATCCTAATCCAGTGAAAAATTGGATTTAGGCTCAGCTTTTATTTACTTTTTTGTATCATTGTTGTTGGTAGGTGCCATCGAGTCGATATCCGACTCATAGCAACTCCACATACAACAGGCAAAACACTATTGTCAGTGCTTCTCTGCTGTTCCAGGGTTTTCAATGGCGGATTGATTGTTGGGAGTGGGTTTCTGGGTCCTTCTCCCTTTTGTATCATTAGTGATTTAAAATTCTGAAATATCTTTAAGAATGGTTTTCTTCAGCTCCACATAAGATTAAGATTTGAAACCCAAACCAAATCCGAACCCAAACCCTCTAAATTTTAACATATTGAACCTGTACCTGCACCTGAACCAAATTTTTCACACATTTGAAGCCCTGCTTCTATTATGACAAGTAAGTATATTTATACTTTGTAAAGCACTAGGAACTATTCCAGACACTGCTCAATATTATCAAAAGTTTAATGCAGTTATTATCATCATCATTGTCATCATCTTATTTTCAAGGAACAAAGCCATCCTTTTCAAATACATGTAATGATATTAAATCTTTTGACTGTCTTCATGGCATAGATATGTCTGTCAACTTGTCGACTTGTCATGCTGTGGGGGCTTGAGTGTCACTGTGATGCTGAAAGCTGTGCCACCGGTATTTCAGATCCAAGCAGGGCCACCCACAGTGGATAGGTGTCAGCTGAGCTTACAGACTAAGTCAGTCTACGGAGAAGGAGCCAGCAGCCCATTCCTGAAACAATTAGCCATTGAACACCCCATGACTAGCAGAGAAACACTGCCAAATATAGTGCCAGAAAGTGAGCCCCCCAGGTATTCAAGAGATGACTGGGGAAGAGTTACTTCCTCAAAGTAGAGTTGACCTTAATGATGGAAGTGGAGTGAAGTCCCTGGGACCTCCATTTACTGATGTGGCACTACTCAAAATGAGAAGAAACACAGTGGCTGCAACATTGGGCTCAAACATAAAAAGATCGTGTCCATGGCACAGTGTTGGGTAGTGTTTCGTTCTGCTGTACATTGGGTCACTATGAGTCAGATTCGACTAGATGGCACCCAACAACAACAACATGGAGTAGGTAGCACAAGCATTTTCTTCTAGACAGATGAGTGCACTAAGAGATTGAAGCAGGTGTTCAATGTTAGTAGAAGCAATCACAGGCTTATGATCTCAATCCATATCTTCCTTAAGGATTTTATCTATGAACCTTATACTCATTCTCAGGCTGGGATATCACCCTGTGCTCTTTCTAGAACATGGAAGTCCTTGGGAATTATCAACCATCTGTTGTTGTTAGGTGCCATCGAATCAGTATCCTACTCACAGTGACCCTCATAGGGTTTTCAATGGATTGCCTTGGGAGTGGATTGCCAGGTCCTTCTCCCATTTTTGCGGTGCTAGGAATTGAACTCGGAACCTCAGAGACTGCAGCGCAGTGCTCTACCAACTGAGCTAAATCCCAGCCCATCAACCATCTGGACTCTACAAATTCGTGGGTCAGGACCTTGGACAGTGACAAGCACCCTTGAAGAATTAAGCACTTGGCAGCAGAGCAACATTTCCCCAACGTCCATCCCAGCGGGCGCTAGTAGCTTTGCAACAAAGTAAATAGCATCTTCAGGGGCGAGTCTGGATACCTTCTCACTCACTGTACAATTTGCAATTCTGTAAAACATCCCCTTGCCCTATAATCCTTTTGTTTATCTTCAGGGCTAACTCTTTGCTCCCATCACAGTGGGATGCATGTGCCAAGTTTCTGCACAGTTAATTAAGGTCAAAACTCATTTCCACAAGAAATATCACTGAGATTGAGGTTGCAGAGTGTAGTCTGGCCTCCATTATTCAGGAAATAGGTGTGTGTCTGAGGCGGGGGTTGGGGCTGGGGAAGACAGAAAGGGGAGAGGGAAAATTACAGAACAGGGTGGTACAGTCATGAGTTAAACTATTACAAAATAATTCAAACAATTCCGAGTTGTGGTGGGGGTGGGGATTCTTAGCCAAAACATGACCACCAAGAATAATGAATCCCTTAGGATAGGCATGCATATGTCCTTGTCCCAAGGCCCTAAGAGGAAGACTGGATGAGCTCTTCCAGTGAGTTAATCACGCCTCTACTGGATCCTGCACGTCCTCAGGGAGACAGGAAGGAGGAACAAATGAAAAGCAGCTTTTTTTTTTCTACAAGAGATTTTACTAGTCCTTAACATTTGTGGCTAATTTGGACCCCAGGAGCCTGTTCAAAGGTTCCAGTGATCTTGAGGAGAGAACAGAAGCTGGAAGCTGGAAGTCCAGGCCTGACACCATCTTAGTCTCTTGACCTGACACCTCCTTGGTCCCTCCTTGGTCCTCCCTTGACCTGAAGCCTCCTTGGTCCCTTCCTTGAGTCCGTTCTTCTTCTTCCCTGGGAGTTAGCATCTGCACCTGGCTGTCAAGGGCTGACAACACCTACCTTGGCTACTTGTGGGCTGTGTGAGTCCAGACGGCATCACAGATGGAGCAATGTAAGCTCTTCTGAAAAATCAAATCCACACAAGGCAGTGTGGCCGCCACGTTCCGCTCTGGTCACGGAAGATTTAATAATCATCTGTTTGAGCCTTTCTTTCCCAAACAAAGCTGAACATCTTGAAGGCAGGGTGTACACTCATCCTGAAGTCTTTGGCCCCTGACACTGCAGTTTGTGCAGCGTGGTCCTGGGATGATTTGAAAATTAAATGTTTCCCCTTTCCCCAAACACGTGTGTTGAAGGCTGGGCCCCCAGTGCAATGTTCTGAGGCAGGACTTTGGGGAAATGATTGAATGTCGAGGGCTTTGACCTACTCAGTGGATTAACCCATTGGCGGATTCACATTTTGATGGCCTTATTAGGAGAGATGCCTGCAGCCGTAGCCCTGTGGCATCTGATCCTGTCAGATCTCGGAAGCTAAGCAGGGTCAGGCCTGGTTAGTCCTTGGATCAGAGACCATCTGGGAACACCAGGTGCTGTAGGCTTGGGAGAAGGACCTGGCAACCCACTCCCAAAAATCAATCCACCATTGAAAACCCTATGAATAGCGGAGAAGCACTGACAATAATGTTTCACCT
This sequence comes from Pedetes capensis, assembly GCA_007922755.1. Classification (NCBI taxonomy): domain Eukaryota; kingdom Metazoa; phylum Chordata; class Mammalia; order Rodentia; family Pedetidae; genus Pedetes; species Pedetes capensis. The sequence goes on from VMDO01000728.1 coordinate 177,366, forward strand.
GTTGTACATAGGATTACTATGAGTTGGACACCAACTTGTCGGCACCTAACAACAACAACAACATTGGGAGAGATGATGGAAATTGTGAGGCAGGACCTGCCTGGGGGACATAGGCCATGGGGATGCCCATTTGTAGGGCATACCTTATCCAGGTCTCCTCCCCTCCAGTCCTTCTATTTTCTGGCTTCCAGCCAGGGGAACAGCCTCCTCTGTCACATACTCCTAGTGACATGATGCTCTGTCTAACTGCAGGCACATGGCAAGGGGTGCGTGGGCGCCAGGGGTGCATGGGCTGAAGCCTCTGGGACCATGACCCCAAATAAGACTTTTCTCCTTGAAGCAGATTTGCTCAGGTGTTTTGCCACAGTGACCAACGTGGGTCCTTGCCGAATATTTATGGAAGAGGCTGGATGGAGAAATAAAGAGCATAAATTCTGCTCCCAGGAAAACAGGGTCCCATCTTGGCTTTGTTACACCCCATCTTATGACCTTGGGTGAGTCTCTTCACTTCATTTATTCTCAGTTCCCCCATCTTTAAAAGGGTGAGAACAGTTCCTGGGGTCCCTGGGAGCCCCCCATAAGGCCACGAATTTAAGACATGTAGGAGTGCTTCTAGTACCTTCTCTGTTCCCAACAAACCTTGGATCACATACTTATCCTCAGCATTCTAACTAAGGGGCTGCAATCGTCAAGGGGGCACTCTGTCACTTCCCCCGTGACACCTCCAAATCTATTCCAATCTGACTGTTTTCTCCACCAGTGGATGTCCAGAAATAGCCAGCGAGAGGATCCAGGTGCAGCAGAAGGCGGACCTTGGCTTATGGGCCATGTGACCCCACTCCCATCGCTTTCCCCCTCCCAGCCCCTTTCCCTCTGTGTACAGAGGTGGCCGGAATTGATTTCTGCTTCACCCCGGCTCTGCTGTTTCTAAACGCCATGAGCGATCTCGGTGCGGAAAGGAGGTCACCCTTTCAGAGCCCCCTGCCGCCGCCCCCAGGGAGGAGTGGAACATAATAGAACAAGGGATGCTTGCCGGAAACAGAGCCAAGCTGATCCCACGGGCATCTGCAGGGTGACCCAGCCCCACGCCGCTGTGCCTGAAAGGCGCAATTCAAAGTGGAGAGCGAGCGGAGAGGAGCGCCCCACTTTCCATTCAGGGACATCTAAGCCTAAGGGCTGTCCCCGATCCCACTCTCCTTCTCCCAAGGGGTCCTTTTACCTGGCTAACACATTTCCTGAGCCGACTACTCTCTCTTTAAAAGAAGTCATCTGTGCCTGTGGTTCAATAAGATCATTGCTGCCGCGCTGAAAAGGATCTGGGATCCGCTTTTGTCAGGAAATGAAATGCTTTCTTAGGGAATTGAGCGGGGGGAAGTAGGCTTTTCTTTACCCCCTTCCAACACCCAATACAATTTCATGAAACAAATATATAATTTGGGTTAAATAGTAAATCATCTGACATCTACATTAAGCCATCCAAGGGGAGGAACTATGAAGGAAAAAGAAATATCCCACAGGACAGCAAGGCCATCTTGAGGCTTCAGTAGCAGTAAGAACTGGAGTCCCTTCACATGGTCCCAGTAGGAACTAAGGATATCCCACAAAATGAGAGAGAGAAGGATAAATCACCATGGCTGTGACCATGGACAAGCTGTGTGACTTTGAGTGAATACTTGACCCTCTCTGACTCTGCTATGAAATTGCGCGTTCCGACCCTGGCATTTTCTGCCTTAACACAAGGTCAGGAAATAAAAAACCATCTAGGATGGTCAAATGCACCTTCAGTGTCATCCTGAGCACTGGTGATACAATGAGGTTCCTGCTTACCAGGAGTTGCTGAGGAGGGGAAACAGAGGTTTAGAGAGGTGAGCTGATCACTGCTTTACCATGAGGTGAAAGTTGGCAGCAGAGTTGAGGAAGCTGCAGGCGCCACAGGGAGCCCTGAGAAGGGCTGTGTGTGTGTGTGTGTGTGTGTGTGTGTGTTTATGAGTGTGTGTACATTTGTGCACACACGGGCTCATGTATGTGCTCGCAAGTGAAGTGTGTGTGTGTTTGTGTGTGTGTTGTGGGTGTGTTAGGAGGTGTTAGAGAAGCTTTCCCTGTGCACAACTGTGTTTGTCACCTTTCTGACACTATAAGGAAATACCTGAGACAATTAACTTATATGGAGAGGTTTATTTGGGCTCATGGTTTGAGAGGTTTAAGTCAAGTGTCTCTTGCCTGGGCCTGTGGCAGTGCTTTGTGGCAGGAGTGCATGACAGAGCAAAACTACTCACCTGAGAGCAAGGGAGCTGAAGACAAACAGCAAGGGACGAGGGCTCACAGTCTCTTTGAAGGAGACGCTCTCGATAACCTAAGGACCTCTCACTAGGCTGTGTGTCCCAAACACTCCACTCTGTCCCCAGAATGCCACCCTAGGGACACATGGGACACTGAGCCAAACCACATCACTGGGAATCTGAAATGAAACACAAGGAAGACATCTCAGAAGGACCTTTTTTTTTTTTTTTTTTTTTTTTTTGAGGAACTGGGGGTGTTGAACCCAAGGCCTCACAATACTTTGCAAGTGTCTCCCACTGAGCTACACCCCCAGGCCCCTTTTTATTTTTAATCTTGAGACAGGATCTCACTAAGTTGGACAGCCTGCCTCTGGCCTTGAACTCGAGATCCTCCTGCCTCAGCCTCCCGAGTCACTGGGATAACAGGCGTGTGTCTCAGTGCCTGTTTTTGATCCATCTTTGTTGTTTTGTTTTCCGAGGCAGGGTCTCACTAGGTAGCCCAGGCTGGCCTCGAACTCACAATTCTCTTGTGTCTGCCTCCTAAGTGCTGGGATCACAAGTGTGTACCACCACATCCCGCTGCTGTTTACCCATCTTAAGCCATGAAGGGTGAATGCTCTTGGGGACTTCCAAGAAAATAATACTGGAAAAATATTCCTGGTCCTTCAGACAGGACCCAATTAGGAACTGAGAGGAGGAGCTGGAACTCCTAAGTCAAACTCCAAAATCCTCGTGGAGCATTTAAGTATCTTTTTCTGAGTATTCACTATACGACAGGTAAAGTATTATCTCATTTAGCCTTTAATTTTTTGAGGCAGGTAGTATTATCATCAGTCTCACCCTAGGGATGAAGGGGCTGAGGTTCAGAGGGGTTAAGCCTGGGCATGAACCAGCCACCACACTGCCTCTTGAGATAGAAACTGGACAGATGAATAGGAGGGTCCCAGGAAGCTCCAGGTGGGGAGATCAGCTTGGGCCAAGGTTTACAGGTGAGTGACAAGCCAGCGAGTCAGAGGCCGGGGTTCTGTGTCTGCTGGTTTGAATGCAGTGAGTGTGGTGGGAGAGGGCCATGGACATAGCAGGTGGCCTCAGATTTGGCACAAGAGAAGGCAAAATCGATGATCTGAGCCTGAGACTTTGTCCTGAGGCCAAAAGGAGCCACCAGAGTTCCCAGCACAGAAGACCTATCACTTAGCTTATTTTGAAGCACTATTCTGGGGGTCCTGCAGAGAATGGAGCTCTCCTTTTGGCACTAACGGCCAGGGGACTTTGCCACAAGAGACAGTGAGTTATGAACCCAAGAGATAGTGATGCCCAGCTGCCGTCTCCCTCCCCCGCCCTGTTGTCAGCTCCTTCCACATGTTGCCCACTCGGCTTCGGCTTCGCCATTGAGACAGTGTCTCCCCAGGTGTCCCACTCCCTGTTAGGAGGCCCTCATCCATGACAGCCACAATGAGGGACCATGGGTGTGTGGGGAGCGGAGCCATCAACAACTACCCTTCACCTAGTCATCATCTAGGGAAGATATGGAGCCATGAGGAACAGGTGTCAATTTAGACAAAGACCAGGAGGCAGTGATTGGCTGCTCTGTAGAAACAGATGTGACCCTCGCTCCCTTCTGCACACTCTGTCCACTGCTAGAGGGGAGGGAGCTGCTTTGGAGCCTCCGGGTCATCTTTAAAACCAACTGGATGAAGAGGGGCAATGTTTCCAAAGCATAGCCCAACAAACCACCATACAAGATGATTCATGGAAAAAGGGTTCCATGGCCACACAACTTTGGGAAAGGCTGCTCCCAATTTCCTGCCTCCCCCCCCCCCCCCCCGCAGGAGATTTCACATTACATCTTGGCACATTAAAGGCTCTGATAAGTTCTGCAGGGGCAGTATTTGATTAACTCACAAGGCTTACACTTGACCATGCCCTTGTTATAACATCTCAGAGTGTCACATCAAACCTGTGTTCTATGGCTTCCACATTGGGAAAATTGGAGCTAGATGGCCTATGACTGCCTCCCTTGCCCCAGGTGTCTCTAATCTGAGATTCATATTTCCTGGCAGCTTGGAATAACATGTCACACAGTACATGCTGATAAAATACTGGAAAAGGGGAAGAAGTTCACGATTGTTTTCATGTCTATGAATAAACTGCCTGCAGTCATAGCACTGTGGCATCCAATCCTGTCAGATCTCAGAAGCTAAGCAGGGTCAGGCCTGGTTAGTACTTGGATGGGAGACCACCTGGGAACACCAGGTGCTGTAGGCTTGGGAGATGGACCTGGCAACCCACTCCCCAAAATCCATCCACCATCAAAAACCCTATGAACAGCAGACAAGCACTGACAAAGTGTTTCGCTTGTTGTATGTAGGGTCGCTATGAGTCGGATACCGACTTGATGGCACCTAACAACAACAACATGAATAAACTATGGGCTGGGATTTAGCTCAGTTGGTAGAGTGCTGCTTTGTACTCTCTGAGGACCTGGGTTCAATCCCCAGCACCGCAAAAATGAAAGGACATGGCAATCCACTTCCAAAACAATCAGCCATTGAAAACCCCATGAGGGTCACTATGGGTCAGACCCAACTCATGGCACCTAACAACAATAATGAATAAATGAAGATAATCCCTAATTTTCATATGTTACCGGGTGGTATATGATATAACTGGTAACTCCCATAAGCATTTATAGATCTTGTGCCTAATTTTATTTATTTATTTATTTATCTATTTTTGCATCACTGGGTTGTACTTAGAGCCTTGCACATGCTAGGCAAGTGCTCTACCATTGAGCCGCACCCCCAGCCCTGTTGTCACTTTTTATTTTGAGACAGATGCTCTCTAAGTCATGTGGCTTTCTCTGGCCTCGAATCTATAGTCCTCCTGTCTCGGCCTCCTAAGTCTCTGGGATGACTGGTGTGCGCCACCACACCCAGCTACGTGACTGAGTTTGAGAAAGTAGATTTAAGTGGAAGCATCCTCTCTCCTCCAGGTGTTCCGGGCCTCCAAGGGACCTGGAATGAGACAGCAAGGGCTCTAACAGAGGCCCCCATGCAGAGAGGCAGGTGTGGACTTCTCTTTCCTTCTCTCCTGCTCTGGTCTCCAGAGTCTGGCACATGTGGACAGCTGTGCTCTGCCAACAAAGGGCACCAAGACCCTGGAGGGTCAGAGGGAAGCAAAGTTGGAAGCTTGATTACCTTGCTCCTCCCACCCACCTCGGGCTGGTCGCTGTCAAGGAGAGGAGGTATGGCGCTGTCTCAAGGCGTCCTGTGGAGAAGTCTTCTCTTCTGCGGATTGTTATAACCACACCACCCTTCAAGCTCTTAACCTGAAGTGGGCTTTCCTCCTTCAGGAACACCCTCCTTTGTCTGATAAGAGAACTCCTATTTGCAGTCTCTGAGGTCCCGAGTTCAATTCCCAGCACCGCAAACATGGGAGAAGGGCCTGGCAATCCACTCCCAAGGCAATCCCGAAACACTCAGTCATTGAAAACCCTATGAGGGTCGCTATGAGTTGGATACCGACTTGACGGCACCTAACAACAACAACATTTAGCCTTCATGGCCCATCTTGGGTGTGTCTCCCTCAGGAAGCCCTTCCTTGATTTCACTTTCTCTTTTGTGCTTCAGGACCAGAGGTGGCAAAAGCTCTTAGCGCTGTAGACCCGGTGCTACACAGGGTCTCCTTGGCTCCCTTAAACTCTGCCCATTGTGACACATGTGTTGTAGATAGTCCTTAGATAAAGCCCCCTCGTATTGTCCAGTTTGAGTGCCATTTATTCTCAACTGAGACTCCACCCATGCATCCTGTCAGGGCGAGTGGAGTGGTGGGTGTGCAAAGCTAGAGCAGTCATTAAGGCAATCAGTAAAAGCTTTACTGAGGAGTAAACATTTAAGTTGGGTTTTGAAGGTTGAATAGGAGCATTCCAGGGAGCTGTTATATTGCAGAGAGATGTCCCTGAACAAAGGTATAGAGGTATGAAGACACACGTGATTTAGTGACAAAGATACTGCCAGTGGGACTTGACTGCTCAGAGAGCATGGATACGCAGTCTATAAACCAGCTCAGACCCCCAAAGACTCATAAAGCTCTTTAAAGAAGAAAACTCAAGCCAACCTTCATAAATGGAGGCTCTTTACTTCAAAACTTAGGCCCTTTTAAAAAAAAAAATCAAAAGGAGCTGCCATCACATTCCCATCTGCGTCTGGTGGCCATCGGTTGCAGCTGGAAGGCTCTCTGGCCAAGGCTAGAATAAGGTCTGCAGTACCACAGACCCCACCCTTCTCTAGTGGGTCCCAACCAAACTTTTTCTCTTGTCCACCAAGTTCTATAAAAATTACTAAACTCTGTAAGATTTTAGATCAACAGCCCTGGCTATCGAGTCAGACCTCACCTATAAATGATCTCCTATCCCTTGTCGCTCTGCCCATGTCGCAGTTGAGAAAAGAACTATGCAGCCGTCCAGCCTGTTTCCTAGGTCAGCCCGTTGGAGAGGCCGGGGCGTGCTTCTCACCTCTTTGTCTTTGTGCAGCTTGCACACCATCTTGGTTTTAAGTGGCAGAAGGTGGGTTTGATCTTCTCTTATGATCAGAGGCAGCAGGGCTTTAAAAGACTGCTTTGGAGAGAAGCTCGTGCTTTGATCTATGGTGCTGGACCTGAAGGATTCTGGGAGTACCAGAATTGGCCGCCTTGTTTTACGATTGGGGAAACCAGACCCAGAGAATTCTGGGAGTCACACAGGCTCATGGAGTGAGGGAGGAAGCAGTGGACGGGGGAAGACAAAAGACTAACACCAGGTGATCCTCTGCTGGGTGCTTCAGACAGGGTGTCCATGCTCCTCTGGCGCCCCATGCACAGAATGATGTCTGAGCTCTTTTACTGGTGAAGCAATAATGTTTGGCGCAGGGGTGCCCGGGGCAACACAGCCAAAATATCATAATGAGATCGAGGGCCCCAGAACCGAGCAGTGCAAATACTTACATGTGTGACCGATGTGATGAGGAATCACTGGCTGGTTCCCGATTTATCCCAAAGGAGCACCCCAGGCTTGGAGAGAAAAGGCGTCAGGCACTAGAGGCTCTTCATGGTGGGGACAGCCTCTCCTCCCCGTGAGGGAGGCTGCCATGCTGTGACTCCGGTACCAGGCACCCTAGGGGCCTCCTATACCCTCTCTTCTGCTGGCTCAACCATGTCACCTCTCGGGACCTTAATGTCCCCTCTCTAAGGTGAACACATGACCCCCCCCACGGGGATGTGGGGAGATCCGTGTGATGATGCAGGAAGGCACCTTGCAGATTTCACTTGCTTTAAAGGTTTGGTCCTGCTTGGGATGTTCCGAAGACCATCCACACTTGCACGCCTTCACCTTGCACCCACGGACTCAGCACGTGCTTGTCCACATGGCTAAAGCGATATCGTAAGGAAGCTCAGTTAGCTAGGGAGGGAAAACAGCACAGAGGGGTCTGGAGACATCCATAGGGATCATGTGGGACATGCTTTCTCTCCAGCAACCAAATGCAGCTACGTATTTATACCGTCTATAATGCTCAGCCTGCAGCTGTAGCCCTGTGGCATCCGATCCCATCAGATCTCAGAATCTAAGCAGGGTTGGGCCTGGGAACCCCAGGTGCTGTAGGCTTGGGAGACGGACCTGGCAACCCACTCCCAAAAATCAATCCGCCATTGAAAACCCTATGAACAGCAGAGAAGCGCTGACAATAGTGTTTCCCCTGTTGTATGTAGGGTTGCTATGAGTCGGATACTGACTTGAGGGCACCCAACAACAACAACATAATGCTCAGGGCAGCTGCTAGAGACTCTCCATTCAGGGTGTTTTGTAAGGGCGGTGGGGGGGCATGGACTGCTCACATAGATTTTTCTGTCTAGCGACTGCCCACACTCCAGACTCTTAAGGGAAGCAGATGTTCATTGTAAGTCACATGGTTCACACACACACATCTCAGAACAGAGACTCAACCTCACCAGCTGGGAATGGAGGGAGTGTTTTGAGAGCCAGGTTCCTCAGATGGCAGCTAAGGACCAAACTTGCACCCCTGCCTTTCCAAAGAATGCCCCCTCAGGCCTGTTGTTTGAGATTCTTTTCTGCGAAGATTCCCTTTCAGAGCACTTGTGCCCACTGAAGAAGTCTTTCTGAAGCTCTTGTGAAGTCTCTAGGATGATGAGGGCTGTGCATGTGTGAGGCACAGAAAGTTCTAGTCTCAAGGAATTGGCAGGCTAGGCAGTGAGAGAAAGACAAAGGGGAAAAACCTTACACAGTGCCCGTGTAAGACTTCTCGATGTCACCTGCCTGTTTCTTCCTTGCTTCTTGCAATAGTCTTACCCCATTTTTGAGAAATGCCCCCCATCCAGCCCTAGACTTCCCTGGTGGGCTTCAATCCCAGATGACCACAGACACCTGCATATAGGCCATGACTGGCCAATGACATTGTGTTAGCCAAGAATTTCGGTGTGGATCTGGGACATCCAGGGAGAGAAAATCGTTGGGACTGCATCACCCATGGGAATGTCCTAACACTGCCCCCCCTCCTACTGCTTCCATGGTCCCAGAAGCTGGCCTGGAGTATGTCCTTCCACAAGGCTGGTGGTTCTTCCAGTGAACTCCTTGCTCCTGTTCCAATGAGCTGAGGTCAGTTTTTGATATTTAGACCCTAACTAGAACCTGACCTGTAGCCGTAGCCCTATGGCATCCAATCCTGGCAGATCTTGGAAGCTAAGCAGGGTTGGGCCTGGTTAGTCATTGGATAGGAGACTGCCTGGGAGCACCAGGTGCTGTAGACTTGGAAGACGGACCCAGCAACCCTCTCCCAATCAATCTGCCATTGAAAACCCCATGAACAGCAGAGAAGCACTGACAGTAATGTTTTACCTGTTGTACATAGGGTCACTATGAGTCAGAAACCGATTCCATGGCACAAAACAACAACAACAACCAGAACCTGCAGGAGAAATGTCTTGGGTGGAGCCATAGAGCCATGTGGGACGTGTAGGTGGGACAATGGTGGCCGGGACTATGTGGGTAAAGAGGTGCGCAGCGAAGCTGTCACCAAGGAGGACAGACAGCAAACTGCAGGCACAAGGAACATCATGCTCAAGGCCCCGGGGCTGTAACAGCACTAGGTGGGTCTGAGGAACTGGGCAGCTCAGTGTCTGAGCCTGGGAAGCTGGGGGATGGGGTGGGTGGCCACATCCCAGAGCCTTGCATGCCATGGGAGCGGTTCGGATTTTCTTTGCAAGTAAGCCTGGTGGGATGCGTATTTCAGAGAGGTCAGACCAGCCGAAGGGCTCAGGAGTAGAGGCTGGCAAAGGCCATGGCCAAAGTCACTTCCTTTTCCAGAGAGTGGTCCTCCACGTTCACTCTTGCCTTCTGCCCTCGTCACATTGCAGGGCAGGAAAGGTGGGACCTATGTCCACTCTGCAGATGGGAAGGGAGGCCCCACCTCCAGGGAGGGTGGAGCTGCGCTGAAGAAGTTGCGTCTCCACCTGCCTGCTCCAAGCTCTCCGCCTGGAGAGCTGCCTGGTGCGGCTGGTACACAGTGCCTTCCTGGGACCACTGACACCAGCCACCAAGTCTTAAGTTCCCATGGTCCAGGAGCCAGGCAAGTGGCAATAGATGAGCTGCTGAGGTCCAGGTGGGCCTGGAAGGGGAAGGCTTCTGGGACCATCGAAGCAGAGGGAGGAGGATGGTTTCTTAGGACATGCCCTTGGGTGCTGCAGTCCCAGCGGATTTCTGTCCCTGGGTGTCTCGGATCAACACTCAAATTCTTGGCCAACACAACACCATTTGGCCAGGCCTGTTGAACTGCAGTGTATCTCAAGAGAAGATGGAAATCTTTATTTAAATTTTCCTTATTTCTGCTGCCTGCAAGGCCACATGCCTGTAATCCCAGCAAACCCAGGAGGCTGAGGCAGAAGGATCATGAGTTCGAAGCCAGAAGCAGCCTGCGTGACTTATCAAGACCATGTTTCAAAATAAAAAATAAAAGAAGGGGCTGGGGTGTGGCTCTGTGGTAGAACACTTGCCCAGCATGCACAAGGCCCTGCATTCAACCCTCTAGTACCATAATAGATAAACAAACAAACAGGTACAGAGCAATTCCTGAGACTGGGTTCACTTCCTCTTCCAGAGTGGGAAGTTCAGATACTTGCTCATCTGTCCTTCCCATGTCTCAGGAAAACTCAGATGCCCCTCTGCACCCTGGAAAAAATTATTGTGACCTACCAAGCTTACTTAGACATCAGATGAACAAACATAAATAAATAAATAAATAAATAAATAAATAGGATTTCTTTACTTTAAAAGCACTGTGCTGGCCACACAAAAATATTTCAGTCCCAAAGCCACTAATCTTCAGCCCCTACATTAAATTCCCACCAACACCCCCAGCTAGGGTTGTCTGAAGATACCCAGGTAAATTTGAATTTCAGATCAGCAGTGAATACATTTTAGAATAAGTATGTCCCATGCACTATTTGGGATATCCTTGACATTATGTTTTTTAAAAAAATCTGAAATTCAAATTTATCTGGGGTTGGGTAGGATTAGAGTTAGGGTGAGGGTCCAGGTTAGCACCTCTCCCCCCAGACTTTCTTGCCTCACTCAGCACAGAGGAAACGACCTGACCCCATTTCCAACTCCAGCCTCCTCTGAAGCCCGTGCTGATTCTGCATCTTCATCAGTAGGCCCTTTCTGCTCAGCTCACAATTCCCCCTAAGATCCATCCTGTCACTTTGTCCTATGGCTCTTGATGGCTCCTCAGAGGCAGCCGGCCGGAAGAGCCCCGCCATGCCATCACGGCTCCTGGATCTCCAGATCACAAAGCCAGGGCCATCCCACGCTGGCGGCAATGCAGGGTCATCTGAACGCTGAGGACCATCCGGCTTTTGATCCCTATAGAGGAGAGGAAATACCCTGCCCCCCACAAAGCCAGGGGCTCTGGTTATCTGGAGCTGATCAGAGATTCCAGAACAGGCTCTCTGGATTCCGGTGCCCCCAGTTTGCAGATAAGACGATAATGGGTCATGCTTACTTGAAGGCATGACTTGTGAGTTGCCCCAACATTTCCTTCCCCTGCCCACCAGGCGCACCTGCCTCTGGTTGCAAAGAATCTTTTGTGGATGCCAGGGTGATTGGGGTGTTCTGTTTCCCACTCTTTCTTCTAAACGGATGTCAGTGAGTGCCTGCTGGTGAATGGCCCCACTGTCAAGTAGAGACAAGGGGATGGGGCAGAGGACTCCTGAGACTGGGTTCACTTCCTCTCCCAGACCCAGAGGTTCAGATACCTGCTCGTCTGTCCTTCCCACGTCTCTGGGAAACTCAGATGCCCCTTTGCACAGAGGATAAAATGACTGTGACTTACCAAGTTTACTTTGACATCAGGTCCCCCTTGACTTCCTTTCCCCCAATCCTGCTTCTCTGACCATGTGAGTCTGCCATGGTCTGGCTCTTTGCTTCTCCCCCAAACTGTTCCTAATGCCCCTAAAAGGACCTCCCTGATCCTAGCCTCTTCTTCCTTGATCCAGGCTCACCTGTGGACGAGCCTAGAATGGGGAGTCAGGAGCGGCTGGAGTCAGACAGAACCACTTTGGAATCCTGGCCATTCCTCTGGAATGCTGTGTGGCTCTAGACAAGTTGCTTTACATTTCTGAGGCTCAGTCTCTTCACATGTGGCCCAGAGATCATCATGCCAAGCTCACAAAATTTTAGGAGCAAGTACATTTTTGCATGTGACATCAGTGGCTTGGGGCAGAGGGAGAAGCAGCTGAGACTGCAGAGAATGCTCACTTTCAGAACCTTCTTGCTGCTCCAGGACTTGTCAATTATATGTGAATCACTTTTATAGATTATGCTATTTAATCCTCATAGCCTTCCCAGGCCAAAAGCATTGCTATTGGCTCATGTTTGACACAAAAGGAGCCCTAGGTTCAATGAGTATTTATTGAGCATTTGTTATGTGTTAGGCTCTATGCCAGAAACTCAGAATGAAATAAATAAAATTGATTCAATCTTTTCCCTTCCCCTGGAGCTTGTATTCAGCAAAGGAGACAGATATGGATAAAAATCAAGGGATATACAAGATCTAATTACAATCGACCACGCTATGAGCAAAACTTAGGACACATTGCTCACACTGAACCCCAAATCCTGCTCAGTCCTGGCTGTCTGAGTGTCCCCTAGGAAATAACATTTTTTTTTCTTTTTTGGTGCTGGGGGTTGAACCCAGGGCCTTGTGCTTTGCAAGTACTAGACCACTGAGCTGCACCTTCAGCCCATTTTTTTTTAACTTTTTTTTTTTTTGAGACAGGGTCTCACTAAGTTACGCAGACTGCCTCTGGTCTTGAACTTGCCATCCTCCTGCCTTGGCCTCCCGAGCCACTGGGATTACAGGCGTGCACCACCGTGCTCGGCTCCCCAGGAAATAACATTTGTGCTGGCAGTTGAAGGCAGCTGTCTTGGATGAGATCAGCCACATTCAGGACAGTGTGGCCATAGATGGCTGCTGGGTTAGTTTAGGCTCCCCAGGAGCAGACCTGAAGCTGAGGATCTGAGTGGAAGTGGGTGATGGGGGAGGTGGCACAGAGAAGCCCTTGTAGAGGAGAGAAGAGGTGAGACAGGGAGAGGACAGAAGCCATGGAAGGTGCATGGTGGATGTACTCTTGCCTGGGAACTCTGGGAAACAGTGCTTTTGAACGCAAGAGCCGGGGTATTTATTCTCCAACTCTCGCTGCTCGCTGGTTCAGGGATGCTCCCAGAGGGCATTAATTCCCTAGCGCTTCTGATGTGTCCTGTGCAAGAGCAGCCAGGGCTCCAGCACCCCAGGGAAGCACCAGCTGTGTGTGTCCTGTTACCGTGACAAAATACCTAAGAAAGCCACGTAAAGAAGGAAGCATGGATTCCAGCTCAGGGATTCAGAGTTTTCAGTCCATGGTCTCGAGGCTGCATCGCTTCTGGTGAGGCAGAGCATCATGGCAGAGCAAAGCTGCTCACCTTGCTGTGGCCAGGAAGTGGCGAGACAGAAAGGAAGGGCCTGGGGACATGGGATATCCTTTACAGAGATGGCCCAGTGATCTGCTTTGTCCAACCAAGCCCTACCTCCTCAGAGTCCATCTGTTAGGCAGCTGGCTTAGGCATTAGCAGGCAATATGGAGGAAAAGGGGACCAGAAACGGCTCCTGCCATTTCACCATGATGGGTCTCCGGGGACAGTGGAAGGACATTTTCAATGGATTCCACACCCTACACAAACCCTCAAGCCATTTACGAAACAAAAACTCTAGGCCCATGTTACACCAGGCGCCCAGAGCTGGGTGCCCACGGCTGATGTCACACTGGGGATTCTCCAGTTTGAATAAAACTAGAGGGAACACACAGCCATTCTTTCTTTCCTGTTCCTCTCTCTGCTCTCTTTCTCTCTACTCCTCTGCTCTCTTCTCTCTTCAGCAACCACATGAACAGCTCTTGGTTCTCTCCGGCCGACCCTTTCTCTGTCTATCCAGGGCACCTTTCCCTCTAAAAGACGGCTTAACTCTCCTGTTCTGCAGCTTCTTTACCTTCCCTTGGGGTACAGAAACAGCCTTATGCGACTGACCCAGAGAACATGGGGTTTCCCAAGTTCCTTTGCAGAGCTACCTAAGCTTCTTTGGATGCCTCATTTTTCCCAGTAATTCCTTAAAGGTGTATTATCTTTAATAAACCTATTCTATACTCTATTATATGCCTGCAGCTGTAGCCCTGTGGCATTCAGGTGCCGTCAGATCTCAGAAGCTAAATAGGGTCGGGCCTGGTTAGTACTTGGATAGGAGACTGCCTGGGAACACCAGGTGCTATAGGCTTGGGAGAAGGACCTGGCAACCCTCTCTCAAAAATCAATCCGCCATTGAAAACTCTATAAATGGCAGAGAAGCACTGACAATAGTGTTTTGTCTGTTGTATGTATGGTTGCTATGAGTGGGACACTGACTCGAAGGCACCTAATAACAACAAAATGGTCTCCTATAAGTGCCGTGTTGGGTATAAATTCTTTTATGTGCCAAATACAAGGATCAAGATTTTGCTGCCCATTTCCAGACCTGTGCTCTGGACCCACCTGCTGGTGTGCTCCCTACATCTCCCCAATAATACATTCAGCTATAAATTCATCCATGGATTAATCCACTGCTTAGGTCAAAGCCCTTATGACCCAGTCACCTCTCAAAAGCCCATCAGCTGGAGACAAGCTCTCAACTCAGGAGCATTTGGGGGACTTTTTTATTGGAACCATAATGCCTAAGAGCAAGGGTGCTGGCAGCTGGTCACTGGGCGGGTGCGCACAGAAACGTCAAGTGCAGGGGGCCACAGGGGTCACTAGGGTGTCCACTGAAGCTGTGCAGGTATTGACTGCACAGAGTCTGGGGGCTGGGAGGTGATCCTGGCAGAGGGAGCGGCCTCTGCACCGGCCCTTTGTGGGAAGAAACAACTTGTCCCCGATCCCAGCTATAATAAGCAACTTGTCCTCAATCCCATTTAAAATAAGCCAAGTTGAAACTCAGGCCCAGTTGACTCCAGAGTCTTAATTTCTGTGACTACCTGCCTCTACTCCAGCAGGGTCCAGCAGGAAACAGAGCCACAGACAGCAGGGATCGGCCACATGCCAGCTTCCAGAACCACGATTTCACTCCAGCAACGGAAAGCCCCAGACCAGCTGCGGAAAACATAAGAAGGAAGCGGGGCTTTGCCATGGCTCGCATTCCCTGCAGGCCCTGCTCCGGGGGACCGTCACATCGCCAGCCACCTTTCATCTTTCCTTCGCTTTTCCAGCTCTTTAGCCATAGACTGTTTTTCTCTTCCAGATAATTATTTACACAGAAGGAGAGTAATTAGCGGCCTGGAAATGCTGCTTTGTTCGCAGCTCCCAGCCGCAGCCTGACTCTCTGTTTGAAGTGGTCCGGCTGGGAAGGGGAACATCAAAGCCTGTGGAGGAGGCTTTCCACCAAGAGGGATTTTCTTTGTCTGGCAGAAAAGCAAAGGAAGACAATCGCTGCTTGTTTGTCTCTGCCCATGATGACTGCCATCTCTTTGGCCCAAGGCCGCTTCAGAAGCCCTGGAGTGGGTGGCATGACACAGTGCTTCCCTGGGTGGGCGTTTTCTCTCTTGGGATACAGCTCTTCCACGAGACGCTCTTGCCTTTTGGTCTCCTGCTATTGAATGATGTGTTCACCATCTCAGAAAATGTTAAGAACTGGAAGAGAATGTTCTGGAAAACACAGACCCAAATCCATGCGTGGCAAGGCAGGTCACAAGCTGGAGCTAAGTAGAACAGGCATAAGTCAGTGGGGAGGGATGGGCTCGGAGGTGACTCAGAGACTATGTTGTTGTTGTTAGGGCCGTCGAGTCAGTCTGACTCATAGCGACCCTCATAGGGTTTTCAATGGCTGATTGTTTCGAGATTGCCTTGGGAGTAGATTGCCAGGCCCTTCTCCTCTTTTTGCAGTGCTGAGGATCAAATTCAGGTCCTCAGATGGTATACAGCAGATGTTCTATCAACTGAGCCAAACCCCAGCCCTTCAGAGACTATGTTGTTGCTGTTAGGTGCCGTCATGTCGTATCTGACTCATAGCAACTCTCATAGGGTTTTCATTGGCTGATTGTTTCAGGATTGCTTCAGGAGTGGATTGCCACGCCCTTCTCCTATTTTTGTGGTGCTGGGAATCGAACCAGTGACCTCAGAGACTACAGAGTGGCGTTCTACCAATTGAGCTACATCCCAGCCCTTCAGAGACTAAAGCTCCCTGCAAAAACCTGTTTGTCATTGCCACTTGGGAACGAGGCCCAACGTTGCTGATTTCTGGATTTTTCTAAGGAAGTCAGACTTCTGAATTTTCATATGACATTTTCTAAGTTGTAAAACACTGCGTAGGTCAAATTTGAAACAATTTTTTTAAAGGGCTGTATTTGGCCAACAGAAACCAATTTGAAATGTCTAATCTGTTCCAATCCCACTTTTTGATAGATAAGGGAAACTGAGGCTCAGGAAGGAGGAGTAACTTAGACAAGCTTACACGTAAGGGATGGAGCCAGGTCTGGAATCCAAGCCTCCACGTATGCCATGGCTAGTTCAGCACATTACCATCTGTACTGTGCTTGATACATGACAGGAACTCAAATAGCTGTCAACTAAAAAACTAGTAACTACTTATATTTATTACCTATTATGTTTTCACATTACATTAAGTATTATATGTGGTGGTTGTTAGGTGCCGTCGAGCCGGTATCCGATTCATAGAGACCCTCATAGGGTTTTCAATGGCTGACTGTTTTGGGATTGCCTTGGGAGTGGATTGGCAGGTCCTTCTCCCGTTTTTGCGGTGCTGGGAATTGAACTCAGGACCTCAGAGACTGCAGCACAGTGCTCTACCAATCGAGCTAAATCCCAGCCCCTCAAGTATTATATATCCTAGATGTATTCATCAGGACTCCTTTGGCTGCAAATGACAGAAATCCAATTCAAAATAGTTTAAACAAGCAAACAAAGCATGTACTGGCTGCCCTATACAAAGGCACATGAGCTTCAGGTGTGGCTGTTTCTAGACATCGACTCCAGTAGTCATTTTGTTTTGTTCTCCCACATTCTATTTTCCTCACTTCTATTTTGCTAAAGTCAGCGTGGTGACTCCATTCCTAGAGAGGCACAAGATAGGACAATTGACCACCAACAGCTCTAGGCTTGCACCTTTCCACCTAAAAACCACAGTAGGCAAAAAGAGTTTACTTGCCCTGAGAGTTCAGCAACAGTCTCAGGGCCGACTCTCATTGGACCACGCTGAGTCAATGTTCAGGCCTAAGCCAACCCTGTGGCCAGGAGGAGGTGCTTGAGATTAGGGAGAGAGTGGCTTCTCAAAAGAAAACCAAGGCACCACATGGGGAATGAAGACAGCACAGACTTAAGCTACAGTTCTTCCTTTAGCAACGTTAACCCTCCCAGTAGCCTTGTAAGGTAGCTATTGCCCCTGGCTCCATGTGACACACAGGCTCTTTCTTCCCATGAAGGGAGACATGGGAATAACAGCCTGTGTCCTTTACTCAGGCGAAACCATGAGGGGTTTCCAAGGCTGTGGTTCTCAACTTTAGGAAATGTGTGGGGACACTTTTAGCTATCTCACCTTGGGGGTGCTCCAAACAGCTAACTGGTAAAGGGCAAGGATGCTGCTAAATATGCCATAATGCACAGGACACCCCCAGCACAAAGATAGTCCAAATTGTCACCAATGCTGCAGGTGACAAGCCGTTCTAAGAGTTGAAAACTGAAGAAGCCCGGTGCCCATTTATTCAGAGCCAATAAGTATGTGCCAGCTATGTGTCCCCTGGGACTCTGTCCATGTGGCGCAGACAAAAGGGTCAGAGCCTTGTCCACCTCCTAGAAGGGACAGTTTCTATGTGGGTGCCCACGGTGAGCACAAGCTGGCAGGAAAAGCTGGCCATCTAGGAGGTCAGCTCAGCTCAGCTTCCAGCAAGTATGCTCTTTGAGGTTCCAAAGTGACCCCAGGCCAGACGCTGAGGATGCCTGAAAAGTGGGCATCAGGGGAGTCCACTGCAGGGCCCAACCTACAGGCCAGGGGGCCACGGCCCAATTGAGAGTGTGAGATCAAGGCAGGGCAGGGTAAGAAAAGGACAGGATGGGGGCCTAGGGCACAGACAACAAAGCAGAGGCCCTCTGGAAGAATGGGTTGTGGACATGGAGCAAGTAAATGCCCAAGTCAGCCCCAGGTGCAAGTGAGGCTTCGACATGGCCCCTCTGCATGCAGGATTGAGCCCGCATGCCGAGGCAGAGCAGGCGTAAGAGAACAAGCTGTGGCAGGGGCAGAGGAGAAGAGACGTGCCAAAGTTAGAGCCAGCCGTGTCTTCCTGCCTGCCTGCCTTCCTGCCTTTCACTTTTGTCCTTGACTCTTTTTTTTTTTTTCCAGCACTGGAGGCTGAACCCAGGGCCTTGGGCATATCTGCAAGTATGCACCACGGAGCTGCATCCTCACCCCTTTCTTTATTTTTAGAGACAGGGTCTCGATGAGTTATGTAATATAGGATGGCTCTGGCCTTGAACTCACAATCCTCCTGCCTCTGCCTCCTGAGCTGCTAGGATC